>OY735235.1:7794036-7931536 GCA_963457665.1 Thysanoteuthis rhombus | reverse complement strand
CAAAATGACCATTAAGTCCCCAAGAACTGCTTTTTTGAAAGAACAAGAAGAACTTTTCTTTTCGATAGGTGCAGCACAAAAACGTGACCAGGAGTGTCCCGACTTACACACATACATATTTGAAGAGAGAAGAATATGTAGCCCGCTTGACTGGTTGCTTGGGTGGGTCATTTGTAGGGATACGATGATCTGATATATATATATATATATATATATATATATATATATATATATATATATATATATATATATGATAATTAGCAATTGTGTCATCACACTGGCAGCTGTTTCGTTGTGTTACAACTCTTCAGTAAGGCTATAGACAATCCAATATCCCTTCCAGTATCACTGGGAAGGGTCGAATCCTCCGCTTCAGACCCAGAGGCAGATGCTCAAGCCCTGCCCTACACAGATGTGGACTGAATTAAGCGATATATTTACTCACACATAATTCTCCATCCACCAGAGTGCTCCATTCCAGAATTGGAAAAGCATTGCATATATATATATATATATATATATAGAGAGAGAGAGAGAGAGAGAGAGAGAGAGAGAGAGAGAGAGAGAGAGAAAGAGATAGATAGATATAATGCCAAAACATGACCACCTGTCTATCCCTCTCCATTGTTCCTTCAAAACATGTCTGGTATCTGGTGCTAGGATATTGATAGTATATCCTCTTACTGCTCAAAGCTACGCAGTGTAGCTTCCTTGTTTGTCCAGTACATCGCATTGTATTGAGAAGTATTGAAGTATTTGGTTGCCAGAGCAACACAGCGAAGTCTTCCTCATGTTCCCGAAAACTTTCCCCTGCAACACGTTATGAATGACAGGAAGCATTGTTCTGCTGAAAGATTCCACCGTCATCGTAGAAGACAGTTGTCATGACGTGGTGCACATGGTTTTCATTGATGTTGAGATAGCTGATACGAGACAAAGCAGCTCCTTCGGAACGATAGGACCCAGTCTTCCCCAGTGGAACGCTGCTCAAAACCATCACAACACTCCCATCGGCTTGATGGCTCCCTACAGTGCGTTCCAATGTCATGTATCCTGCTGTACACCTTCTTTAGGAGAGCTCGAAACTCATCGGACTGGGCAATTATTTCGACACTTGTGTCCCCATATCAATTTTTTAATGAGCACTGAATTCAATGAAATCATTTGTTTTCCTATACTTCATATATTTGTTGAGATAGCCTGTATCGGCCAGAAAGGGGTTTTAAAAGTCGTTTTTGCATTTTGAGTTTAAGGTCGTTTCTGACAGAGTTTAATGCGCTGAATTCAATCAAATCAGATGTTTTCCTATATTTCATGCATTTGTTGAGATAGCCTACACCATACACACAACTTACTTACACAGACCAAATATTGCTGGCAATTGATAGCAGTGCCCTTTACAGGATCGTTATACGCGAGCCAAAGAGGACCGTGGATCAGTAATTTTTTCATGGTCAAAATTCCTGGACTTTTCATTACCACCTTGGACATATTATATTGGATTGCACAAAACTCATAAAAGTGTTCGAAACGTTCATATCTTTTTAGTCTTCGGGATTGTTTCACCTTTGAGGTCATGTATTTAGTCGCGTCTGTTCGTTTTTCCATTTGTCCAGTCAATATTCCTGCAACTACGCAATGGATTTCAATTAAATTCCGTGGTAGAGTTTATGATAAACTAGAAAAGAAGTGATTTGTTGGGGGGGATCCATTCACAATTACCACTTATGTTGTAGTTATATGTTCACAACACGTAATATTGCCAAAATGTCAAGTCTGTTAACATGTCTTCAAAAGTTCTGAATGAATTTTGATTGTATCTTGTCGAAGGGTTGACAAAAGACAACGAAAGAAGCCATTAAATTTTGGGGTGAATCTATGCACGGTTACTTTCCCTAGTAATGGAGTCAGCAGAGGCATACATTCTCAATTTTCTTTTCAATTTACTGGCCTTTTTTTAATTCGCTTGCCATATTTTTAATTTGCTTTTGATATCTTTTTGATTTTCTTGCCTTCTCTAAATGTGCTTGCATTATTTTCTAATTTGCTTTCAATATTTTTTTCTATTTGCTTGTCATGCTTTTTTGATTTGCTTGAGAAAAGGTGTAGTGTTTTCCTAAGCTTAGATTAGTTTAACCAGTAAAAAAGAACTCACTACACCAGTGAATTGTTGTACGAGATATGATTTCTAATCTTGGTGCTGCGTTAAGCGCCTTATACGTATTTTGATGTACTTATTTATCAAACTCTCTTCAGTGTGGCACAAGATCGTGGGGCATCCAGTGACAAGGGAACTTTTAATACTAACTCTAGTCCAGGCGATCAGTGAAAAAATTGGTCTGATAGTGTTGAAAGCATAACATTTAGTAGAAGTGTCCTTCAATAGGTATCAATCATTTTCTGATACAGAAACATTCTTAAACCGCATCAGTTGCTAAGGAATTCATTTACCGTAGCAACTGCTTAAAAATCAGTTCGTTTACATTTTCACAACAAAAATTTTTCAACGTTTTTTGAGGTATCGGGTGGGCTTAATGACGTACCAAAAATCTACCACTGTCTGACAACTGGAAAGGTATAATTTCTTAAATGGCGTACAAATGCCTTATTACAGACATTACTTCATGAGTCGTGAATGTTTTCTTATGGCGGAACACACTATGTTAATAAATTCTTGGATCCTTACCAAAATATAGTCACATCTTCTTTTTCACCCTTTCCCAAAATTTCATTGAAATTCATTGAAAACTCTCAGAGATGTTGTGTTAACAGACATGAGTAAGTACTAAAATGTTTGAAGTAAAAAAAAAACGAAAAGATGGAAATATATATCTCAATCAAAAACAAACTCTTGCATTCGTCGCTTCTTTTTCCCCATATGAGCTACATTTTCACAAAATCTCACTGTAATTCATGAAAACTTTTGGAGATATTGTATGGACAGACAGGAGTGAATACAGAAATGTAAGGAAAAAACCCTCCCAATAAAAAATAAATTCCTGGATCCACTCCCAAATCTAATCACTTCTTTCTCTTAATGTGCCTTACGCATCCAGGAAACTTAATTGAAATTCATTCTGAACATTTGGAAAGTTAGACTACATGAGTAAATACAGAACTATATGAAAAAAAATACCGGAAAAATATCTTTCAGATAAATAAAAATTCCTGGGTCCAACCCAAAATTCGTTCGCATCTCCATTGATACGTGCCTTTCCCTCTCACTGAATTTCATTTGAATTCATTGAGATCTTCTGTAGATATCGTGTGGACGAGCAGGAGCGGATACCGAAATGTATGAAAAAGACGGAAAAACATCTCTCAATCAAAAACAAATACCTGGATCCACCCAAAAATTCAATCACTACTTTCTTAGCCCATGACACACCTTTCCACAAAATTCCATTAACAAGAGATAGATAGGAGAGAATACACAAATTTAGAAAAAAAAAGCTCTCAATCAAAAACACATTCCTGTACCCAGCCCAAAATTGAATCACTTCTTCTTTACAATGTGACCTACCCTTCTACAGAATTTGATTGAAATTAATCGGGAACTATTGGAGATATCGTGTAGGTAGACGGGTGTGAAAACAGAAATGAATAAAGTATTAAGACAGGAAAATATCAATTGAAAACGAAATCCTGAATCCACCTATAAGTCTGATTACTCCTTCTTTATGCTTCGATGAACTCTTCTATAAAAAAATCATGGAAATTAATTGGGAACCTCTGATATTGACGGACAGGGCTGTTAAGTAAGAAAAATACTAGAAACATCTTGATTCTCAATATATATACGTCAAATCTAGGAAATATATTTCACATTGCCATAGGCACATGAGCCAGAGGACAAGGGGTTCAAGTGCCCCATTCCTAATTCGGACAAAACGTATTGTATTTGGGGCAAATGCAGCCTTTTATAGAGAGATTTCTCTTACGCCCATGAATATGATAAATAAATTAAATGTGACTTCAATCATAAACACTTTTTTTGCTGGATTCTACTTGTTAACAAAAAACATTACTCATCTTATTACCATGAATTAAATAGAAGTATTACTTGTTTAATTGAAATCATCTGAATAACAATTTCGGAAATCCATCTGCAACCGAAGACGTCTAGATCTACAGTATCGGTCAAAATAAGAGACTAGTTTATTCAAATGTAGTTCTTATTAATAGTCATTGCCACGGAGCCTTGAAATTCATAGAAATCGTAGATATTGACATGTATTCCATGTACAAAAATGCTTTCATCAAAAGGGGTTTTGAAACAAAAGTTATTCCAGAAAAACCTTTATTTGAAAGAAATACGATGGACAAAATAAGAATTTTGTTTTTGTTTTTTTGTCACCTTCTTGAAATTTCTCACATGCATATGGAAATATTGACCTCACTAAACAACTTGTAGCGAGGTTCTCAGCCTTGAATACGTCAATGTGGCTGCAGTCCTTCGACGATGAAGATTGATGGCATGTCTCCCTGTAGTCTCAAGTGATCCGAGCCGGTCCAAGTGTGTAATTTTGAGAGTTGCGGACTTGTATTATGAAACAAGATCTTTTATTCCACCAGAAAAAAAGCCGGTGAACCTCGTAATACAAACTATAGAGAGGACAGAGTAGTTAAAAGACATGTCATGAATGATCCCTTAAATACTTCATCAGGAATTTCATTGCAGATCAAAGCTGGTCTCAAAAAAAGGTGAGCATCCGTCCGGAGTCCGGACGATTGAACGAATTTAGGTTGAAAGTTTGTTCTCCAACGACTAAACATGTAATAAAAATAATAGAACAGCTAGACTTTAATATGCAGAAGAATACGTAGTTGGTAAGATTGAGAATTAATCTAAAGTTCATTTCAGGGATGAAAGAAAATTTAATTTAGTTAGATCTGACGGCAGACGGATTGTTCGACGTCTTACAGACGACAGATTTAAACCAAAGTGTGCCCAAAGTTTGGAGTAGGAAATGTTGTTATGGGGGAATATTCTCCTCCGAAGAAGCTGGGCTTATTGTGAGAATTAATGGGACAATTAATGCGAATTTGTGTCTAAACTTAGTGAAGCAACAGGCCATTCCTAGGATCACCCAACCAGCCAGCCATTTTCATGCTGGACAACATCCCGTGTCACACTACTGAATAAGAATAAGAATTTTTTGAAGAAGAAAACATTGAAATCGGGGAATGGCCTGCACGAAGTCCCGACTTAAATCCCATTTAAAACTTATGGAAGATATTAGGAGATAAGGTTAGGGAATGAAACCTCATGTTTTGCTATCGATGTATGAGAAAAACTGATAGATGAATGGGGAAAAATATCACCAGATCTATGCAAGAAAGTCGTCATGCCTTGTGGGCGCTGGTGTGCTGAGTTTATTGCTATTAAAGGTTTCCATACTTCAAACTAATTGTTTTACTCGAATTATTCACAAATGTTCAATTTTATTTTCTAAACTTAATCATAAAAATGATTTTGTGTGCCTGTCCAGTTAATTTGTTCATCCTTTTTTTTTTTTCGAGTAAAGGTTTTTCTTCAATAACTTTTCTCCAATGGCCACTTTTTATAAAAGCGTTATCGTTCATGAAATAGATACCAAGAGCTACGATTTGGATAAATTAACAAACCCTGATGCAATCACTATTTATACGAACAATCTTTGAATAAATCGTTCGCTCATTTTGATCGGCACTGCAAAAAAAAATCCAAGTCTGCCACACCGGACTTCTTATAGGATGCATCGTTTTCAACGTTCCCCCTGCTATTTTTACCTTTATTTCTCTAAGATTAAACCGAGCAGTTGATGTCATTTGACATCCTGATAGATTGATACTGAACTTAACGAAAAACATTTATTCTAAAATGATCCTAATTGTCCAATTTATCTTTCCAATGTATCGACAGTCTGACAATGAGATGAACAAAGTCACGTTGAGGATACACAGCAAAACACATGACTGCATGATTTATTGCTTGTGTAACGTTCATTATAGCACTCTGCAATGATATATATATATACATATATATATATATATATATATATATATATATATATATATATATATATATATATATGGGAGAATCTTTGGTCAATTTGGAGTCAATTTTAACCAGATATTCGTTCTCTTGTGAGAAAACAAAAACTATTCAAAAATTGAAACGGCATTCCTTGTCTCTCGTGTTTAATGAAACTTGTGTAAATGAAGGATCGCCGCCCAATTTTACTTATATATATATATATATATATATATATATATATATATATATATATATATATATATATATATATATATACATATATGTGTGTGTGTGTGTGTGTGTATGTATATATGCGTGTGTGTGTGTATTTGTGTGTACGTGTATGTAAGAAGCTTTTACAGCTTTCAACACTTACCAAAGAGAAACTGTTTAATCTTTTTTCGTTGTGCTTCTTTTAGTCTCTTACGTAATTCATGTAATTTTCTTCGGTGTTTTTTTCTGTTTTACATATACTTAGTTGATATGGTACTATGTGTAAATTTTCTCTCGTTGGGATCATCAGTTATTTACTATGTACCCGTTTCGAGAATTCTGAAAACAAAATAGTTATATTAACATTGCATCCCAGTAGCGCTGATCAAACACCACCTCCCTTTCAGCTATTATATTAATATTTAGCTTATTTCATACATGTAATTTCTTATTTTATATAGGCTATAATCATGATTTATTGTATATAGATGCTATTTTATAGTTCATATCATTCATTTAAACAGAGCTTGAAGGTTACCCAAAAATTTATTTAATGATGGGGGATCAGTAAGTATATCAGACGTGATTAAACGTTTGTATCACTCCTATTGAATGTTCACCCATATGAATATTACATCTGTTGTGTCAGTTTTAATCTCAAACGGCATGAAAACCAACTTATATCACCTTTAAGAATACTAATTACACAGAGAAAGTCTTTGAGTTGATTATCTACCGACGTATTCAACCGAAGAATTTGACATTTTTTCCATTAAGTTTGAAGTTAATTTTTCTACGTTATACATCATCTTGTTTTCATCAATTGTTTTTTCTTTCCTTTAAATTATCCAATAACGTATCCTGATATACAGGGTCAAACGAAACCAGGTCACTTTTTAGCAGTTAGTAACATCTCAACAGAACTGTCATACATAACCAGATATGGCTAGCATATGATTCGTGGAGAGGATTAAAAATGTTACTTGCATTCAGTTATGCTCACACTTCGATTCAAGATCTTTGGGGCGTATATTACTATACGATTTTCCGAATTCTCCTTCATCATCAAGAGAACATTAAGCATCAATGAAACGGGTACACCCTAAGAATAAACGAGCTCGTTTTATATTAATTTTGATTAGAGACGACATGAATATATATTCGTGTCTATGTAAATACGAATTTGCCCTGTAGGAGGCAGGATCTGTTCCCATAAGGACACCTATGATCCGATGAAATATTTCATAACCTATTTTAGAGTAACATTCCCCAAAAAAAGATCACTAACAATCGCTTTAAGGGAAGAGCACGTAAAGTAAGTCTTGCCTGTTTTTTGTTTTACACGAGAAAGCTATAGATTTTGTATACCAAATGTATTTACTATTTCCTCCTGCAAATGGTGTTCTACTTAAACCAATGTCAAATTATTCTGAAGTTCCAAGAGATCTGTTAATACTTGAGGATTCAGCGCTGGACTCGTTTTTCGACTGTGTTCAAAGCATTTCGCCCGTTGGATTTTTTTCATTTGCAAATCCAAGTACTTTTCCTTTCCATCAGTTGAACGCGTATTTTATTATCCGATATTTATTTGACATAGATAAAATAAAAATATCTAATGCTTTTTTAATCTCATCAGAATATTTGCTGTAATTTAAATACTTTGGTTTTCTATAATTGGGACCTTTTGTGAAGTGTTTTATTAACTTAGTGTTTTTTACAATTTCGCCTTCTTTATCTGTAGTAAGAATGACTTCGTTTGTTCATAATAAAAAAAAAATGGCATTGTTGGTCCTTATCTATACGTTTTTTATGGTTTATTCTCTTGTTTCAATTCACGTGATGGAGTTCGTGAGATTCCCTTGTGATTAAAGACCTTAGATAAATTCATATCCTCAAGTTCTTTATTTTTTAAAAATGGTGCAAACATTACGAGGTATACTTTTCTCTTTCTCTACTGACGGTTTATATAATTTTGTGTCCATTATATCTGATGCATACTCGTACCATTGATGTAATGTTGTCATCTTAGATATCAATTGAGATCGTAAAATTATTTTTGAAGCTATATCTTTCAATATCTTCTTTTTTTTGTTTGATTCAGAAGTTTCCCGATGTAACTGAAACATACAAAAAGATTATCATCCATACATTTTTGGACTTGAGTGCAGTAAAAATCCCCACACAAAATTGTCGATTCTCTATTATTCCTATTTAGATGAGAACGAACAGGGTGATCTCCAGATCAGGGTAAGGTGGGGATTCCCTCTGCCCATAATAGCTTTTTTTTCTTGACTTTAATGTTTAGTCCGTAAGGAAATATACCACTAATAGCTTTAATGATATCATCTTCTTTCTGCTGCCTTACCCAAGCTATATATATATATATATATATATATATATATATATATATATATATATATATATATATATATATTATTATTATTATTATTATTATTATTATTATTATTATTATTATTATTATTTAGAAATAGATACATGGTCCGACAAAATGATTATAAATTGCATTGTATTATGTTGAAGCTCTTATTTGAAATGATCTCCTGTTATCACATGGTTATTTTATCATTCGGTCTTGACAAATTAAACATACCTGCTCTATTTGTTTCGTTTTTTTGTTGGATTTTTTGTTTGTTTGTTTGTTTGTTTGTTTGTTTGTTTGGGTTTTTTAGCGCTACAACTATGCTAATAAGAAATTGATGCATAATAACATAATAACAAGATAACATATCGTCGTATTGGAAGAAACAAATAGAGTAGATATAGAACGTGAATGAACAAGATGAAAATTTGGAGTTGGAACAGTTATATGGGCCTTTGCTTTACCGGCGTCTGTTTAGCTCAATGGTAAGAGCAACGCTACATTGAATCGACAACCCTATCAGTTGCATGTTCGATTCCTTCTGCAATTCCATTTTCTTCAATCGTTCATTCTACCTACGTCGTCTGGGCCAAATGATATATTCACCGTGTAATAATGGGGGATAATTTCAAATAAGAGTTTCAATATAATATACCCACAATGTATATTCTCATATACATGTATTGAAAAAATGTATTGAATTAAATTAAAGATCAAATTCCTGATTTTAACTTCCTATCTTATTAAAACTTCATAAACTTTATACATATTTAAAAAAAGATTGTAATAAGATAAGAAAATTGAAATACAGTATTCGATTTTTGAATTGATTAAACACATTTATTTTTTTAATTGTATTTAGCACGTTTTGGGACCACACTCTTCATACATATATATATATATATATGTGTGTGTGTGTGTGTGTGTGTGTTGATGAAAGTAACAATTGGAACGAGGAGATAAAAACTTGATAGAAAGCATGTGTCACATCTCAATTTTTTCTTAACATCTTGTCGTTATGTTTTGATGCATTTCGATGGGTGCCAGCCATCTTCCTAAGTGGATCACAGTTTTTCTCTTCACCTTCCAATAGTCAATCTCATCAACATTCTGTCTGTTCACTTCACATCCACAATACAGCTTTAAACACTAAACATTAAAAAACCTTTTCAATAGATTTTTTTTGTTACTTCAGTCACTTATTTCCCAATATCTGTCAATGCAACTTATGTAATCTTCAAAGGTTTTTTTTCTTTGTTTCCCTTATAATTTTTATTATTGTTCAATGTATAACAATGCATAAATTATCCTTAGTTGGGATCACCAGTTATTTACCAAGTAACTCTTTGGGGGATTTTGTTATATATATATATATATATATATATATATATATATATATGTATATATATATACGTGTGTGTGTGTGCGTGTGTGTGACAAGTAAATTAAATGTCTGAAAACTTTAAACCTATCAAGGTAAAGACAAGAACAAATAGCCGGAAGTGTAGATAAGTAGGTACACACGGCTCATCTAATCTGAACGCACACGAACGCATGTGCAAACACACATCATACAAATGTATGTAAATGAAAAATAGGAGAAAATGTCAATATACTTAAATGTAGGCTTATATATATATACATATATATATATATATATATATATATATATATATATATATATATATATATATATATATATATATTTGATTTGTTCTGTTAACGGAAGTTATTGTCTTATAGGCATCTCAGGATGTTGGCGCCTGTTTCATCTGAGATTATGTTTATTTGAAGATGTTATATTCTAATTAGAATTGCTTTTAATATTTGAAGTTTTCCTTCGAACTCATACATCATGAAAAGATTTCAAATATTAGAAGCAATTCTAGAATTTTTGCGTTCCCAGTGAGTATTTTGCGGATATTGGAGGAGGAATAATTGTATTTTTATTTTAAACGTTAGCAAATTGAGTTAGTGTCTGATAGGTTAAATGTTAATCTTCTTGACATTGATGTGGTTGTATATCCTATACATGTGGCATTGCTGGATGTGCTTTCTCCCGATGGGCATCTAGATTGCTATACGATGATAGTTTTTTGTTGTAGTTTTATATAGAGATACATGCGCAGGTAGATCAATAAGTCTGAAGCAAAATGATAAAGAATATTCATTATACACAACAAATATCCATTTTTCAACATAATCTCCTTTTTTTTCAATGCACTCAATTCAGTAATTTTGTATCTGTGCTTAATTGTACCTTTAGTTCAGTTTGATGTTCAGATAACATTGAACATGAATAAGAAAGTGCTATGTGACATAATGGTTTTGATATTTTAAAAGAGTAATGCAATTAGAAAATTGCTTATTTATTACAGTCAGTTTTTGACAGTAAGGGTGATCTACACCGTTAAGCTTCTATCTAAAATAATGAAAAAGTTTTACACAACAAGTTTATAAGTGTGAAGAGATAGAGTCATCATCATCATCATCAGTCTTTTAATGTCCGTCGTTGGACATAGACCTTCCCAAGGATTCGACACACTTCTCTATCATAGGCGTCGGGGAGCCAGCACTTTCTGAATTTGTCTAGCTCGTCTTTCTATATAAAATTCTGCCGGCCTCAGTTTCGCTTGTGATCTCTGGGGATTAATGTCGTGAGTCGCGATGTCCATCGGTTGTCCGCCATTCTTGCAACAAGGCCAGCCCACCGCCATTTGAGATTTTTAATGGATTCTATGATGTACCTGACTCTTATCTGGTCCACAAACATAAATTAACGAAAAATATGATCGTGAAGACGGATGATAAGAAACTTGAACCAGTTCCTCCTTTAGGAGATTTTGTCGTGTCAAGTTTGGAGCAAAATGCTTTTGTACATGATTTTATATTTTCATGTACAGCATTGGGGTAATCGCAGTTATTACTTCATCGATAGCTTCTTTGGGGTTGCGCAACCTGTACACGGTCTGGGTGAATCTGGCTGGTGGTAAAGCCATCATAGTGTCAAATGTTTCGGACACCCGACGTCTCATAGCAGTTTTCACGACATTCTAGTATTTCTTGATTGGAATTCGATATAACTGCCTCTGTACGTAGCGACCTTCAGGCAAGATCTGGTCCTTTCTCAGATCTTCCCTACGAACGCCGAAAGTTCGTATCATCCATGTAAATGTGTCACTTGCCTTTCTCAGATGATCCCATTAACGACTGTACGTAAGAGGCTCGCTTAATTTTATTGCTTAGAGAGTTCACGGTGGTAAGTTCTGAGATGATGTTCTTAATAGCATACAACTGTCCTTTTATTTTCATATTCTTGTCAGTCGACGCATGTACTTGTCCTTCAGTAGCAAGTTTCTCTTTAAGTTGAGCCATAGTTGAAAGAGGATTCGCTTAATCAATCTAACATTCGCTCCACGTGGTGAGTCTCAACTTTCTTAAATCGACCCCCTCCTACGGCTTAACACTATTTCCTATCCAACTATAAGCTATATATATATATATATATATATATATATATATATATATATATATATATATATATATACTACTACTACTACTACTACTACTATTCCGTTAGCAATAGCCACCGCCTTCCAGTCTCCATTCTCAGCTTCATCAAGCACCCTCCTTTTAGCATCAATACCATCAGAGCCATTGTACTTTTGACACCTTTCTTGACTCCTCTCTTTGATCCTCCGATATTAACCGACTCGTCATCGCCTAAATCAACGCTGCTGGTATTCATCGTCAAACAGTGCGATAATTCGAAGAACGTACATAAGACTTCAATCAACAAACTGGACCGATTGTCCGTGTATCTCAGGATATGAGTCGATGTTCAAAATTTGAATCTTCGGCAACCGACTGTGATGCTCAGCATCGGAAATTGAGACATGTTTAGATTTTAATTGATCCTATAGTAAACAGGGGTGTACCTTGGTTAAGTACATTAAATACAGCTTTGTATGATATCACCAACTTTGGAGACAATTAACTTTTACTTTGAAATTCCTTTTTTAAAATGAGGTTCAACTTCCTTGTATCGAGGTTCAACGTTTTTGAATTGAAGCTAAAAATGGTGTATTAATATTTAGTAAATTTATCCTTGTACTACAAAAGGCTACAAGTTTTCGTCCACACTTCAGTAATAATGCTCTGCGAGACTAGTTCACTAACCATCGTTTCACGAAAAGGCGCCTACGTTTTTCTAAACTTGACCGTATTGGGTACAAGTTTTTAGAGTGCCTGTCGTAGAACAATGGTTTGCAAGTTTGCCTCGTTCAGTGTCGGATCAAGTAAGTAGCAAAAATTATATATACTACAGACCCCACAATTTTAAGGGCCCCGTACTAAATGCTTGCAAGCGATCAAATCTGATTCAGTGATTCTGCACTTACTCTCTCACTATTGTACCATAATACTCTCAATTTTTATGAAAGATTGGTTGCTCAAGATTAGTGAGTTTAATTTATTATCACCTTTAATTGGAGTTATTGTTTTAATTTAGAAATTAATGGGAGAGCGGTATGTGATACATCTACTGCGCATAAATATGAGGGTATTTGACAATGAAGTCATAGCCGCTGCACAAGGGTGAAAGCAAAAACAAAGTCATACTATTACTGCAACGTCAGAAATACTTATCATATTATATGGTTGTGCAACAAATGAATCGAACTTAATCACTCTGTAAGTAAAGAAGAGTATTTTTTAATATCCATGTGTATTTTCTCAATTTGGAGCCCCTATATAACATATGCTACCGGCAGCGCACTAACTTAATCTAGCCCTGGTCTACCCAGTCATTCCTCCTCTTCTCTCTAAAATTGAGGCCTTGTTCCAGACTAAACGAAACTTAGTAAATATCAAGTCACATTTACTTACATAGATTAATGTCGTGTCCTTTTCAATTTTACTTCCTTTATCAAAGTATTTTTTCTTCATTCTTGTTTGTCATAGCTTAATCACCGCTATCTCCTCCAATACAGTCATTTTTTAAATTTTTTTCCCCAACTTTAATTACCTCCCTTTTCTCGTTTATTTACCCATAATCCTTTGTGTCGTTTCCTCTCTCTTTTCCTCGCTGTTATAGACTGATTTTCTTCTCTTATTCAGACTGCAAAGATCACGGCTTAGGTTCAAAAGGAGTCTAGACTGAGAATTGTCGTTTGATTAGCTGTAATTATAGTATAATTTAAAAGCCTAAACACCCCATCGTCACGCGCCTGTGATGTTTGCTTTCTATCTTGATGATGAGAGACCTTCACTTGATAATACAGGCTTGATCTACGGCTCCAGAATCATAAGCTAATTATACTGTCCCTGTAAACTTTGAAACTTGATGTGAAAACCAGGAAAAACATCAAGTTTAGATGAAACGATACGAACAGTAACAGAAGACGAAAAAAATCTACCGGTCTAAATCTAAAGAAGCCAAAATCGATATCTTTGTTCTTTCAGTTGATAGATCGATGATGATAGGGTATTGACACTTCTTGATGTGTGGATAATAATTTCATTAAAGATGTTTTTTTTGTGTATTTTTCCCGGATGACATTTTTTACGTTTTAGCTTACTTTCTTGAAAATAATACGAATAGTTTGTTTTCTGAGTTCATAATATTTCATTTCACACGGGCTAATTACGCCTAATGAATGAGGTTGCCATTAATTAAGGTATAATTTATATTAAAACTTATATAAAGTTCTTTTGGGCTAAAATGAAGTGGAAAGGGTGTGAGAAAATTACACATACGTATATATACATATATCTTATTTTTCTGACAGCTATAAATTTGCGTATGATCTCGGGGTATTCACATTGTGGTTTGTGATGTCCAGTGGTCGTCTCACATTCTTTCAACATAACCAGCCCGTTGCCATTTGAGGGTTTTTTATCCATTCTATATCTTTGATTTCTGTTTTGTTTTCTTATATAATGTCCTGTCTTGTAATCTCTCCGTATGATGTTAGGTATGATTCTTTTTCGTGTACGTTGCGTGGTTCTTAGGTGGTCAACCTTTTGGTTAGGTTCCATGTTCCAGCTCCATACCTGTATGGCACGTTGGCTGTAGATCTCAAAAGTCATGGGATCTTCTTGCTCTCGAATGTTGAGCTTGCTCTGCCGAAAGCGTGTCAATCCAGAATGATTCTTCGTTTGATTTCTCTTTTGGGGGATTTCATGGAGATTCTTTGTCCCAGGTTGTTGTTGTGGTCTACTTGTTTCAGCTCTGTGAAGGGTTTGGGTGAGCAAGTATCGCCTAATCTTTCTCCTTTTTCGACCTGAAAGGGACCAGAGTCTTTATATTCATAGCAGCTGCAGAATTTTGGCGTCCGTCGTTAGACATAGACTTTCCCCAAGATTTGCCAGACCTCTTTATCATGGGCGTAGCAGAGCCAATACATAGAAAAATATGGATGAATAACCAATCATTTCTCTAAAGGAGTTTTGCATGACTGCCTCATGTTGCGTATTGCAGTCATCTTAATCATTTTGTATAACAGGTATTCTCCGCTTTTAGAAAGTTAGCTTTGCGTTACGTTTCCACTTTTACGAAAGAAGGAATATAATGCACAGAGTTTGTTTTGCAGTGAGCTGATATAAAAAAAAAGCGCACTTCTTCCTCTCCGAACGACTCAGTCAAACACACCACTATCATGAAAACTTGGTTTTGGGAACGCTCAAAAAAATTTCCAATGTAAATTAATGATAATTGCTTTTTCGCTCCACGTCATTATGGCCTTCAGAAGATTTTTCATTGGAATGCTCTATTTAGGAATAATGGGGAAAACCTTTATTCAAAAGACTTCCGAAATGAAGGATATATTCGTACCCCCGTAAAATGAATCGCCTTTGCAAGCGTGCGTACCAGAACTGATAATCTAGAAAGATATATAAAATTATCTATATGGTGCCTAGTGGTGTACTCATGGACATTCTCAAGTTTGTAGCCGCAAAAAAGATGTGACTGGGAGCCACCGGAAGTACACACACCTACAAGCAAAGAGGGAATCTGTACCCCTCTCGTCAAGTTGTGAGGTTGGTCATTTGTGGGGCTACGGTGATTGGATATGATCATAATTTCTTGAAAATTGTTTTTTAATTCATTTTCCATATGTCACTCGCTACCCCGACTTTTTATCTGTTTCGTGTTTTCGTTATTGACTGGTGGTGTCAAAAGTTGTTTATCGAAACTGACACAATCAGACACAAAAGAATATGACACTGAAAAGATCAGTTTAGTGAGTGGGATTAAATTTAGACTCATGCCTGCCATGCGAGTTCTCATAGCTCCGATTGTAAGAGCGGTTGAACGGATATCTAGCCTCTCTCTGGCATTGGAGTCTCACTGGCTGCTTATTCTCTATTCGGATCTGTGCTGCTTTCTCACGACCGAAGGAAATCTGGTCCGAGAGGAGTTCCGATGAAAATCAACAAAAACTATTAAGAAGGTTTATGGTAGTGTTCTTTAAGATTTTTAATGATGATTCATAATATTTCATCTACTAATAATAAATATATAAACTCAACGTCACAATAATTGAACAGCCATAGCGTCAAAATTTGAAGTCATATAAAAAAAAAATCCATCGAAAAATAAATTTGGTCAGAAATAAATTCTATTTATCACGAGCGTTTTCAGCTAGAAAATATCTAAAATTGATTAAAAATATCTAGAAATATCTAGATTCTGGGGAATCTAAATGACATCATTCAAGTCGTCAAAATAAGACCCCCAAAAAGGTCAACAATGCTTTTTTTCTCCAAAAATAAAGAAATTTATTCAAGAAAGGGTTTAATGATATAGTAATGCTAATTTCAAGAATGTAGACAAAACAGTATGACCAGGGGCGCTGTGACACATATATAAGTAAACACACAAACACACGCACATATTTAAAAAAAGGATAAATCCCTCCACCATTTTTGATGGCTGCGGTTGTTCAATTGGTTCATAGTCCAGAGGTATTTTGAAAATGCTTTTTCTGTTAGTATTTGGGATTTTTTAGCCTAACACACGTATATCATCTCTCACACATACAATTTTGGTAATTTGAAAAATGCTCTTTTTGAGAGGAACCGGTGTATTCTGAAAACAGTCTGCAATTTTTGGTACGTATGTATAGGACGTTCTGGGGCCCTTACAGATAGCAACTACATTTTTCCAGAATAGAAAATCGTCTGCTCAAAGAAAGGCATACGTCATGATAATACCAAAGGATTAGATACTGTTTCTGATTCTCGATAAAGGATTCAAGTGAATTATCTCAGTTCTCTAGAAGCAAAGAACTTATACATCAGGTGCAGATCCTTGTATACACTAGATATTATTAGTTTATCATGGAAAATAACGTGTTCTTCTACTGGGAATCAGTCAGAAAATTTCGCTTTGATCAGATCTATCAGCATAGTGTGCCACAATAGCTCCTCTGTTGATACTTATTTAGCTGGGAACCTTCCGTTCATTTCCTGCATAGTTGAATCTTGGCGACGGTTGGTGATTTTCTCTCTTACTTATACTGTCAATGAGTACTCAACACAACCGAACATGAGTATCCCATGAGTCGTCCTGGAAATGCTCTGACCTATATTTCTGGCTATAACACTTTGGTCTTTATCAAAATTACTCAAACATATATATATATATATATATATATATATATATATATATAAGAAAAGGGTAAAAAAAAGGAAAGCCAAACTCTACGGGGCTGATATGGTTCTGGTCCTGAAAGAGAAAGACATCAGTCTTCTAAAGACATGTATGAAACCGGTTGAGGCTTATCAAAACCTATTATACCTCAAAACAATAGCTAAAATTTTGGCTTTCCGTTTTTACACTTTTCTTAAATTCATTTAACCCCTATTTGCAAAATTTAATTACCTATTTCACACACACACACACACACACACACACACACACACACACACATACATATATATACATATATATATATATATATATATATATATAAGCTGTCTGTGGATGACACAATTGTTTATATATATATATATATATATATATATATATATATATATATATATATATATATATATATATATATACTAAAGTACAAATCAGTAATACAATATCCAAAGCGCAGGTTTATTTCATAAAGTGCTCGATACAGTCAACATCAAACAATGAGGTTAGAGTAGAGCTTCAAATGTGATTAATGAAAGATTCATCACACAAGCACTTTATTTTAAGATTTGCACAAAATTGAACCACCCTCAGAAATTTGATTTTTCTTACCGAAAGCGACATTGTATTCTTTTTGATTACTACGATGCTATTTATTCAGCTTGAAATTTACTAACATCACACCAGAAAATTTTCGTGTTCTAATTCAGAAAAAATCCCACTCTATGAGTATTTTGTATCCCCTTCCTCTGCTCTGGACCACAACCGGGAGGCGACGAAGCATGATGCTAAACATTGATTCGTAGTACTCGACCAACATTTCTTCTAACCAAAGTTCCTTTATTCCTTCTACCAACGCTTTGGCATCAGGTGGCTCACAGCCCACTACCTTATCTTTCATAAATATTCAACGATTCTTCATTGAATTCGAGCCAGGGCAGTTACCAAGCAAACCCAGGGTTTTCACCTTGTTTTTCTTTTGTCACAATTTTAGATGTATGGCAAGGTGCACCAGGTGCAAGCCTGTCCTTGAGATGATAGAAAGATTTGAAATGAAACACTTGTTTTTCTCAATTTTCAAGAAATTTTCTACATTGTCATGTCACTATCACTATTTTGTCGGATTACCTAACATCCAAACAAAACACAAACACACAGAAACATGCACAATTATATATATATATATATATATATATATATATATATATATATATATATATATATATATATATACATATATATATATCTATATATATATATACACATATATATATATACACATATACACACACATATATATATATATATATACATATGTGTATATATATATATATATATATATATATATATATATATATATATATATATTATAAGTACGGGACCTCCAGGTAAAATAGCAGGGGAATTTTGGGCAATTGATATCTTTGGGTCCAAGAAAGGCAGAAAAAATATTTCTCTTTTGTTGGATGGTATGTAATTTGTACTAAGTGTGCATGGTCGATTGATAAGAAAAACTTCATTGAAATCATTGCTTGTTTCTCCAATTAGTGCAAGATTTCGTAGAAATCAAACTCTCTGCCGACTAATATGGTTTCTAATCCGTCTAAAATTTCAATCAAATGAAGATCCCTCCCCGCCCCATTAACTTTTTCCCATTAAAACAAACCCTCCAGAATTGGGCTGTGGTAAAAGAGCCGATGAACCCCAAAATGAAACATAAATTGAAAATAAATTTCTAATATACATATATATATATACATATATGTATACATATATACATATATATATATATATATATATATATATATATATATATATATATATATATATATATATATATATAATATAACTTAACTACATGCTCCTAGATCCTAAAAGTTTGAAATAATCATTTTAAAAACGTTAAAATAACACTGATCGGATTAATCATGACTTGCATGGTACTCAGTGTTGGATATTTGGGGACGAAATGGATGTTGACAAATAGAATTTTCTTCTCAGTGGTTGATTTATATATATATATATATATATATATATATATATATATATATATATATATATATATATATATATATATATATACAAATGTAGAATGACAATCAGCAACAAAATTATTTTCATTAAATATGCACCTTTTTCTTGTTAAGTGAAATAAGGCTTTTGCAATTTCGCGTGTTTTGTGGTCCCTTTGAGATTGAACATGCTGAAATGAGTAAAAACATCTTATATATTCAGTCTATGCTGGAATTACTTTTTCCCATAAACAAGGTCGAATTGTACAAATGTCTTATCTTGCTTCACTCATTTGAAAACGGGGCGGCAGATATTGTTTTCGCCTGCGCGGTTTCAATCAGCTCAAAACTGATTAAAAGTCACACACGGAAATCTCGTAAAAAACGTTGATATCTCGCGAGACTCAGCTAATTTGGCAGACGCTATCAGGGAAAAAATCTCTGTCAGGTGCCAAGGGACCAAGTTTAGATTGAAGCAATGAAAACTTCACTTAGGTATATGCGTGTGCTTACATATATATATATATATATATATATATATATATATATATATATATATATATATATATATATGCGTGTGTATGAGAGAGAGAGAGAAAGAGAGACTAAGAAATAGGAGAAGAGAGGAAGAGTACGCATGTATTATTGTGTACACTTTAAATCAGCGATTCTCAACGTTGGCGGTAGCACCCCCTTGAGAGTGCTATGGACGTCTAGAGCAAAAAGTATCCGATACATTTCAAAAAGCTCATAGTGAAATCCTCGCACAGCTTAAAAATTGACAGAATTTTGATTAAAGATTAGAAAATACAAAAACCAGAAAGAAAGAAAATTTGAAACATCAAAGTTACAAGTATGAGACATCTTGGGTCCAAATGTTGTCAATTTCGAAGCTGTGTGAGGATGTTTTAATAAGCTTTTTCAAATGTTTTGGATACTTTTTGATCTCTTTATATGTGCATGTGTGTGCATGTATTTTCTTGTGTGTGTATGCATGTGTGTGAGTATGTTAAGGAAAAATAACCAACTTAACACCCCTTTTTTTTATACATTAAATCAGTGATTCTCAACGTTGGCGCTAGCACCCCCTTGAGGATGCTGTAAACTCTCAAGGGGGATCAGGAGCGCTATGAGAGGAGCCATAATTTTAACAGGACTGTGAGATCAATGAGAGAGAGAGAGAAAAAGATTTGAAAGAAGTCACCTGATTTCCTAAAATCCCACATTTCAAATGACTTCAACTTTTAATTACAGATACCCCTCGCCATCCGCGAATTTGTGATACACAGGTTTGCCATTTGTGGTTCCAGTAAATCGTAGCTCGGTCTTGAATTATTCAATGCAATATTTTGGGTAATTTTACGGCGTAAAAAATGAATGCATGGAAAATACGCTGTACACAGTATAAATAATACGTATAAAGTTTTGGAAATCATAGATGCGTCGTAATAATCTTCACGTTATTAATGAGAATAAAGATAGCCGAAAATTACCAACTAAAATTCATTAATGTAGACAGTATAAACCCGGTTGAAAACTTATGGTTTAAAACTTCAAGTCAAACGATACTTCAGACATTACAATTCATTTTTCCCCGATTCATTGTACCATAAATGAATTTATTTATTCTTTTTTTCAGTAGATAAAGTATTGTAAATCTTTATTAATGATTTTTCTCGTTTTTACGTAACTGTTCACCTTCATCTAGAAATTTTTGTTGCTTTTTATCACAACTTTTCTCAGACTGGATAATTTTTCAAGGAAGCAACAAAAATATTAAGATGAAGATAAATAGTAACATAAAAAGAATAAAAATCATTTTTAATAATCACTGCACAGAAGTTTAATGAAATTTATTGTTTTTCGTTATTTAACTGTATATTTCTTTTGATAACAACAACGGTGCACTTCTTTAACGAAAAACTTATTGCAATAATCTAATATCTTCTTTGAAAGTTTGATTTTGGTTATGACTGCAAGAAAATAGCACACGTTAGTCGTAGAAAACTACTTTTCGTACTCACAGAGGATTTCTGAGCAGGTTAGAGCCATGTTTACATTTTTTACTGAAGAAAAAATCGATTTTGCCATAATTGACAAATATGTCACCAGAAAAAATTAAAGCAAGTTTTAGAATTTTATTTGTACATTCACAAATTAACTCCTGGTACTCGAAACCCCTGCGAATGACAATGGATAATTGTATTTCGTAAAACTTTCAACAAAATACGACAGAATGGCCAAGGAAGGGCATAAGAAAGAGGCTGGTCACGTGTTGACTATCCTACTCTCAGCTAGATCCTTTCATGACCAGCTGTAGCCATTTGAAGTCAGTTTCTGTGACAAATGACTTCAAATAGCTACGACTAAATCAAACGTTGAGCCATGTTTTATCATAACTGTTATAACTTTGATTTCTTCATTTCGTTTTTCATAGATTCGGACAAAGTTTTGTTTCCTCAAATTCCAGACTTCAAATGGCTACTAAATTAATTGCACATATCAATTTTGGTATTTATAATACTTGATTTTAATAATTATAATTCTCAATATTGATACAATTCTTTATTTTGATCATTATAATTCTCGGTTTGATAATGATAATTCTCGGTTTAGGTGATTCAATTTTTCAATTTCGATAATTATAATTCGTAATTTTGATAATTACATTTATCAATTTTGATTTTATTTCATTGATTATAATTCTTGGTTTCATAACAACATTACTCGATGGCATCTATAATTTGTTTATAATTATATTTATCGATTTTGATGATTATGATACTTAATTTTGATAATCATATATCTAGATATGATAATTGCAATTCTCATTTTTTGATAATTTCATTCATCAGTTTACGTAATTACATGCCTTTTGATAATCATAAGATGCCTGACGGATAAGGCATTCATTTGCCTATTGCTTTGAAGGTTTAAATCACGGCAGAAATCAATTATTCTATTTAATTCATCGTTTCTGTGGTATAACCACAAGCAAATGTATTTGCATCGACATACGTGCAAATCCTAGGGGAAGCCATTGTGATGTAAACTGTTTCGTTGAAGTCCTAAGAGTAGTGTCCAAAAGGACGAAAAGCATTATACGAATAAGTTGAAACGTTGAACAGATTTTTTCTCCAACAAAATTTCTACTCATACATAGCTGGAGTCTAACTCGATAGCAAAGTCCTCTTCTACACCTAAAATTTCTCACCATCCGGCCACCGGGAGAGGTATCTACACGCTATCTGTTACCATCCAAATTTCACTCCTGCTAACGCACATCTCCACGATTTATTGGTCTGAAGATTGAACTAATCGGAAGGATTAACTACTTTTAAGCTGTCCGTTGATCGGCTAGACGGTCCATACTATTCTGTAAGGGACCCTGTGATTGGCCAACTGATTCCACAAGTAAATACGGCAAAAAACTAACAACCTGTAGTTGGAAATTCCCATTTAGACAAACGGCTTTTTTTAACTATACGTATTTCACTATACTTCTCTTCGAAGCGGTGTATAAAATTAATGATTTCAAATATCTCTTCACTGACCATATTTCACACAGAATGCGCTAGCCGATGCATATATCTGAAAAGAGGCACCGGAGATGAGGTTAAGAACCACGGATCCAAATTAATTGAAACACCGGTTGTCCCCGGTTTTCGAAAGATCACCTTATGCCCATTCTTCACAAAAAGTGAGAGTAGCGTTCAGTAGCGATCCATTATAGAAGCTGTGCAACCTCCTTTGTCTCTCTCCTACATCCGATCCTCCTGTACTTTCCACCACCACTTTCTCCGTTGACTCAGCCTGACATACCTCCTGTCCGACTTTGGGGGTCTAAGAACGCTCAATTTTTTTCTGTTATGAATTAATGGTAATTGTTTCTTCGTTTTACGCTATTTCAACTAACGAAAGTCTTTTAAAGAAACGTTCTACTTCCAAATAGCGAGAGTGAATCGGTGGATTCTTTCACAGAAGATTAACTCGTACGTAATAATCGAGAATCCAGACACACAGAAGTAGAAAGTTTTGGAAAGTAGCTCAGGGATATCGTTTGCAAAAGTTCAGCCAGAAATCTCAGACTTCCATTTTTTCTAAATACTTTTTTCAAATCGTTACCTCCAGATATTTCTATCAGCGAAATTGTATTGGAAGACGAAGCGGAATGAACGAAATTGTTTTGAAACATGAAGAGGAAAAATCTAGGGTTAAGTGGCTGCTTCGACGTTGTTGAAAATAATTCAGATATCCGTGCCTTGCATGGGTGAATCGCCATAGCCCGCACATATACTAGAACTAATCATCTAAAATCAGCCAAGAAATAGATGTTTTATCAAAAATTATCTTTAAAAAAATGGGGGTTTTATCTAAAATTATCCAAATGAAAATACCAGTATAAGATTTGGTCCAAGATCACCACAGAGACCAAAACAAGCATTTTTTTAAGAAAAAAAAAATGTTTGATCAGATTGTAACATATCTTGGAAATTTTTATAGGTGGTGTTCTGATGCAATTTTTTAAAAGAGAAGAATATGTTGGCCCCTTGGCTGGCTGGCTGGCTGGCTGGCTTGTCGGGCCGTTTGTGCATATGTATGTGCGCGTTTTTTCTATAATCAGCGAGTGAAAACTGGGAAGCTATATCTGATTGCACAATCGATTTTGAAGAAAATTTGTTCCCTTTTCAATGTTGACAAAATATTTGACAAACAATATTTTAATTCACAATTGGTGACAGGGTTACAGATTATCTCTTTCCGTTGACTCGAGTGCCATGACTGGTTGGGTGATTTCAGCAAACGTATGCTCTGTCAATGTGCAGCAGCAAGGACAAGGCTGGTCTTAGATATGAAAGCCAACCTTGGACCCGTTCAGGAAATTGATCAACTTCAAAACAGAATTTTCCCTAGTCGGATCGTCGGAATGCGGCAGCGAATCCATGTAAGGTTAGATCACACTTTCAGCAAAGAACTGTCGAAGCTACATTCCGTCAAAGAACTCTCTCTCTCTCTCTCTCTCTCTCTCTCTCTCTCTCTCTCTCTCTCTCAAGAACTGAACCCCAACAAAGAACTTCTGAGAACTGACCAAAGAGCTAATGTTTCGGCTCTGTCCGTGGGATACTTTTGAACGTATGAAGGAAATAATTAATGTCCTGCCTGTACATCTAATTCAACCCCTATGCAATTCTACAGAATCGACCAGACTGTCTCTTTTGATTCCCACTACCTCACACCGTTACCAAAAAAGGGTGTTTTCTATTTCTTTATCTCGCATGACCGACCAATCAGAAGAGCCCAACGAATCCAACTCCATACAAATAAACTGGATCGCTGTACCATATTAGGCATGAGAACCTTCTGTTTGATATATCAAACAAACAACAAAGAAAACAGAATTCAGTATCATTCTAATCTCAAGTACCTTCAGACCCGATCGATTCCCTTTATACTGCGATTCTTCCACGGTTGTTTTTATCCTCGAGAAATCCTTCGAGGGGGTCCTTCTGTCGCAAATCTTGCTCGCACATCTCCAGAACCTCCCTGACTGCCAAACCAGATTATCATTTTACCCGTCCGTGACTTGTGTTGTTTTACTTTTGCATGACTTGTGACCAATAAGGAAAGATCTCCTAGAGGGCTATGGGTTAAATGAGCCCTTGTGGTATTGGTGTGCTGCATAAGTAAAACTGATAGGCCCATTGACCTAATAAGTGGCGTAAAAAATCAATAAAAAAACGATTTATCACTGGCATCATTGGGAATCATTCGATGTCGCCAGGGGTCATTATCTGGCCAATCTTCGGTTATAAACATTGGAAACAAACAATTTTGATACGGAATTTTTTCACTCGTTCTACCTATGAACAGCACAAACATTCCTATGATAATAATTTTCAGCGGGTTTTCGGTGATTTTCCCCTCCTATTCACGGGAAATCATCAACAGTGTAAGTTGTAGTAGTAAGAGAGCCGTTATCAAATAGCCGGGGCTGTGATCAGATTCTATCATCCTTTCTTGTTCCCTTTTTCAGGCAAATAAGTCAGGTCACTTTCCTTTAAATAAAGTTGAAAAACAATTACAGTTGGTCCTCCAATTTTGCTTGTTTCTATTTAGCGGATTCGATTATTTGCGATTTTGTCATCAATAAGTAAATGTTTTGTTCGTTTTTTTTAAATTTTGCGACTTACTATGAAAAACCACGGACTCCTAAAATACTTCAGAGTTTTGTGAATCATAAAAGCATAGGACATTATGTACACGATACTTTACTGTTATATGACCTAAAATCTATGCTTGAAGAGTTTTTGAATACATTCGCAAAAGGTTCAGGTAGAAGTATAGTCTTTCTCTGACTAGACTGTCACTGTTGATTTATCTTATGGATGTTAACTGTACAGTAATCCACGTGTTACATTGAATAAAGTATTATTTCATCAATTGGTGTTCAGCTTCAGCGGGCAGTCCAGGATTTATTGCTGAATAGAAATTTCGCGAAGGGTCTGTGCCCTGAACCCCTACGAAATTTGAGGGCCAACGGTATTCGACTTCTTTTTTTAGGTTTAATGTTATCGACCATTATTATTGATTTCTGGCCACTATTCACCTTCAACGTTCTATCAACGATGTAGTTATAATTCTGAACTGGACCATTACTTCTTCTCTGTAGAGCAGCCATTCGTAATCACTCTTTAAAAATACAAAATTCTAGCTGAACATAATTACAAATGAAAAATCCACCCCATCCCCCGAATTTTGTTCCACGACGGAAGTAGGCGAAGTACTTCATAGCTATACTGTTGCACAACAAACGATCGTGCAACTGGCACAAAGAAAGGGTGGGATTTATTATGATATCATACATAGAACCAAACCTATAAAGCCTATATTTTTATCAAAAAAATAAAACTTGAAAAAAAGGTGCAGTGATCCTATACTTTTACGTAAAAATTAAATACGAAACCCTTCTTTTAACTAGATATAAAAAATTTCACTTCCTACGACGACCCCTTTACAAGCCCTGGATTCACATGATCAAACGCTCATTGGCACCGGCACTTCTTGATGGTTACGCCCTTTTGGCCCCAGCACTTGTTGCCAGTCACTCACGCTCTCTTTTTCCTTCTCCCTAAGATCAGTATCTTTTCGTCGCCCTCCTGACCGATCCGATCGTAGCCATTTTCCCACCGTGACCTATCTCTGTACAAACATTGCCCATTTCACTTCACCTATGTTAAGACATCGCTCATACGCACAGCTACGCCACTATGCAACCGTGTCCTCACCATGTGCTCTAAACGTGTATACACCTTTCACTCTCTTGAATGAAATGGCGATGCTTTCTACTATCCGATAGTTACGATGATCTCTCTTAAATCTCCTTGCTTCAGGACACATGCATGATAAAACTCTGCATCCTCTGTCTATCATGATCTGCCCGTTGAGTGTCTACCAGAGTCAGAGAATAGCCCTAAAGTCCCATACAGACAACTTGGCAGTTTGGCACACACGCTGAACCCAGTCTCTATATTCATTCCTTGGTACGCTCCAAGCCATATGGATTCAAGAGCAGTTCAGACACATCCACTTCGACCCTGATGCCTGTACTATCAATGACAACAGAGCTCCCACCATTCTCTATCTCTTCTCATCTCCTAACGCGATCGATCGTATTAATATTATCATTATATCTATTTCATTTATAATTTGTCACTACTGTTCCTGTATTAAGGGTACGTTTTATTTGTCCATCCAAATACTTGTATGTGTCTCTACTTTGCTTCAACACTGCTTCTATGTTCATACTCGGCGTGCATTCTCTCCTTCCTTTATTCACATGACGTCCACGTGGGCCCACCATTCCAGTGACCAGAACTATCCAGAACCTAATTTCCACAAACAGTTTACTTTCCATCATAGATATATCCCTCAAGCACCCACCCTTTTCTAATTTTATGAAATCCTAATCAAATATAATCTGCTTTACTTTCACGTATTGTTATACTTGAAGTGTCCTTATATGAATCATCATCATAAGTCCGCCCTAAATGTAACTCTTTGATAAGAAAAGGCAAGGATATCGCTCTGACCTCACATAAAAAGGGGATAGTGCCCTCACACAGGCCACAGCTCCAGTCGTCTCTCTTTAGGCTTCATACATCACATCACTTCTTACCCAGCCTATTTTTTATGTGTGACTTGAGAGCAACAAACACCAAAAGTGGTGTCACTCAGTTCAAAATTGAATGAAATATGTTGATATTTCCTATAGCTAATGGTGATGGTTTGTGTTAGAAGATCCTAAAAATTTTTTTAAATAAATACAGGTAAAATTTGAGCAAAAATAAGACTGTCGAAAACTGATTTTCATTTATTTCTAAAATTAAGCACATTTGATGAGAGAGATAACACAACCCCGACAAAGAAATATATTGAACTTAGGGAACCATTATGTTATTTCATCTGATGGAATTAAAATAATTACTAATTACCATTGTAACGGTACACAATATAGAAATAGTGGTCACTTTTTTCAACTGCAGTATTACAGTACAGAGATTTTGAATTTCAGAGCAGAAAACTGCACTGCCAAATCGAGTATCCGTGTTATTCAGGAGGCTACAATCTTTACATAGATTTTACCTCAAAATCTAATGCTCATATTACTAGAAACGTTTTTTACACGAAGAAATACTCTAGTTTTCATGAAATAAGTTTTAAAACGCTGAGCGATAAATGCAAGGGAAGCAACTCAGTTATTATTATTTCTGATAAGGATATCTGAGTTGCTCCCCTTGGATCGATCACTGAGTATTTTAAAAATCTTTTAATGAAAAATTACTGTTGCAAAATTTTTAATTTTTATGTTGATGAATTAAAACTTCCTCAAATGATTTATTAAAGGTTTCTTTTCAATTTATCGACTGTAAATTGTCAAATGATTTTGTCAATTTGGATTTTTTTTTGCATATAATCGAAATTACTTCCAGAGATGTAGAAAATAGACCCTTACCAGAGAAAATAAAAATGCGATGAAACTAAAATACTGTTTTGACTGGAAAGTTTCTATTTGCTTTTTTTAATAGAATATATTGTAGACTTCAATTTTTGAGAAAAAAATATTTGCACGAAAATTGATTTTCAAGAGTTTTTATCAAAAACTCAATTTATGGATAAATGTTTTGTTTTTTGTTTATTTTGATATTTTGAAATTTTCTATTCTCTGTGATTACTCCTGAAACCTTGTTATTGAGAAAAAAAAAGACAGTTTTAGTAATCGAGACGTGTATAGTTGAACAAAATCTTAAGTTTGGGGGATTTTTAAAAGAAACATTCCATTTTTAGATACAGATGTTATGCAATTAGAAGGTAAGGAGGCCCGGAACGCAATAAACAGTATAGCTCTCTTGTTGACCTCTTTTGTTCCTTTTCCTTTTTTTTTTTTTTTTTTTTTTTTTTTTTTTTCTTTTCAGTAAAGTCACTCTTTGAAATCTATCAATTCTGGTTATTGAAGGAAAATATGACTCTCCTGATTTTTGTCATTTTTGATCGTCCATACAATCTACCGTGCAGTTTCATCAATTTTCCTTAAAAGAAACAGTACGATCATTTTGACCTTTGAACCCTGTTGTCAGGACAGACACCTGATGTGTACGAGTCTATTTCCAGCATATTTGGAGTAAAAAGTTTGTTTTTTTTTCTTAAAACCCATTTAGTAATCGATAAAGAAATCAATTTTCGTCCACTGTATTTCAATGACTGCTACTGTAGTTCCCTAGTATCGAGACGCGTAATTTAAGTATTGTTTTGATGAAAAATACATTGAATCAAAAACCGCGAAAAAATTGTTTTAAATGCGTAAAAGTATTCTTACGATTAACTTTATGCGGTTTTCTTTCAGTTAAAAACTAAATTATAATTTCGTAGAACATATTTAAAAATTGCAACACGTTTTTAAAAGACCTCTAAAAAGTAGAGGTACCAATTTTAATGAAGCATTTTACGCATAATCGTGCAGTAATATTCATCTATACATTCAATAATTGGCAGAGTATTTTTGTACACAGTCACGCCAAAGTACGGCACTGACGAAGTAAAATAAAATTTTATGCTCTGATGACGTATTAAAAACGCTGAATCTAAAGAATAATAGAAATATAAAAAATAATAAAACCAAAAGCCCCCTCACCAAAAAAATTAATATCCGTTTGCAGTCAACAGAAAGCTATTCTCCAAGCACAATGCAATGTAAATACAACGTCATAAATATTACGTCAACAACTACCACCTTGGGCCTGATGACTGATAATTCATTTATCACCTTTAAGCTGGGTAGGGCAAGGCTGTCCCTTCTGGGGCAACACGTATATTGTCTTCTATTGTCCTCCTCGCTTCTCTGTTTCCGGCCAGTCGTAGTTGATCTTGGGGTCATTTTCTGTATGAATTCTGGATCTTTTTCTCTGTGTGGGATCAGACTTGGCGAGTTTATCTGAACCAGGTCAAAAAGCATCAGTCAAAAAGGAAATACTGGAGTAAGAATATTTCAATTGGATGGTACCAATTTATCAAGTTATTTGATAAAATCACAATAAAACTTTAGTTTAAGCTCAAAAAAATTACAAAAATTAAATTACTATATATATCAGTTTCAGTTGAAATATTCGTACTGTAGTGTTGTCCTTTTGACCGAAAGTGATTGTGACTTGCAGTAGTCCATACTACACTGTTGTCCTTTGACTGATGTCTTTTTTTTTTCATCCAAGTCCCTTCATTTCACTGTTTTTTCTTGGCCTTCCACTGTATCTCTTCTGATCTTATCTATATTCGAAATAAATGTACATATGGCAATCATCTACTTTACCGAAAGACCTAGGGGCAGCAAAGGCGTAACTGAATGGGTTTTGTGAAAACGCATCTCCTAGGTCCTCAAAGGCTTCATCAATAATAGTTCACCTACTGCACTTCTTTGAACAAACGTCACTAAATGTTGGAAGGGTCTCATCAAAGAGCCAAGCCCACTATGCCACCAAGCTAAGCCTCTGGAAGCCAGATAACGATTTCGCTAAGACGTGTTATCCCTCTAATTAATCGTCATTTTAGATTCACCGCAAATCTTCGTTGAACGCTGTTTGATTGGCCCCACTTACGTTAAACAACAGAAATAGAAAGGAAGGAAGTGGTATGATGTCATTAAAAGGTATGACGTCATAAAAATGGTGATGCACCAAATGAAATCGATTCTACTCAATTTTTCACCGGCTACTGATGTCAGACTAGAGAAAAGCCAAAAACATTTATTGAAAATAATATTCGCAGAATATTTCATGTCACATTTTTACTACTACCGCTGTAATACCACGGATTGTGGACGCATCGTTGAACTTATGGTTCTTGTTATTAGCCAAGAAAACTCTTCAGTCTTCAGAAAACAACATTTAACTAAAATTAAATTTTGGATTCTTCATGACCATAACTGTGTTCTTCATTAATGGGCGATGTCTCCAGCAGTTTCCAGTAGAAAACGAAGAATATCACCATGCTAGAGTTGTTAACCAATTCTTACAATGTAGCCGAGCAGAGAGAAACGAGTGAATTATAGGCACTACTAGATCTAACTGGTAAACCCAGAGCTAATTTCAGGTCAAATTTTCAACTTGTCCTGTGTCGATTGTTTATTCCTGAAATTTCCGTTTTTACCAGGTTTCATTTTCCCATTTTGTTCCATGAGAACAATTTTTTAATGATACAAATCAAGAGGTAACAATAATTACAAAAAAAAAAGATTTATAATTACTTGTACAACGTGCTGGAATGAAGAAGAGTGCAATAGAGAAGAAGTTCATAATTGTATGAATGAGTTTTCACTAAATTTGGTACAGAGTCATATAGATATTGAGTGGTGTGTTTATAGTAAGTTGACTATTCTGCTGCTTGAAGTCATGAATATTGGTATTTCTGCTTAGCATAGGGTGAATAGTTGGTGAATATTGTTGAGAAGTCCCAGTGATCACTGATAACGGGAAGGACATAATATTCCATCAGGATAATGCTAGACAACATGCTTCTTCGGTAATCAGGAAAAATTATTACAGCTTTCACTCATCAGCAATTATCACCAGATATTGTACCACTGGATTATCTTCTACTCAATGAAAAGAATGCAAAAAGCACCTAGAGCCGTTCCTTGCTTTTAAATAAAGATCAATCATCTTATTTAATACTTACATTGATGTAGAGGTGCGTAGGTAAGTCATCAACACACACAACATATATATATATATATATATATATATATATATATATATATATATATATATAGAGAGAGAGAGAGAGAGAGAGAGAGAGAGAGAGAGAATGAGAATCAGCAGTTTAGGTTAGGCATGAATCCACTGTCTCCTTACCAGGTGACATGAGAATGAAGTAAGCAGGCAAATGAACAAAACACTTGAATAACCAGTCGGTAAGATTACTCGAAAAAGTAACTTGGTCACCGGTCGAGTTAGAGGGAAAGTTTACTTACCCCGAAATAATTTGTCTCGACCGAAATTCTTTCACAGGGAAGATTTCTTAGGCATATCTCAATCGTTTTGAATCTAAAATAGGGAGTCCATATCCTATCAATAAAATCACAGTAAGTCATTCTCAGAATTTGAAATCTTTCGTGTACACAACGATTTCTTAGGCATACTGGTTGCAAAATGTGTGCTTGCACACTTTCATAGCATAAACGCAAGTATTCCCATAACTATCCTCCATTCCAAAACTGTTGCAGCCAAAATCTGTTACCACAACTCCGAACCTTGAGTGTTTAAACTAGGTCAATGTTGTGGCGGATCCTGGAGAAGGTCGATGTCCAACGACGGACGTTGAAAGACTGATAATGATGTGTCTCTCAAAGAGAGGAACATTTATAACAAATTTCGTTACTTTCAAGATCTAAAAATTTCCAGTTTTTAAGGCTTACAGTATGTATGTTCTGTTGCAAGAACTGCAGACAATCGATGGACATCTTAACTCACAGCAGGGATCCTGAGAGATCGAATACAGAACAGGGGCCGGCTGAATGAGACGGCTCGATGAACTGGACATGTTCAGGGAATATTGGCTCCGCGATGCCTACAACAGAGGAATATGGCGTATCCTGAGGAAGGTCCATGTCCAACGACGGACGATAGAAGACAGTTGAGTATGATGATTATATATATATGTTTGTTTGTTTGTTGAATTCCTGAAATCAAAGTTTTTGGTGAACAGATCGGATCTTAGTTCCATGCAAACCATTTTTTAAAAGAAAATAACTCAGGAGAGAGAATTGAAATTTATTTAATATTCTGTAAAATCAAAAAAAAATGCTTCATAGAAGTCAAATTGGTTATATTTTAACTGCAAATAGCAAATAAAATTATTTGGGCAATCTTGATTTTCAGCAAGTGTTGACAATGTGCCGATATATAATGTTAATAATCACCAGTGATATATGGTGCTTTGTATCATGGGGGTGCTGTATGCTACGGGTGCACAAAAACGTAAAAATATTTCGTATTTCTAAAAAAAGCGACAGACAGTTAAAGCCTTTCTTTTTTTTCTTTTTTCTTTTTGGCACAATGTACGGAAGGTGGTCCAGATTGTTGAAATTAGAGAATTAATGGAAAACAGAATTTGGATTAGACATTATTGGAGGATAATTGTGTTCGTTCAATCTAAATTATGCTGCCCTTCATTAATTTTCTTATTTCTTTTGATTTGTTCAGTTTGTAACATCAAATGAGTGAGTGTGAAACTTTACAATCAGGACCACCTTTTCAACATTGTCTTAAAAAAGCTTTTACTATCCGTTACTTTTTATAGACACAAAAATATTTTCGCCTTTTAGTGTATCTGATTCATTTAGCACTCAAGATACAAAGCACTTATATTCAAGTTATAGACTAGGGAGAGAAGCAAACTTACTACTGCTCAACTTCCAATATCTTTGTGAGAGTAATAGCTTCATTTTGTACCCAGTTTTTTGTTTTGTTTTTTGGGGATCATATTGACAAAAGGCACCCCAGAATTGATCCAATTGAGAGGGATACATCCTCACTCTACACCAAATGACGTCAGCTTGTACGTCAACAGTCTTACAAGCATGCATAAAAAACAATGTCGTGTTTGGGAACTTTATAAACTTAAAATAAATGAAATTAACAAAAAAATTCCAAGTTCTCAGAACAATTGTTGGAGAGGTAGAATATATTAACAACTTGGTACTTTATTTTATTATAATAAATCTTCGTGAAACCAAATCGTATTTGTTTATGCTTGTATGACAATAGACATATGAGATGACATCATCAGGTGTAAAGTGAAGATGTGTTCTTTCCAATTAGATCAAATCTGGGATGCCTTTTGTCAATACAATTTTTTTTTTTAAATCAACTTGATACTGATATGTACAAAAGACACGGTTATTTTTAAGCAGAGGTTAGTTGATGATAGGTCAGGTCAGGTATTTCTCTTTGCTGCTGGTACCGTGTAACCCAGTACAACCTTTTACATGTTACTTGGAGCTATGGGCACGATCAAATAACTCCATTGTTTTGAGAAATGCCACGAAGGGAAGTACTCAATACGGTGCCCCGAATATCTACTAGGTTACGGGATAGTCTAGATCTGGAGAAAATGAGGAGGAAAGGGTTCTCAAACAGTGGTCAGAAAATGTACAGAGGTACCTCTCATAATGAAGGACTCTTATAATGAAATTTCAATTAGAGCTCCTCATAGCAGAAAAAAAAAATTCTAAGCAAAATTTTCAGTTATAATATTCAGAGATATAAAAAAAAAAATAGATTTTTCAAAAACGATACATACAATCTTTTATAGCAATTGGCAATATTTGTCAGCATTTGTTTCCGTAATTAAACTATTTGATTCCAATTGAGTTTTCAAGTTGATCCCCGTTAAAACGTCCAAATTAAAATAATGATGACATGGAAAATAAAACGAAAAATATTGTCCTAAATGCAATAGTAATATATATATATATATATATATATATATATATATATATTATTTATGGACTGTATATAAACACTGTATAGTCTACTTTCTTTCTCTTCTCTTTCTTGTACTTTCAATTTTCTTGTCTCGAGAATTAATCTAATAAAAAGGAATAATATGACATAGTGTGACATAGAAGAGGAAAACTATCTCTTTTTTTGTCCACTCTCTATACCATATCTTTCTATCATTACCGATGATTTTTTTTTCTTTAAATGCTATCTATCTATAACCACTCTCTTCAGGTCACTCCTTCCCTTAGAAACGCTGTTAACCGATCTTAAAATTGGTCTTGACAAAAATTTCCCCCCTGTCGATTTTTGTCAGTTAAACACTGCAAAATTCTACATAATCATCCAAATTTCATTTCTAATTATCTAGGTATATACCCAGTATCTAAACGCTTATTTCCAGTTGAGCTGATGGAAAGATACCAGGTTATTCATCTGCTACATTTTTTACGTATTTATTTGTATTTATATATTTTTTAGAAAGAAATTGGTACATTAAATTTATAGGCTTCCAATATTTTTATTTCGAACGAATCACTAAATTCCAACTGATTTAATAATTCACTTAATGAATTTTCAATTCCCAAAACATTCTGGAAAATTGATCGTCCTGATTAGGAGAGGGACCACTGTAATTCAGTTCTACTTGATGGAATTCAAAATTTATTTGATGATGATTTGCAAATGATTATTTTACAGAAATTATGAAAGCAAAGGACAGCAGACCAAATCTCCAGATATCATTGACTCTCCATTTCATACAAGAAAAATTCAGATGACAATAACAAGGGGAATAACTATTGTTCAAAGATGGCTCCCTTCCAACTTGAGGTGAAATTTTTGATTTTTTTTTTTTCCTGTTTATAACACAAGTGTAACAAACGTGGTTTCCACTACAGAAGAACTCAGGAACTGTTGAGAGCGTTTTACAGTGGTGTATGCTATTAAAAGTCAATCTTGAATTCCAACATTGGCTGTGAGAGTTTATGTAGCTAAAACAGCTTCGTTTTCTCAAATTATGTATAGAATAGATTTTCAAATCATGTGCAGGAATCTGATTGAAGCAGGTTAAACAATTCAATAACATTCATGTAAGATCAATATAGTTGATTTCCAAACATTATAATCCAAAACTTGAATATTAACATCAGTTCCATGACGGGGGAAAAAAAAAAGAAAAAAAAAAAAATTCCATCTCGAATTTCATATTACTTTGATGAAGTTGTAACCAGCATAAGAAGTTAGTAATTTGTTAATCTTCCAAACAATTCGTCTTTCCGCGTTGTCATAAATCTCATCATATTCCCTGTAATCTCAAATTTGCAACCTTCGTATTTCATGCCTTCCGCTACATGGGATGTTAAATGATCGAACAGGTCGTACTTCTCTGATTCAGTGCTCTGTGATCTGGCAACTCCAATGGTCCAATACGTTTCGAATCTGCCGCTGTTAGTTTGTGGGTCTGCCACTAGAGTTCATTGAGTCAATTTCAAATCACTGTTTGAATTGGTTTATAAACCGATTCATTAAGTTGAATGTGCAAAAACCTAATTGTGGTTTGGAACTGAATCGAAGAAGAAAAAAAAGATATTTGTAATAAAAAAAAATCAATAAAAATTTAAAAATTTTTAAATCAATCAAAAGAAGTTATTTTTTTTAATATCTTTAGAGAAATTCAAAATAAAATTGAAAAAAAAAAAAAATTAAAGAAATCCAAATACTGAAAAAATAAAAACAAAATTTTAAAAGAAATGATTTTTTTTTTTTACAGAAAAGAAAATGAGAAAGAAAAAAGTGTCATGAAATCAAACAATTAAGATGGAATTAAATATAAAATCACAGAGAATTGGTCATCAATGTAATATAGCTTTTGATAGTTTTCAATGATTGTTGATTTAAACCAATTGAAATTTTTGTTTTCCGACATTGACCAGCTCCCAAGACTAACGGATTACAGATGTACAAATGTGTTTGTTTTGGTTTTTCTTAACATTTCATACAAATCTGCATGTAAATGCCTCAGGATTGAGGGGGACACCTTAGCGCGCATATATATATATATATATATATATATATATATATATATATATATATATATATATATATATAGTAATGCTCTTCCAACTTTGGAATGGAGCAATCTGGTGGATGTGGAATCATGCGTAAGCAAATATATTGCTTAAATTCAGTCCCACTGACTGTCCGGTTCTGCATAGGGCAGGGGTAAAATGCCAGCCTCTGGGTCTGAAGTGAAGGTTTTGATCCTACCTCGTGGTACTGGATGGGATATTGGATAGTTTAGTCATTATATATATATATATATATATATATATATATATATATATATATATACACACACACACACACACACACACACAGAGGCTCTAATGATGATTGAGGCTTGTAGCTTTGTGTGCCAGGGCTTAAGAGATACTTACTTGCAAATACATTTACATATTTAAGAATAGAGACTAGACTACTGTATAAATGTGAATGTGCTTGACGTTGAAGAATAAGCAGTAGCATTTAAAAGCTTTAGCAATACGTTCGAACAAATCTAGATCTCTAAATACTTCCTGATCTTCAGCCACTAACAAAAATATCTTTTTTATTTTCCCCTTTTTTGGCACAGTAACGTTTTCTGGGACCAAATTTTTATTCAGTGAAAGATTATTTAACACACCTTATTTAACAAAGGTAAGTAAATTGTATTATTAGTGTTTTGATTCAATTCATATTTCCATCATTTGAAGAGATAAAAATCTGTACACAAAATCAATCAAAACCATTTCTAGCCAATGCCTTGATTTACAAACAAAACAAAAAAAATTTTTTAAAGATAACTGGTCAAATATTGGTATGAAACAAAAACTAAGTCAAACTATTCATCTTTATGATTAAGTAAAAAAAAAAATCTAATTGGAAACTAAAATTGAAGTGTAAATTGAGAAACGAAACGAAATGGGCTCTTGTGAAAAAGTGAGAAATAAGATGGAAATTTTCCAAGAATAAGAACCTCAACTTTATTTTTTCTTCATTTCTCAATTACTAATCTTAATCCAGTTTATACTATTTAATTACTGTCCCACCGCAGCAATATGTGACACAGGGTCAAGCTTAACGTGGGAAAAAATAGGAGCATACCTTCCAAAAATGGCTCCGGTACTGACACTTGCCGTCAAATGGGTCGGAGATTGTGGTGTATCAAAGACCGAGTGCGCCGGTGCAAACATTAGCCAATGAGGTTACACTGAGGCTGCGTTTGCTAAGCGCATTGGGGAGCCTTTGGACTCGTCCTTAGGCTCTCCCATTATTACTCGGCCCAGCTTTGGGGTCTTTCCCCGTCGGTTATACTAACTTAAGTTTCGTTTTTGAAAAAAAGTCAGGAGTCAGTCAGGTTAATAAATACCAGTTACTAGTTTAACAACTAGGTACCCACTATGAAACAGGTAACACCAATTAAATAACAAGTGTCAAATAATCCATAACAATAACATACAGTACTTTACATCACAGCCAGAATAGCCCTAAATGTGAATCTTTTGGCTAGATCAAATTTCGTTCCAAGAAAACATTGTGCCACCCTTTCTTTTTTTTCAAGGTGCATAAAAATACTGCAAAACAAAACAAAAATTATACAGAACATATTTGGTTAGTCTCTCAATAGAAACTGTCACATGACCAATATCTTTTGGCAGCATGCTGTGTTAGAGGTGATCAATGAATAAGTTACTTCTCTCGCCTTTTGTAAGGTAGTGATCACTTGGAAATTTTTTCAGAAAAAAACAATCTGAATGCTGCTGGACACAATCTATAGGATCATTTGGCATTACTTTTATTCTTAATTGAACTTGAGGGAAGAATTTTTTTTTTTTCAAGTGTTTTTTCTAGATATAATGAGTAGATGTTTCATTTTTCAGCCCTCTAGCTCTATTGATGTGGCCTATACAAGTACATAGCCAGCCAGGCAAACCGATTTGAAGAATGAAGGGAACAATCTTGACTGTTTCTCACATACAATAATTCTTGCAAGAAAAGTAAACGTATCAACTCTTAAAATATGCTTCAAAACTATTATAATTCCTGTTTGGAAAGTATCCAGCCACTTAATGTAGTAATAGCCTACCTATGGCATGACCACATAATCCCCTTCAAAGTACTTCTTGCTGTCATCTCGACCACTTATCCAAACATATCTTCTACTTTCCAGTCACTCAGCGAATAAGTACCTAGGCATGGTAGAGTGGTTTGCATGTTCCAATGATCTGGAGAGCTATAATTGCGGGAATTCAGATGATCCAACCACAAGTCTGACCGGTCAAAGGAGAGTAAACTTGGCCGAACCTTATTCAGTCCCAAATCAAAAAAAAAACTATACTCACAACTTTATTTCAAGTAATTAAAGAAACTGTACTCCTGCATAGATTTTGTCTACAGTCTGAAACCTGTTTTGGAAAAGCCAGAAATCTCAGCGAGTCAAATTTGAAATTGAGGGCTGCCAGATGCGGGTGGTGTCATAGCTTGGTCATTGTAAATCGGACAGTCTGCAAACTCACTCAAAGGCATTTCAGTGCCAACTAAGTAACCCAACATAGTGTCTGTTCAAGCATGTGCAGTAAGGTCCCCTTCGATTAGTTGCCAAAATACAAGGCAGCACAAACCCATCTCTCAATATTTAAAACTAACATACACCCGTCAAAAATTGACATGGTTATCTATGTATGGATCGTTTCTAAGGAGCTTAAAGCTATTTCATTAGGTAATTTGTTTTTTAATATTTCAAGTATCCTAATTTTGATATCATTTAAAGTCTCAATTGAACTAAAGCGGTTTTAATGTGTGATCCAATTAAGTCTTGAAAAAATGTAATGTAAGAAATACACCACTGATATTATGCAATAAAAAAAAAAAACCACCACATCCTTGGAACAAAACTTATTTCATTAAAAATATAACTTACTCCATTACAAAAAAAAAAGTTGAATATTATATTTGTAAAAATAGGACTCATACGTGTACACTTAATTCTTTTATTTCAGTTTCAAACATCAAGCCGTTCAGTGATATTATCTTCATTCTTGTCACAACACATGATTTCATATTTTCTGCGACCCTTTGCTTTAATTAGCTATGTTATTCTATTTCACATGGACTTATTCATTATAAATTTTCGGTTTTATAACAAGAACAGAACAGACAACCATATGATTATACATATAAAAGTGATTTATACAAATTTGTACCTAAAATGGCCAGATACTTTCTAGAGATAATACTTTTCATATGTACAAGATTTGTTTACAGAAATCTGAATATAATTCTTACAAGTAACTTATTACGGTCATGCTTAGGTTAGTAAATAAAATAAACACTTCAGTCTTTGCCACGTTATCATGGATCAAGCGAGTAAATAGGGATGGTTATCAAGGGAACATGCTTTTTTTTTTTCTTTTCCAACAAAACACAATACTTGTAAAATGAACTATTCCTTGCTTTTAGTAGGTTTGTTTCATGCGAATTTTCTTCATTGGAAAAAAAAAAAAAAAATTATGAATTGTTCAATTGGGGGTGGTCGGAGCGGGGGCACTGTAGATGGCATTTTTTTTAATATTTTTGTAAACTTTGAAGATGCAACTAATTTTGCCTAAATTTTATATATATATATATATATTTATTTATTTATTAAAGAATTTTTCCGCAAATCAAGTTTTGAGTGTCAACTGAGGCTGCTTGTGTACACTTTGCACTGATGCCCTTCACTTCTCCCCTGCAGCTATGAGATAATAGCAGTGAAGTTGGAGCCCATTAGCCCAAGAGAAGGTTACTCTGACTGGAAAAAAAAAAGACTCAGGCATGAGACTAACAACTCTTCTGTGAAGCATACCTGCAACTGAAATCACAGCAACATAACGCGTGATGTGGTTGCAGCCGCATGCTTCATAAAGAATCTACAGGAATTAACAAAACAAAGAATATTTCAACTCTTAAATTCATACAAAGAAAATTAAGTAAAAATTTCAAGGGAAATAACTCCTGATCAAAATTATCTCCCTTCAACCATTTAGTGAATTGAATAAGAAAAATTTTTTTATTCAATTCACAGAGTTCCACTATATTTGTACTATTCATTAAAGACTTCCACTGTCTTACTAGTGGGTTATGAATTTAAGAATTAAAAAGAAATTTGATATGAAAAAGCCAACAAGAATTTTGGAAAACAATTTATTACCATTTTTTTTCAACAATTAGGCAAAAATTACTTTTTCTTTTTTTTTTTTTTGATAAGATAAATTTGTTTTTATAATCAGCTTGTTGTACACAAGCTTTCTTAATGCATATTTTGATGGGTACCAGTTCGCTAACTGCATAAACTGATGAAAGCAAATTTCAACAACTTGTTTACAAGTAACAGACATGAAACATTTATCGAATTATTTCCTTCTCACACTAATCAATTGTTTGTTTTTTTTTTTGTTTTGCTTTTTTTATTGATCTGGTAAGAAGCATATTGCTGTGTTGTATGCAAAACACACTGGGAAAGACCAATTGACTGGAGGGTTCTTCCAGCGATTGAAAGAAACAGTTGCACGAGACAAATGAGATAGAAGTTTTTGGAAAAAAAAAAGAATGAAGTGGTCATCATTGAGGAAAGAGATTTTCTTTGATGCTATCCTCTTTCCATCAAAGTTTTAAACAAATCTACAAAGGAGGTTTGCTAGATCTGGCCAGAAGGGCAGAGATAATCAAAGCTTTATCTCAAAGGCTTATTACCCACTATAGGCTTTGGAATAATGTTGGATTCAGAAATCAAGCAAGTTTTGAGTCTCTTGAGGTGAGCCTGCCTCAAGAGAGGCTGGTATTGGACCTCTGCCTCCAAACTCAAGGAAGGCCCGCCCCAAGAGGCTGGTATTGAACCTCTGCCCCACGAGGCTGGTATCGAACCTCTGCCCCACAAGGCCAGTATCGAACCTATGCCCCACGAGGCTGGTATTGAAACTCTGCCAGCAAACTTACTCGATGTCTGAATATGACACTCTTCTAATGCCAGTGTTGGATAAGTCCTCAAGATAGAGCTAGGATTATCTCCCTTCCTGGCCCAAATTTGGCAATCCTGCTACAAACCAAACTTGAGGCGTTGACAGTTAAAATTTAAAGCTTGAATTAAGTTCAGACAACAAGTGCTGGTTGTAAAATAATTTTTTTAGGCACATGTTTGCCTAAATTGTGTAGTGGGAAAGGAAAACACATCTTACCCTAAAATTTGTATTCTATTGCTCAATTAATGCATTTTACTGACAAATTTTTAAAGAATCAAACTCTTTAAAGAGATAACTCACCTACTCAAGACTGAATCTAATATACATAAAATGTATAGCATAAATATATATTTACGTATATTATGAATTTAATATACATGAATGTATGAATATATATATATACATATATGTATATGATGGATCTAATACACATAAATATATATATATATATATATTTAGGTATATTATGGATCTGATATATATAAATGTATATATCTATGTATATTATGAACTTAATATACATAATTAAAGTGCAATTATCTGTGTAATATGTCTTAGAGAATATAAAAATGATACAATTTACATAAAAAAGGTTAAAGCATAAAAATCAGAATACATATGGAATAGGTACAAAATACAATCAAGTTTAGGAGTTAGGTTACCATATTTTGTATTTTACAGATAAGTGATAAATTTATTAAAATTCATGCCAATAGTGACAAAGTAGAGAAGAATAAACATAAGGAAAATCTAGCAAGCTGTTTTCATAGTCACCATATGATTGCTGTAGGCTTTTAAAGAAAATTGTCATCTTTCTTACATCTAGCAGAAATAAGATTTCATCTTTTTTCATGTCTAGCAGAAGTAAAATTTCATCTTTTATTTGCATCTAGCAGAAATTAGATTTTGTCATCTTTTACTTCTAGCAGAAATAAGATTTTGTCATCTTTTACACCTAGCAGAAATTAGATTTTGTCATCTTTTATATCTAGCAGAAATTAGATTTTGTCATCTTTTATATCTAGCAGAAATTAGATTTTGTCATCTTTTACATCTAGCAGAAATTAGATTTTGTCATCTTTTACATCTAGCAGAAATTAGATTTTGTCATCTTTTACATCTAGCAGAAATTAGATTTTGTCATCTTTTACATCTAGCAGAAATTAGATTTTATCATCTTTTACAACTAGCAGAAATTAGATTTCATCTTTTTTACATCTAGCAGAAATTAGATTTCATCTTTTTTACATCTAGCAGAAATTAGATTTCATCTTTTTTACATCTAGCAGAAATTAGATTTCATCTTTTTTACATCTAGCAGAAACAAGAGTCATTTTGAGATCAATCTGGAAACCAAAGCAGGCCCAACGCATTAGCGAACTAAGCAGTTGCTCAAAGGCCCCATGGCCATCTGAGGGCCCCCAAGAATTAATAGTGTTTGTGGCACCGAGGCGGTAGGAGGGCCCCCAAATCAGATTCTGCTTAGGGCCCCATAAAGGCTTGGACCGGACCTGCTGGAAACCATGAAACTTTAACAGAACCTCAGAAATAATTCACAAGTACAAAACACTGAATTCAATATATATAGTAAACATGCATGCTATTAATTAAATAATAGATGAATACAGATAATAGCTCAAAGTAAAAATTTATCAAGTAACTCAAATACGAGCTTTCCCAAACTAATATAAGAAAAAAAAAAAAAAAAGGAAAAAAATATGAAGGAATCATCTTTTCTACTTCAAGATAAAAAAAAAAAAAAAAACAGAGGAAAAGAAAAGAAAAACTGCTTCATTAAATATCACAGGTTTTTTGTTTTATTTACATTTATAGTTCCCACTTGGTTGGGACAATGAAAACTCCATGAAAAACAGCAAGAGAAACAGCTAACAATATAGCAAATTAAGATCAGGGTTGCCAGATCAGACCAGAAGGGGAGATAATCAGAGCTTTAGCTTGAAGACTTTCCTAACACAAGCAATGGAATAGTGTTGAATTTGTAAATAGAACAAGTCTGGAAACAAGTTCAATTTCAGCCTTTAGTTTTCAGTATATATTATTTCAATTACCAGTCTTATCAAATGATCAATAGAGAGCATCGGTAGAAAAGAGTGACTGGTAGATTACAAGATCTCCCCTCCTTACCAATAGATTAGGTTCCTGGGGCTTGTTTATAAGTACAGATGTTAGTAAGTCTGACAGTACTCCTGTGAGTACTCAATACTGTACAGAGTACTAAAAAGGAAAGTATTGAACCTCTCAAGGCAGGCTTACCTCAAGAGGCTGGTATTGAGCCCCTGCCTCCAGACTGGCTCCATTTTCTAAATACGACACTATTCCAATGTCTGTGTTTGGTAAGTCTCTGAGATAAAGCCCGGATTATCTCCCTTTCAGGCCAAATCTGGCCACACTGTCTCAGATTTCATATGTAATTACCATTTAAAAAAATAACAAACCAAGACAGCAAAGATTATATTTGACATTTGAAGAAGAAGGAAGAAAAAAAAAAAAAAAGAATAGATAAATTAACAAAAGTTTACTTATTATCGAAAGTTGAAAGATCATTACTTGGTTACTTATCAAGATTTGCAAAGCAGTCCAACAGATATCAGTCGTCGAACCTGAGTGTCGAAATTGTTCACACGTCCATGTATGTTGGCATAGAAAGGAAACGCACGTAGTGAAATTATATCTGAGATAATTAGGTAGCTTACTTTAATCACAAATATCATTTTTACGCACAATTAGTCACATATCAAGAAAGAATAATCAATGAAGATACTACGTCAAAACTAACAGCATCATAAAATTATCATAAAAAAATACTCCAACTTTTGTTCCGACGATCGAATCTCTTCTTCCCATCTTTGATGGAGTCAACACCAGATTCCAGCCAATCCATTCTTCAGACCTTGTCGGGCGTATAATTCAAGGAAGGAGGCAAAGATACGAAGAAGACATTCAGTCGTCAGAACAAAAGTTGAAATGTTAATAACTCTTCTCAAAGTTATAGACAATATTAAAAAAATATATTTGAACACCATATTTACTTGAAATTAGGTCACTATAAATTAAAAAAATATTATTTTCTATATTCCAATTGATTGGATAGAACAAATTATAGAAAAAAAAATAAGTATTTCATATAAGCAAAATTTTTATGCTTTAATCTACACTGGGAAAGAAATGTTAGCATCAGTTCAATCTGAAAATGAATCGATCAAATATCTTTCAGAGCTGTAAGGTTTGCAGTCACAAAATGATTTTTTTTTCCTATCACCTTATTTGCATGCATATATGTAAGATGTTTATTGCTGATATAAAACAACATCTACAAAAAAGTAATTTGCTTTATATATAGATCTATTCGGACAGTTGTTCTCATTCTGGTTGTTTATATGCTCATAACTCATTAAATGTAGAGAAAAAAGAAAGATGGGTTAGTACAAGATGCCCCTGGGCACAGACGGCGGAATGAGAATAGCCCACCCGACGGATCAAATAAGGAGCTCGACTCCAGATTCCGTCAGAGTTTCAGAACATGACAGGTACAACAACCGGAATATTAAGAACGTATGAATGGCCGTACATGATAAGTGCCCAATGCACCATTTTTTTTCAGATGACGATATTTTCATTTTTGAAGTTACCATGTTCATCCCTTTTAACAATTTGAACAGTATGAATCATGCAGAATGTTCAAACTTCAAAAAAGATTTCAAAATCCCGATCATTGTAGCTCTAAAAAAAAGACGAAAATACCAACTTTTTAAAAACAATGCATTAGGGATTTCCATGTACGACAGCTCTTATCAACAATCAAGATGAGGACAATCGTCCGAATGAATCAATGGATAATGATAATTCCTCATCTCAAAAATTGCTTACCAAATTAAGGCAAGAGGAAAGGAATATAAAGGTTTGCCATTATCAACCATTTGATGCTATTATGAACAGCAATAAAATGGAATTGTAAAAATGTGTACTTCTCGGAGCTTGAGCTCAGTGAAAATTTAAGAAATCAAATAAAAAAGGAATTCTACACCGAATTCCACATTTATTTTATTTTTTTCTAGTTTTTGCTGCTTGGATGAATTTAAAAAGCAGTGGGTGGGATATTGATCCAGACAGCAAAACTGGGCATAAAATGGATCTGAACAATTTTGAAGGAAAATAAAAAGTCTTGATTGAAAGTGCGCTCCTGAAGTACTGACATTCAGTAAAGAAATTCTTTAAAATATTAATTTATGCAACAATTAATAAATTAAAAAAAATATAGCAAAAAGACCAGACAGCTGAAAAAAGCTAGAATAATTAATGAACAAATCCCAAGAAGGAGCCTAAATTAGTTAACTCTTAAATTCACATGAAAAAAAATCTAAAATTTGAATTTCAAGGGAATTAACCACTGATTAAGTTAACTCCCTTTGACTTTTAGATAATTTTTAAAAAATTTTCCAATTCTATTCATAGAAAAGCTCCACTATTTTTTTTTATTATTCTATTCACAGAAGAGTTCCGCAGTCAATACGAGCCGTATCCAGCGGTCCATGAATTTAAGAGTTAGGTCATCAAATCATGAAATTCAATGCATATACACAAGTAAAGAAATGTTTTCATGCAGTGTTTACAACTTTTCACTTTAAACATGAGTTTTACATGTGAGAACAAATGTTCAATATACAGTGAAAGAAAAATAATAAAGAGTATTCAGAAGATAGATGCAAATGAAAGTAAAAATCACATGCATTTATAAAAAGGGTTTTAAAAAAAGGAGAAATGAGATTCATAGTGAATAAGTTTTTAAGGAAAAACTTTAAAGCTAGCTAATTTTGAGCCCCATTCAAACACAAACCAACAAATTTCTACTTTCTTATACCGTAATTGTTATAATGCTATTCATAGTTGAAATTTCAAAAGCTCACATCAGAGCAATAAGAACTATTTATATAAAAGATGCTGGAAGAATATAAACAGCAATAGGGTCTCTATTATTATAACAATTACTTCATAAGTATAAAGAACTAAATATTGGTATAACAATTACAATATATAAGTATTTATATCTATATACTGTAATTGTTTTAATGATTAAAATTTTCTAAAGCTCATACCGGAGCAATAATATCTAATTATAAAAAAGATGCTGAAAGGGTATGAACAGCAGGAAGATCTAATAATAGTATTTAAATTATTGGTATAAAATTCTGTTCATTAGTGTTTTAAGTCTACTAGGGGTGATTCATTTAGCAGCACTCCCATTTCTACCTAGAGGTCTTTGAAGAAAAAAATAAGACCACCAAAAATAAAGAATGTTAAGTTCTGTAATACGAATGCATGCATAGTTAAAATTTAGCTTTATATTTTCAAAGTAATTTTATTGAAGTTCATTTTTGATTTGATAAAGGGAAATTAATAAATATATAAGTACAATTAATGTACAACTTGATTTTATTTCCAAAATTATGGATGTTTGTATAGATGTAAACAAAAACTGAATAAATTTACTACTTATAGGATCGTAAATTCAGAAAATGCATTGATATCAATTAACACCAGTGGTCCCCAACCATGGGGCCCACAGACAGACACCGGGCCACAAAGCATGCGTTACTGGGCAGCAAGGAAAGAATAGGACCTGGTGATAATTCTCCATAAAATCTTTTAAAAAATTCATTCCTTTGGATCATAATCTTAGATTCATTAGATGGAACCCTTTTAGAAATGAAATATAGCATATTAGCCATTTATGGGACTGATAGTTGACCTGACACCAATTTACCGGTTGCGTTCAACATACCCTGCCAGCCTGTCCGCAAGAATATTATCAAAATTAAACCGGTCTGCGGTGGAGAAAAAAAGGGGGGAAAAAAAAAAAAAAAAAAGAAATGGCGACCCATGATTTGAACTACTTGACAACCAAGATAGAAAAAAAAAAAATCTTTCAAAGACAAAGTTGTAGATTGATTCAATTCACACTAGTTACAAATTTACTCAGAATTTATTTACATATGTAACATCTCTTCATCAAAAATTAAAATCAAGTTGTTAAAAGAAAAAAAAAGAAAAAAAAAATTCAATTTTGCATAAGTGTAATGGTCAACAGCATTCTCAATACCGACATATATATATATATATATATATATATATATATATATATATATATATATATATATATATATATATATATATGAAAGAGCTCTTTAATGTACTATCTAAAAAGATTAACTAACAGATAGCTAAATTTTAAAATCATACCACAGATTTCCTGGCTGAAAGACCTTCTGAAAAATGCCCTCAAAAATCACCCTGCATAATTGACACTTAAAGGTTAAGTTGTAAGGAGGAGTCTCACAAACCACAATCACTCATGGACCTCTGACATATAATATAAGCCGAGCTAATTACAGGGTGATTCTCACTACTTGTAGCGTCTTATCAGCTGGGAAATACAGTAATCAGAGGATACAATTAATTTCCTTTAAAATACTAAATTTCAATGTTTACCTCATTAACATTACAGTTTCTTTTACAGACAAATAAAAGGAGACACTTAGAACAGACACTTATATACATAACTCTCAATCCAGTACTGCATCTCACGGTCTCTGCATTCGTGGATCTATTGCTAGCTAAGTTATCACAACCACTCGACAGAATGTACAGACAATAGTGTAGGGAAATTAGGACTTCTTGTCTATAAAGAATCTGGATGGAAACAAGATTTAACTCTCAAATCCATTAAAAAAAAATTTGACTATCATTATCAAAGGAAATAAATTTTGATTAAAAATTATCTCCCTCTAATCATTTGGCAAATTTTTTAAATTCTTTTTCTATCCAATTCACAGAAAGGTTCCGTTATTTTTTATTCTATTCATTGAAGAGTTCTACAGTCGGTTACAAGCATTCCATGAATTTAAGAGGGAAAGAAAAGGAAAGAAAAATACGAGGTGCGTGCAGAAGTTCCCGGTGCTATTTTTTGACAACTAGAGACTGAATATACAGTTGAAAACCGGTTTTGCGCTGGGGACTTTTGCACATACCTGATATTTAAAGGTGAATCAAGGGAGTAAAATGGAAAAGAAAAGATCAGAACACTACCAACAAAACATTTCTTGGACAAAAGTAATAAAAATAGATTCTAGACGAATGCCTAATGTTAAGAAAGGCAATTTAATGAGTTCACTTAAAAAAATGTAAATGTAGTTAATTTTTGGTGATCTGCCTTTTAAATCATTTATATTTTAGATCAGAGATGCCAAATTAGTCCAGAAAGGAAGAAAATCAAAGTTTTTATCTCAGAGGTTCACCCAAAAACACAGTCATAGTGTCAAATTCGAAAATCGAGCGAGTCCGGAGACAGAGGTTCAATACCAGCCTCTTGACGCGAACCTGATTCCCAAATTTGACACTATTCCAATGTCTGTGTCAGGTAAGATTGAGATATATCTTGGATTATGGCCACTTCCAGCCAAATCTGGCAACCCTGTTTTTAGATCAATATTTTTATTTTTTTTCGAATTTTGCTACCATTTGGTTTTGAATTCTAGCAGACCATTTAAAGCTATATTTTCCATACTTTATAATTTAGTACATTACTGACAGGAAGAAAATTAGTAAGAAGCAATACTTTTCGCAAGTTGAAAGCAGTAGGAAGTTGTTATTTCTCACAAGGACTCACAAACTGACTTTTTCTCCTGCCAAGAACTTTTCCTGAGATGTGTCTTTTCTGCTGCATTTGGGTGGAGTCTTTCAGGAGACAGAGCACGCCTCAAGAGTGGTGATCCTGGCTCGCAACTCTTAGGTCGAGTGAATGACCTACGCGATGTCGTATGAGGTACAGGAGAGCCAGTAGCAGACAACTGGGCAGGGTATGTCTGTTGAACAGTGTTGGAACTGCCAGCCTGATGTCCTTGGGTAAATGCCAACGGACTTGGACTCCGAGTTGGTGATGTGGCCATAGGGGAAGGGGATGGAGTCCTTGCTAATGGAGACAAAGGTATGTTATGCACGGATTTGCGTCGATGAGGGGATTTCATGCTTTGTGCTCGTTTAGGGTGTTTGAGTCCATGTAAGGAGCTAGGTCGGCCATAGTGGGAGGAAGCCGCTGGAGAGCTTGGTCCACTCGAACTAGGAGAGCTACTGGTTGACGAACTGCCTGCAGCTGACTCAGGTGTTGACCATGGCATATTGATAGGTAGGGAGCGTGCGGACCGTGGCAAGTTAGGCGAACTTTCAGCCGAAGAGAGAGATTTGCTCAACGGACTGAAGGTTCTGCTGGCGCTGAGGGGAGAGCCAGGATGAATGTGTTCCGTCTTTTTGCTCAACTTGCGAAACAATGACCGGCCTTTCTTCTTCTCACCACTCTTCTCTCGTTTTTTGTGGTATACACGACGAGCCATTTTTCCCGGATTGGTCCGGTGTCTGCGAGTACCAGTTTTGATGGTTGTATTTTCCAAGGGCACAGACCGGATTTGCAGCACATTTCCACCGCTGAGAATGAGCTGCACAACCTGGGTGTGCAACAAACTTTGGACAGATTCTTCGTTTATATGGGTAATAAGACAACCAGGACGTAATCCAGCTTCAAATGCAGGGCCACTTGTTTCAACAGCCTAGGAATAGAGAAAAGAAAAAAAAAAATTATTTTTTTCTTTTTCAAATGAAGATATATTGGCAAATATCATACCTTGTATAAATGAGTCACATAGCCTGCATGTGTAACGGAATGAGTAATCATCTAAAGAGAGGACAACAGACCTGTCATCTAAAGAGAGGAAAATAGACCTTTCATCTAAAATAGAAGAAAAAAAATAGACCTTTGATCTAAAAAAAAATTTAAAAAAAAAAAAAAAAAATAGACCTTTCATCTAAAGAAAAAGAAATGGACTTTTTAAATAAAAAAAAAAAAAAAAAAGAAATGGACTTATCACCTAGAGAAAAAAAACTCCAGTACAAGATTTGGGCATTTTTGGTTGATTGGTTGGTCCAAAATGATTAAAAAAAAAAGCAAAAAACGTTTTCAGATGGCTCCAAGTGTACCCATGGAAATTTTCAAAGTTGTAGCACCAAGGATGTGATTTGGAGCACCCAGAGAGACACAAATAAGGAGAAAAGAACCTGTAGCATGGCTTGTTGATCAGGAAATTCGTAGGGCTACAGTGATTTGAAATGGATTTTCAACATTGTTATTGAATTGTAAGATTAGATTGCATTTATAGAAAACATTGTAAAGGATCTTACCTTTTTACTTTCATGATCAATTTTTTTTAATAAACTGAATAAAACAATATATGAAGCATAATATGAAATGTAATATTATTTATCTATCTAATAATTTACAAGATTATTGTCAAAATTCTGTGAATCCAAATGATAGGCCAATCCATACACAAAATTTTGAATGGTCTCATCTAAAAATAATAGTAAAACAAATGTTGGCTACTCAGGGAGATATGCTTCTAAGATACCTTTATAGAAATACAAAATCAGTATTAGTGTATTGATGGAAAATATCACATTAAATAACAAGCACTATTCAGTTCTAATTAGATGAATTTCAAGTTTTGACAATATTTCATTTGTAGATAGATATTTCATAAAAACTTAATTTATCACAAAAAATGAAACCTAGATTTCCTTTCAGGATTCCTTGAAAATAACTTTTGGAAAAAAATAAATAAATAAAAAATATTAATTTACCAACATCAATCTACTCAGTATGATTTTCTTGGTTCTTTGTCCATAACACTGGATTCTGTCACTCAGGGGTAATAATTTCGCTGATATTAAACTATGCAAGGTTAACAAATCATAGGGAGAAAAAACAAATGAAAGACTGATCAGGGCATATGTTGCATAGCAATGATCAGCAAGCCAATTTTGCTGGCCGTTGTTTGTGGGTTCAATCCTCATTGGATCTCCCAGTATCGATAATTCGACACCAACTTTTAGCTTAGCTTAATGATATTTTTTGGAACAGGTTCATTGTTAAATCCTCTTCTCCAGACTCCTGGAATTATTTTAGATTTTCACAAGACTTCCAAATCTTCATAGAGGATTTGTAGTTGTTTAGAATCTCCTGTTTATCCAAATATTTCTATAGTCTGTTTCTAAAAGAATTCACATTTTTGGAACACACTATTCTGTTAGGAAGGCTATTGCATAACCATACTATGTAGATATTGAAACTATATTTTCATATATCCAGCCTGGCTCTTTGTTGGTACATTTTCTCATAATAATTTGATCTATTCAAGTAACAGTGCGATTTCTTTAGTTTTTCTTGTCCATAACAATCAACCCTTCCATTCAAAGTAAACTTTGCTGATGAAAGTATCTCCTACCCTCCATTTGAATCCATGGACTCTAACTCAGAAAGGAATTCAGTGTTCATCTCTTGAAAGATCAAATTCAAACATGTCAGTGAATTTTTCCACAGGTTTTTATTTGTTATTTAATAAATAAAATTTCTTAAATTTTTTAAATTAAAAAAATAAAAAAGATAAAAAAAATTAATAACTTACAACAACCATATGATGCAAAGTATAAAAGTCAGTGTCTCCAAGATAAACCCGAATAGCTTGAATCCGGAAGCCAAATCCTTGGGCACCTTTCTTTATGATCACAGGTGGTTTCAAGTTTCTAGTCAGTGGGGATATATCTCTGGACGGAGAGCCATCACGGGAACTAGTGCTCGAGCCACCTGGAGAATTCAACGGCTGGATAACCAAGTCTTCTGAAACATAAACAGAATAAATCAAGAACGGAAAATAAACAAATGATAATTTTTAAAAAACTAATTCAAAATAAAATCAAAGGCTATTCTTCAGCTGAGGTACGAGACATCTTGATCAATCTAGATAATCAGTAATTTTTCACTACAGAATACCACAAGCATAACATCTGCTTTAGAAACAGAGTTCTTTATGCACACATATTTACTTTCCTTTTTTTTTAATGATCTATCGAACCAATTTAAACAACATATTTACCCTTTTGTCTTTATCTATTACAAAAGATTTTTAAAAAAATTGATTCTCTTATAAAAGTCTAATTCAAATTTCAGTCATTTTTTATGTAAACTTTGGTTGTTTTTAGATACATATAGATTTATTTTGGTAATCAAGTAAATACATAGTTCAATTTGATTTTTGTAAAAAAAAAAAAGCAAATTTTGTCTCAATTTAATTTTCTTTAAAAATATTAGTCCTTTTCTGTAAACTAATTCAAAAAATCTTGATACATCCAAAAGTTTACATAAAAATCAAATGAAATTTGAATTTACACATATGGTTCTCCATAGTGAAAAATCACCTATTTTTCAAATTGGTCAAAATATCCAGTACCTCCGACAAAGAATTGCCAAATCTATATAAAAATCATGGTTGCCAGATTTAGTCAGTAGGGTAGGTAATCCGAAATTGCTATTTTCTTGTGTTGGGATAGGTTTCCTGGCTGAGGCTTGGATTATCACCTCTGCACGTTGAATCTGGCACCCGATTGAAAGTATGTGAAAGAATTTGCATATAAGTACTTGAAATTTGTCAACTGCAATCGTATCAGCTAAGCAAATTGTTTGAGATTTTTTTTTTTTTCAAAGTGGGGGGGAAAAAAAAACAAAAAAAAACAGCATTTCTGTAAAATACAGACAATTGAAAAAACACTCAGAATTTCACTATTAAGTATGATTAGCACATTAGTACAAAAAAACTTTAATGTTTTGATAAAAAATATTAGATCAAAAATTTACTGCAGTTAATTTTTTTGAAGCATTTTTCTTTTTAAGTTACAAAAAAATCTCCTTCATGTCAGTGAAATTGAAAGAAAAGGTCAAGCATTAAAAGTCAATCTTTAATGTTTCCCTAAACAAAATACTAAATAGATAATATGATCAACAAAAAACTATTGTAAATACTGTACAAAACTTTATAATCACCACTTCACCGAAGTACGAAAAATATCTCATTGGAGTCATAAATAACTCTTAAATTCATACTGAGGAAATGAAATATCAATTTAAACGGAAATAACTCCTGATTAAAATTATCTACCTTTGATCATTAGGTGAATGCAAGTCATTGAAGAGTTTCACAATAGGTTTAAAGGGGTTTATGAATTTAAGGTGTAATATTTTTTCTAATTAGCTATAAGGAATGAATGGATAGTTATACAAAGATTTCAATTGCTGTAATCAACTTATAAATAAAGAAATCTTTTATCAGGAATTTTCAATAAGATATATACCATAGATGAAGTTAAACTAGTTATAAGTTTCATATTGATTAGAATTTCATGAATCATCGAATGAAGTAGTGACTTTTAATCATGCTTAAACAGCAAAACTTTTTTCAACACAAAAAATTCATACAAGGAAGTTCAATTCTGAAATGAAGGGAAGTTACTTCAGATTAAAGTCACATCCCTTGCATTTTTAGTAAAGTTTTTTTTTTCTTTTTTCATTTTCCTTCAATTCAATTCACAAAAGAATTCTATTCATTGAATAGTTCCTCATCGGTTACAAGTGGACTATGAATCCAAGAGTTTGGAAAAAAAAGTTCAATGACTTATTGCAATTGTTAATTGTGGATGGAAATTATAATTTAGTGGTAATAAAAATATTTCAAAATGTTCGTCGGATTCTGACACTACTGGATGTTTCATAACATAGAAACGATGCTGATGTAAAAACAAAGATGAATTAAAAAAATAAAACCATTAAAGATAACTTTGTTCACATGTCATTGGTAGTATAAAAGGAATGGTTACATTGTAATTTGATAAAAACATGCACAAAAGATTTTAGAATACATTAGATGAGAAACTATAGTAGTCAAAAAAGAATCTAGTGACTAACAAATCTTTATAAATTGAACATAAGTAAACAACGAAGAAAATTGGAGCTGATTCAAAAATACTATTTAGGAAAACTCAAATATTATTTTGATATGCAGAGAGGCATGGCAGTTACCAGCACAGAATATGGAATCAGCTCATAGATTTCTCCATCCAAAGCTGCCTCCGATCATTTTGCACTAATGCCCTTGGGAAAGGCATGAATCCACTGAATCTCTCCCCAGCTATAGGTAGATAGCGAGGCAGTTGGAGCCCTTTAGCCTTGTAAAGCCACCTATTTCAGGAATGGGGATAGCAACACCACCCTGTAAAATGTATTTGCTACTGAAACCAAAATGTGGCTCTATGCTCCACAAGGAATGTTTTTTGGTTTTCTTTTGACAGATGCAAGTTCCTTTGATTATTCCAAACACAAGGCTAGTTATTCTTTATGAGATCCGACTATCAATGTTGGAAGGTGCTTAATAACTTGGCTGTGCTGTGTGCTACAGATACACAAAAACGTAAAAATATTTTAGTGTCTGTAAAAAGAAGCCTTTTTCTACAATCTAAGGAAGGTGGTCCAGATTACAAAAATCAGAGAATTAATGAAAAACAAAATTGGATCGGACTTTCATAAATTTTCATTTATTCTCTTTTCTTTTCTTTCTCTTTTTATTTGTTTGCTGTTCGCAACATCAAATGAGCGAGGATATGAAACTTTCTTTCCTACATTGTACTAAAAAGGCTTTAACTTTCCGCCGCTTTTTATGGAAGCTAAAATATTTTGGTGTGTTTGTGCATCCATAGCACAATCAAGATACAGAGCACCATATGCAACAGCTGATTATGGAAAAAGCAATTCTCGGATTTGGTATAACTATCCAAACTCTTTGTTGATCCAACAAAGCAGAAGTGTTTTCAATCAACTTTTCATAATATCTGTATGGATAGGTGTTGGCAGAAAGATTTTCCAAGACTGGAACTTAATGCTGACAACACAAAAAATATTTTTGAGCTAGTTTGACTGCCAAAAAGAGCTAAATGAAATTCTTAAATAGCCAAAAAAAACACAGAAGACATATTAAAGTGGTCCAAAAAGTTCAAGCACTTCCCTGCTAATTTAGCAATTTTCACAGATGAATTTCCATCTGAAGACAGAGATTCGACATCCATGTATTTGAAGGAGAGCAAGTGGCCTGATGGTTATCAGTGTGGAGAATAGAATTGGCAAATTGATTTCAAATTCCAACAGAGACAGTTTTTGTTCACCTTGCACCAATACCCATGGGTAAGGCATGAACTCACTTCTCGTTCCAGCAATGAGTAAATAGCAGGGCAGTCGGAGTCCTATAGCCCTGTCACGTTAAGTTGGCGCCCTGGCCCCATAAAAACTTACAACTGCTATAGAAACAATAATAGCGCCTCCATGGATCATGTGAGAAATGAAGACAAAATCATTGCTTCGTCCCATGCGATACACGAGTGACTATGAAAATATCGCTTCTTTGATTAATTCACAAACCACTTTCTCTGAAAGAAATACTGCATCAGGAAAATATTTCTGAAATGAAACATGAACGCTGACACTAACATGTTCAATTTTCAATAAAAGATGTGTTTGTTATTCATCAGACAAAAAGAATTATTCATTGCAAATATTCAAAATGTAAATTAGTATTTTCATCAAATGCTGTCCATGATAATCATGAATAAACAGGTGAACCTATGCCATTCAAAATAAATAAATGCGTGATGTTAAAATGCTTCATTATACTATCTTTAATACCTCATGATAAACATTCAATTATAAATCCATAATTTTTGTGCACTGGAAGAAGCTATTAAGTGGTCATTAACTCTCAAATTCATTCAAGAGAATTCAAAAAGTAATTCAAAGGGAGTAGCTATTTCCTTGAGAGTTCCACAGCTTTTACAGTCTATGAATCTGAGAGTTGATATTAGGGTGTTTAGAAAGTGATTATGTACTTTTGTGTTCAGAAAGTAATTAAGCATTCTCGTATTGCCAATTGAGGTACTACCAGGGTTAAATGGTACAAACCAACATCTGGATTTAGTTCATCTCTTCTCCGACTGTTCATCATTTATAGTGTATAGTAAAGCACCCTACAAAGGTTAGAGACTTTAATGAACAAAGATAAACAAATGCAGAATTTTTTTTTCAAAGAGGAATTGAAAAAATGCCTTACCGTTGGGCTGCTGTCATTGATAATGATGGTGATTACATTCTATTTTTTGAAATACATAATTTTCCAAACACAAAAATATCTAATTACTTTCTGAACACCCCAACAGTAAAAATTATATCATTTTTTTCTGAGATTGCATTGCCATGTTTGTAAATGAAATTTAGGTATTAGAGAAAATACATTCATGGACATATGACTAATGCATCAATACATTATCACATCTGTCTATATTTTTAAGAAAAGGTCACCAGCATTCAGAGAGATCTTCATCCAATGGAACTCCTTGTTCTGTTGTGTTATCAACATGAGGTTTCTTCTGATCCATCCTAAAGCATTCTTCAAGTGTACTTTATTTTTTCAATATTTGGGGGAGGCAAGGGCTACTGTTTACCACCATCACATTCAGATAGTTCATCTGAAGAGGGCCAAAGAATGAATCAGCCAAAACATAGCATTAACAACAAGAACAAGTTCAATTCTTTGAATTATCATATCTGCTCATTTGGAAAGTGAATCTTAATGAAAGAAAACCACTTTTTACAAGGTACGAAAAATTAATGTATATCAAATAAATCTAGGATTGAAAAACGAAAACTTGAAATGGAGTGTTTTTGTCTTTAATTTTCATACATTTCTTCATAATTATCTTCATTTTAACAAAGTTAATCAAGTGACATTGTTTTTCATCATTCATGCAGGAAAATAAGCTATATCTACACCACTCATGATCAAAGGATAGGGTAGTGTGCAGGGTTACAAGATTTGGTCACAAAGGGAGATAATTCAAGCTTTATCTCAGATTTACCAAACACAGGCTTTGGAATAGCTGGTATTGATTCTCAACATGAAGATACTGAAACTGAAACGCTTGAATTCCAAATTAAATGCTACTAAAGAGCCTGTGCTGGGTAAGTATCAGAGATAGAACTTTGATTACCATCCCTTCTGGCAAAACTTGGATTATCCCCCCCAGCCATGTGTGCCTGCATGCATGGTCAAACTAAATTGTTATAAATAATATGAAACAAAAAAATAAATGGAAGCTATTTGAGTTAGCAAGAAAGAAAGAAAAGATATTTTTGAATTACAACTTACTGGTCTGAACAAAGCAAAACCGGATTTTATTTTGATTTAAATGCTTATTTATTATTTATTGAAAAATTTGAATTGTCCACTATGACAGCTGCTGCTGACCTCAAGCTAAGAAAGAGCAGAGTTTTCAATTCGATCATAAACCTGAGCTATCACTCTGAAAAATCTTCAACTTTCCAGAAGCAATAACCTTAAAGCCGACATCAGTTCAAAGCTTGCCATTTATGCTCCAAGTATACATCATACTTCAAGGGTTCCTTAACTCTTAAATTCATTCAAGCAAATTTCAGAAAATTAAGGGGAGTAACTTCTGATCAGCCTTATCTCCCTAGCACTTACAGTTTTTTTTTTCCATTTCTCTTCAATTCACAAAAGAGTTCTATTTTTGGCAATTGTTTGGAGGAAGTTTGCAAAGAAAAGGGAGGTAACCAGTGTAGATCTTGTACATGATAAAAGGATAAAGCGTAATCTATACTAATAACCTCCCTTTTCTTTGCAAACCTCATCCAAGCAATTACCCAATTATTTTTATTTTATTCCATAGAAGTTACGGGCAGTCTAAGAGTTGATTCTCAAGTACAGAATTAAATTAAGGGACTCTTATGAAGGAAAATGTTTGTCTTTTTCATGCCTGAAGCGGAATTGAACACACATTTATATTACCTGCTGTAGGTTGCCGAATTCCTCCTTATGAGATAATTTGTATAATGGATGTGCAGAGTGGCCAAATGGTTAGCTTAATGGCACAATGGAATCAAACTCTGGCCTAGACTGTGTTCACCTCACACTAAAGGCATTCATCCATGTCCATGGGTGTCAGCTGAAAAAATTGCCAAGACAAACTCAGTCTTGCCAACTCCAAGAACATTTTCGCGCCACTTTGACAGCCAAAATGCACCAAATGAAAAAATAGCCAAGATGGCCAAAAAACACCAAAAAGATGCTAAAATTGGTGAAAAAGAAAAAAAAATAGCCCAAGAGTTCAAGTATTTTTAAGCTAATTTAACGATTTTCACACTGTCATATTTTTATTTGTCAAAGATGGAATTCAGCTAAAGATATAGATTTGATATCCACCCATCTCTTCTCCCCACCCCCAGCTATGAGTGAATAGTTGGGTAAACTGGACTATCTAGCTATGGTTACCACACAATCTTGTTTCCAAACCAACCTGAAGAGGGATGGGCTCTGTTAGGCTATCTCTACCTTGACTCATCCATGATGAAAATTATCTGTGGTGCGTTAATGACCTTGCACTATGTTATGGGTCAAACTAGAAAGCATGAACCAAAACTGTCAAAATAGGTTTCTTCAGTTTTCAAGTCAGTCTGGCTGGTTATGTAGGTATGTATGCATCACATGTACAAGCCGCATCAATGGAGCTTGAAGGCTGAAAATTTCATCATCTGCTTCTTAATATATCTGCAAAATATTTTTTTTAAACCCTACATTGGTTTTCAGAAGAAAGGTCAACATGCCATGTAAGTTTATGCTAAGTTGGTTCCTAGTTTGTATCCGCTGTTTTTTTTTTTTGTTTTAAATCGAGACTTTTTCCATGATCATTGACTAACAAAAAGCAAAAGGCGTAACTTATTCATTGATCACCCAAACAAGACATGCTACCAAGAGATGTTGACCGTTTCTACTGAGTTTTAACCAGACTTGTTTTCTTTTTTTAAATTATATTCCACACATGTTAGTTTTAACCGGAAGAGTTTGCTCTTGAAGATAATTCTGAAGACTGTCCATTATTCATATGGCTATTGTTACCTTTCCCTTTTCAAAATGGCCAGCACTCCAGCAGAAACTGCAGCCACTTTGAAATGAGAAAGGTTACAATTGCCATTAATACCAGGTAACACACTCTCAATACTTCAAGCTCTGTCTGTTCACCACAGAGTACAGGTTGAATTTCCCAAACTCAGCAAAATTCCCAGTACCCGGCAGCAGTCTGCATTAGTGTTGGTTTAGTTCAGACAAGCCACCGTGTTTTGGTAGCACTACCAACATTTTGAAATCACCATTTTGTGTGCCCACACTTTGTACACAAGAAGCAAATAAATGTTGTGTTTTTTTTTTTTCATACTTTAAGCCGGTAAATTCCCAAAGTCGGCTTGGGACTGGGGCTGGACCTGACCTTACCAAGGTTGGGAAATTTGACCTGTAATTGTTTTTATTAGAGTTTCGTCTCTTGATGAGACATCAAATAATGATACAGTAGACATCAATATACAGTCAGACCCTCGTAAAGAGTTACTTCACTTCATATCGGCTGGTTTCACATCTGCAGAATCAAACAACCATGGATCAAACATATTTGGAAGAAAATGATTTTAGAAGAGTTTCAAAAAGCAAAACTTTGAATTGCAGCACACCTGAGCGCTACACTGGATCTACGTTCTTTTTTTTGAAAAAGTGACGTCACTTGCCAAAGTGGGCCATAGGGTCGGTAAGAACAAACCGAGCATTCGCGCAATAAAGCAGAAAGAAGCTGAAATTCATAGAAGTGTTAGTGCTGCCCCCTACAAAGGCAAAAACAATCTCTCTGGTTCATGATAAAGTGCTTGCAAAAGACTGAGAAAGCATTACGTGTGTAGCTACAGGACATGTCACAGAAGCATATCCTTGTTGATGGCAAAATTATGCGTGAAAAAGCTCTTAGCTTCTATGAGCACTACTGTGAGAGTGTTGACGAGATCAAGAGGAAGAATGGCTGGCTTGTTATATAAATTTATACAGCCTCAAAAACTTAAATATGATGGAAGAATCAGTATCAGCTGATGCCGAGTTAGTATCAGTGAGCTCAGAAGAGGAAAGGCTACCTTCCAGAGCAAGTCTTCAAGTGTGATGAAACTGGCCGGTTCTGGAAGAAGATGCCCAATCATGCATAAATCCAAAAAAATGCCAAGCAGGCCCCAGAGTTTAAGGCCTGGAAATATTACCTTACTCTGGGGCAGTACGGCAATACAGCAGGTCACATGATTAAGCCAGGCCTCGTCTACCGAGCAAACAATCCCCAGACCCTCAAGAATGAAAACAAAAATTGCCTGCCCATATTCTGGGAACCCAACTAGAAGGCTCGGGTGATAGCCATCTTGTTCATGGAATGGTCTCACTTCAATCCAGGAGTGAAGAAATATCTCAAAGAGAAGGGGGCTCCTATTTAAGATCCTCCTTATAACTGACAATGCTCCCAGGCATCTCACTGCTGAAGACATTTGATCAAGGGATCACAAAGTGCATCACGGTGGCTTACCCCTTCCACACCTTTGGGAAGATTTGCACAGCCTTTCATGGTCTAACACTGACAGTAGCATTATGGTTTTATGAGGGAAAGCTTCACAAATTCAGATAAATTTGTACTTTTTGTAGAAACTGTAGATCTGTGGTCCCCAATCACCAAGCTACAAACTGGTACCATGCTGCAAAGCATGTACTAACGGGATGATATGAAACTACATCTATATAAAATAAAAACTAATTCATTTTCTTAGATCTAAATATTGAATTAGTGAGATAAACCCTTTTAGAAACAAAATTGAGAGTGTTAGCCATTTATAAGTGATTTATAGCCAACTTAAAGATATATTCCAATCATGAATAACACCTAGTAAAACGAAAGCAACCTGTGGGCATTGAAAGGAAGAAAATTTCAAATTATGCTGACAATATGTACAATAGGATAGATAGAATTTTGAACCGTGATCTAAAACAAATCTAGATATTTTGATTTGATATGATAAAAACTGACAAAGTATTTTATTTTTAGCTTTTACTGTCATTGGAGGTAATATCTCAAAGAGCGAAATATTTGAATCTGTTTCTCCAAATGAGGGTTAAAGCTAGTAATCTGAGTTTTGGTGCTGGTCCTCTTATTAAACCTCCAGAATCTAGACTTGTCCGAAGTGGGATTTTTTTTTTTCAACTAAGAAAAACAATCTATTCCAATGATCTAAGTAGTAAAACCTATGATAGTTATTTCAGTACTGAACATGTACAGCCGTGGTACTACCATGGCATCTGCAAACTCTTTTGCAAATGCCTGCTACAGACTAGTTATGATTGATTTTTTGTATTTTTAGGCATTATTCAAGATGAGAATTTCACTAATTATGTTTCTAGTTTATTTGAATATGTTTTAATTCATGCTTATTATTTTCACATAGGAACTACATTATATCTGGCATCATATTCATTATTAAGTCAAGCTATAAATTTGCATCCAATTTTCCAAGATAATATAATCAATTTCCAAGAGACTTGCTGTTTCACATTAATCTGTTTTGTATATCATCTTAAATAAGAGTTAAATATTGTTCAACAGAGAAAGTTTTCAAGACTGAAACTCAGTATTGCCCACTCAAGAAATATTTTTGCACTATTTTGACTGCCCAAAACTGCTAAAATGTCTGAAAATCACTAAAAATAGGTTTAAAATGGTCAAAAATATGGCCTAAATGCTTGAGCACTTTTGCGCTTTGTCAAAGATGGAATTCCGTCTGAAGACAATGATTCAACATCCATGATGATAAGGTAGAATTAGGTTATCAAGTCTAAATATAAATTCAACTGGAAAAGTAACTGTGCCACCTACACAACTGGTAGCTATGAAAGTGCTTTTCGATACAAAAAGATTTGGGAATCCTGATATAAAAACTGTTTTTCTTGCCATTATTCTATACATAATACAGTTTAATTATTTATACAAGATTTACATCATTTTTGATAATTTAAGAAATCTACCGAAAAGTTTCAGCTGAGTTCCTAGATTTTAAAAGAAGGGGAGATAATTCAAACTGTCTCTCAAAGACTTACCCAAAACGGAAATTAGAACAGCATTGAATTTGGGGACCGAGCAAGTCTTGGGATAGAGGATAGATACCAGCCTCTTGAGGTAGGTCCGACAACTCGCCCTATTTTCAAATACTATTCTAATGCCAGTATTAGGTAAGTTTGAGATAAAGCTTGGATTATCTCCCCTTCAGGCAGAATCTGGCAACCCAGGGATTAATACGAGAGGACATGCATCAGTTATATACAAAGACTGACATTCCATGTAAGGAACAGACACAGACTTCAGTATCTGTGGGGGATTGATTCCAGGATATCGACTTACTATATTAATTATACATCATTTAACAATATCTTGTCATGAGAAGACATCACCATATATAATACTTTAATTTTCATTGTTTGTCACTTCCAATTCGGAGTTGCCAAATTTGTCCAGAAAAGGGAGATGATTCAAGTTTTGTCTAAGAGACATTGAAATAGTGTTGAATTTTGAAATCTTGCAAGTCCGGAAACAGGTTCAAAGTAGCTGGTTTTGGGCCTCTGCTTCCAGATTCACTTGATTTCCTAATTCAACGCTATTCCAATGCCTGTTTTACCTAAATCTCTGAGATAAAACTTAGATTTTGTTCCTCATCTGGCCAAATCTGACAACCTTGAACTGAAAGTGACAAACAGTAGGAGAATTACACTATTATATATAGAGACATTTTCTCATGACAAAATACTGTTTATCAATCTATAATTGGGAAAGGTTGGATTATCTCACTTTCTAGCCAAATCTGGTAACTCAGTTCCAATTAGCCAAAACAGTGCATTGTAGCTATATATTTTCAATTAAGGCATCTCTAAAATGCGGCAACTTGAACAATACATAAGAAAATCTGGATCATTTGCAACTTGATAATAATAATAGTGTGAAGGCTGCATATGAGCTCACCTCTATAATGAGCCAATTCCTCAAGGGAGACAACTATTCAATTCAAATCAAATCATACAATACCCCCCCCCCCAACCATTGGATTATTTATTAGCAAATGCATTAAAAATCCAGGTGCAATCGGGCCTTTGAAATTATCTAATGTTAATTCAAGTCATATTAAATTGCACTACTTTTCTCTCGAAGCACGAACCAGCGGAGTTCCCATAAAAACTTTGTTAAACAGAAGAAAATACTAATGACTTTGAATACTAATAATACAAATGACAACAGCAAAAAAAAAATCAGATAGGCCCAAAGTAAATTATTAGTTTATAAGTAAATTAACTGAGTAGGTAAATATAAAACATCAAACAACTACAAGCCTGAAATGATAAGTATATCTGTAAAGGCAATAAGTAAAAACCAAGCATAAAACCAACGAATAGAAAACACCATGCTATTCAGTTTTTCAATGCAGCGGAGTTAACTGATTCCGAATAAAATAGTAACAATTCTAAAAACACAATAAGGAATAAGGAAACACAATTATACATAAGGATTGTTTGCTTACACGCTTATCATGCAGTGTTGCATTAAATAAATATATTAAATACAAATAGTATACATTTTTTCAAGAACAGAAGAGCTAAAAAAAATATATATATATATATACAAAATTCAACTTTGAAAAAAAGTGTTCAGAATAGAACATACTGCTTATGAAAAAATTAGATAAAAATCAACTGCAATATATATATATAAATGAATAAAATAGTAAAAAGTATGAGCTCAAGCAGTTTTCCTCAGGGTCACAACAAAAGAACACAGGCAGTGAGCGCCACAAGGAGAGGATTTACAGAAAGAAACAGGGAACATAACACTTAGTGAGAAATATACCTGGAAAGAACAGTCTACGTTTAGTCAGTTCTGCGGGGCTATCCATTGAGTGACCTGGAGAAAATGGATATATTTGATGTTCAAAAATCTTTAACTCTTGAATTCAGATAAGAAAATTCAAATGTTAATATGAAGGGGAATAACTATTGAAAGTTATCTCCCTTTGCAGCTTTAGGAGAATTTTTTAAATTTTATTTTTGATTCTGTCAATTTTTTTAAATTTCTGGCTCAGAAAAGTTCCATTGTCAATTCCTTCGAGTGTTCAGAAAATCTAGTAACATTTTCTTATGATGGACACCAGTTTTCAAGATAAGAAAACTCAACTAAAAAGAGATGCTTGCCAACTAGTATGAAAAGTTCCAAGAGAGAAGCACAGCTTGAATAATCACCTCCAGGGATGAATATATAAAGCATACTGCTATCTCTAATGAACAACAGGATAAAATAAACAATATTTCAGGACTTCACACCTTAATATCACAATAGAATTGGCTAAAATAAACGGTTGTATTTCCTGGCATTAAGAACTTGCACTAATTTCAACTCTCATATCTTTTTTTTTTTTTTCAAGTTACCTTCAGCCAGTAGGTAAAGTTTTGAGACTTTTTTCAGAAAAAACACAGCGTCTTAGACACCGGGAAATACAGTAATTAAATATACAAATTTTAAAAAGGACCTGAAAATGATAACATTCAAATTGCATAAAAAATTTCATACAAATGTTCTGTGCAGTGTGGCACCAAGTTTACTGTCGAGCTCAGTTATCCCAATATCAATTTAATTAGAATAGTCACCTCGAGGGATGAATATAGACGGTGTATTGATATCACCTATGTACAACTGAATAAAATATACAATGTTTCAGGACTCAACAGCTTAGTGTTACAACAGAATTACCGAAAACAAACTAAATATCAAGTTTTTTTTAAAAAGGACTTTAAAATCATAACATTTAAACCAGTGTTTCTTAAACTGGTAGATGATTCAGCCTATGATGAATGATACTATTTTATGGGGTGAATGACATTTTCTTCTACTTATATTTTTTCTTTACTCAAAAAGGTAATTTTTTGAGGTAAACATTCACAATCAGAAATTATTGTTTTGTTTCCATGAATCCAATCCTAAGAATGAGGTTCACACTTTTTACTTGATGTAATACATGGGTGTTAGCAGAAAATATTGCCAAGACCAAAACTCTGCGTTGCCAACTCAAAAAATATTTTCAAGCTAGTTTGACTGCCAAAAAGCGCTAAAAATACCAATTTTTTTTTTTAAGCCAAAAAACGCCAAAAATGGCCAAAAAACACCCAAAAAATGCTATTAGATTTTTTTTTTTTTTTTTTTCAAATCTAAAAATGGCAACAAAATGGCCAAAACAATTAAGCAGTTCCTAGCTAATTTAGCAATTTTCACACTGCCAAATTTTTATAAGTCAAACATGGAATTTCATCAAAGGACGAAGATTTAACACCCATGTGTAAACTAAAAAATTCTTATGATTTTCCCAATTTTATTTTTTTTTTTTTTAATTCCAATTTTTTTTTTTTTTTTTCAGATGTTGAAGATACTCAAAAACGATGAACACCTAAGAATTAATTAATGCTTTCTGTTCATGATACAACATGGATTCTGCATAAAATGATCCACAAGGGAAAATAAGACATAAATGATTGAAACAAGAATCTTTGGTTGAGGGTCAAAGAAATTTTCTTCATAAAGACTTGGGGGTGAATGTCACTTAAAATGTTTAAGAAGCACTGATTTAAACTGTACAATAATTTTAAAAAGTGTTTTTGCTTTGCATAAACATAGTAATATTATATAATGCTGTAGTATTGTCTTACCCAATGAGTGAACAAGAAGCCTATTGTCATCTCTAATGTATAATATATACATTATTCAAAAATTTCGCACTTTAGAATAAAATTAACTAAATACCTCTCAATTGAATTTTTTAATCTCATTGACAAGAGAACTATGGATTAAATTACTTCCCTTCGATTTTCAGGTGATTTTCTTTTTTTTACAAATTGTATTGACAAAAGGGTTCCATTATTTTTTTAATTCTATTCACAGAAGAGTTCCACTGTCTTTTGCAAGTGGTATCAAGCAATTCCAGAATTTGAGAGCCAAATATATAATATTTCAAAAAGACCAGGAAATCATAACATTCACTGTAATGGTTTTTACTTGGCCAAAACAAGAGTATTACTATAATGCCTTCACTCTTAAATTCATACAAGGAAATTAAAATGTTATATCAAGAGAAGTAGCTTCTGACCAAAGTTACTTCCCTTGCACTTTTTGGGTAATTTTATTTTCGTTTAATTCAATTCACGAGAGAGTTCCATTTTTTTTCTTCTAAGTCCTATTCATTGAAGAATTTCAACAGTGGTTTCAAGCAGTCTACGATTCTAAGATTTCAAAATATTGGCTTACCTGAGGAGTGGACAAGAAGAGTAAGAGCACTAGCTGACGCAGATTTCTGCAACTTGACGACTTCCTCACTGCCAGACAATATTCTGGATTTCTCATTTATTGAGGACGGTAGCACAGCGGTCGGCAGTGCAGACGAAGTTGTTGCTACTGCAGATGTTGTACTTGTCACTTCTCCTCCAGATCCTCCTCCTCCTCCGATGGTAAATTTGGAAGCAGGACTTGCTGAAGTAGGCAGAGGTGTTGGTACAGTAGAGGATTTAGTCAAAGTTGTAACGCCAGTTGTCGGAGGCGCACAGGTACTAGTTTCTTTGTTTTCATTTTCATCAACGGGAGACAGCTCTAGAAAATTACAAACAATTTTACAAAATTTACTGGATAATCTCAACTTTTAGAAGCTTACAATTATTGATGAATAAGGATGGAAACAGATTTGGGGATATATATATATATATATATATATATATATATATATATATATATATATACGGTATGATTTTATCTGTGATTTATGCATCGGTGTTAGCAGGAAAACTTGTCAAGACAAACTCGATGTTGCCAACTCAAAAATATTTTCATGCTAGTTTGACAGCCAAAAAGCATTAAATCAAAAAAAAATAAATAAAAATGGCTAAAAAAAACACCAAAAAGATGCTAAAAATGGTCTAAAATATTAAAGCATTTCAGCACTAATTTAGAAATTTTTGCACTGCCGAATCTATAGTTGTCAAAAACGGAAATTTAAAATCCATGTTTGTGCTCGGCTGAGATTCTGGGGCACTCTAAGGCCTCGAGGGCCATTTCTAAAAAATGTGGCCTATTTCGGGACTGTTTTGAGATGATATCACCTACACTGAGATTGCAAAGTAAGTATTTGCCATATACACACCCACGCCACCCCCATTTCCACCAACATTAGATAAAGGATATAAAAAAATGGAACAATTTAAATACAGTTAAAAACTGCAGATTCTTTTCTTTTTAGTCGTCTGCGTGTCTCCTGGAATCCCTGGTCACATCTTTTGGGCTACAGCCTAGAAAATTTGCATTTTTTTTGTTCTTTCACAAATGACCATAAAGACTCAAAAGAGTCCACCGTCATTTTTGACCATCAATGCCCATACCTAGTACTGGTATTTATTTTTCTAGATAATTAGTTCCAGTACACTTGTAAGTTACCAATTTTGATGATATTATCCTTGGTTATAATAAACGGCTCCCTCTGTACATAGACAACTAAAGGTTCCGGATAGTTGTGCTAATTCAAGCTTTTTTTTTTTTTTTCCTCCAGTGCTTTTTGGACAAACAATGCCCAAATTTTGTGCTGGTATTTTTTAGAAAAATTTAGATAAGCATTTTTTTTTGTTTTTTTTTTTCATTTAGTAAGTTCTGGTACATACACGGGCTACAGTGATTCATTTTATGTGAAGTACAGAAATATATTTTTTGTGGTTTCCTAAATATAGAATGATTGCTGTTCAAAATGGTCGAATACAATAAAAGCAACAAAAGGTTACTTCATCTAATAATATTGAGTATAGCTCAACCAAATCAGTACATAAAAGAAAATTCCTCATTTCAAACATTTACAGATAAGAAAATAGCTCTAACCCAGTACAAAATGATATTTTTCTATCATATTTTCTTGGATGTTAGCGGAAAGAAATTGTCAAGACTAAAGCTCAGGATTAACAATTCAAAAAAATATTTTCACACTAGTTTGACAGCCAAAAGCACTAAATGAAAAAAACAAAATAGCCAAAAAACATTAAAAAGATGCTAAAAATGGCCTTAAAGTTGAAGCACTTCCACACTAATTTAGCGATTTTCACACTGTTGAATATTTATTGGTCAAAGACCAAAATTTAATACACAAGTATTTTTGAATTCAAAATATACTTTATCAGGATCATTAAGATAATTTTTGTAATCATTCAATTTCTTTAACTTATATAATGAACAGTGTGATTTTTCTTAATTTTATGTCCGTAACAATATTGATGAAAATACCTCCAACCAATCAAAATTATAGACTTTTCAAGAAAAATAGAAACAGCATAAAAAAATTGAAATATATCATTCATTTTTTTTCACTGGGATCAAAATCATAAAATCATGAAAAAAATGGATCAGGATCCACGTCATATTTCAATGATCCGCAAGCCAATCTTGGAGTCTGTTATCAGTGGGTTCAATCCTAATTGAATCTCACACTATTGATGGTCCAATACCAAACAGGAAATGATTCCTGTAGTTTCTTTTCTCAAAGAAACCTTTCATACGAATTTAAATATATATATATATATATATATATATATACGTGGATTTTTTCATGGAAATTAACTAGCATTTCTAATGATAGACATAAATATTCGTACCTCGCATAAATGAATCACCATGGCCCGCACTTGTACCAGAATTATCTAGAAAAATTATCAAAAAAGAGATCTTTCATCTAAAGTTAACTGAAAAAGAGATCTTTTATTAAAAATTATCTCAAAAATACCAGCACAAGATTTGGGCATTGTTGGTCCAAAATGACCCTAGAGACCCAAAAAATGCAAAAAAGATTTTCAGATGGTATCTGGTGGTGTAAACATGCAAATATTCAAGGTTGTTGCCCCCAAAATGTGATATGGAGTGCCTGGAGACACACGCAAAGAATAGAGAACCCATAGCCTATTTGGCTGGTTGATTAGGCTATAATTCAATACACATACCTTTCATTATTTTAAAATTTCAAGACTTCTTTTCATTTACGCCTGGATTTATTAGTTAGTATTTATCACAACTTCAATTCAGGTTAAGAAAAAGTTTTGATAAAAAGCTTTTGATAAATAAGGATGAAAATATAAAGTAGTCATGAAATTTTAAAACATCACTAAAGTCAATTTACTGACCCCAAAGTTATACTTTCTCAGATCTACATTTTCCTCATTCTCAAACTTTTTTGTAGTTTCAGAAAAATTCAAATACATTGGAGACCTATGTTTTCAAAAACCTTTTGTTTTTCGAGGCTCTACAAGTGGTACGAGAATTATTCATCGTACTTTGCTTGGCAAAATTCAAGAGAAACATTTTTCAAGTCAAATAACATAAAACTTGTTAATTGGTAACTTGGATCATTTAAAAGAACATGTATCATTTATACAGGAAAAATATCTATGTTCACAGTTAACCCTTTGCTTTAGATCGAAAGGTGCATAAATATGAGTTCACAAATAAATTAACAGTACATTAATGAAGATAAAAAAAGAATTTATTAAAAAGTAACACTTACCTTTTGAGGGTAGGATATCTGAATCAATAGCGGAAATAGAAAATTTAGGTAGCTGCTGAGAAGGAGGTGTACAGATTGACAAGGAAGACTTGGTCCCAGTCCCAGAACAGCTGCTACTGTCTGTCTCAGTCATTTGATTTTCACTAAAGGAAACAAGGAGATGATTTTACTTTATAATAACGCAAGGAAAAAAATTAGCCATGTAAATTTTACATGAAGTTATTCAAAAATGTTAATCAAAAGAATGACAACAATTCAAAAATATACCTTTTCAAAATAATCTAATGAAATTACTCTACAAAGTTTTAGCCATCTCAGATGGTTGAATGACTATAAGTGATTCCTATATCATACATGTTACATAAGCAGAATCTCATTGAAAATACTACTGAACATAATCTAAACCTGAAATTAGTAAAAATACACCAGTGCCAGGTCACACTTGTGCAAGGTGTAGCACCTTTTGGCTTCCCTCTGACAACCTCAGGGGTTACAATACCAACCCAATGGCGAACCAAATGGAGAGAGAACTGAGATTCTCAATAGCGGAAAAGGACAATGAAAAATGGATAGGCTAAAAAGATGCGACTCAAAATAAACCCAGAGTCAGCAGCTGTCCATTGCGATCTCATCATCAGATTCTGCATATCCCATAACAAATGACAAAGATGACACGTATGGTCTTTCCTTGAAAACCATATCAATAACACACTGTTAATGCTCAGTCAAATTTTTTTTTTAATTTCAATGTTTTCTTTTTAAACCAGAACAAAATGCCCGAAAATCTATGAGATAAAACAGCAGTTGACAAAGAGCCTAGTGAGCAAACATCACTTCGTCAAAAAGGATAAGGTGGGTCACTCCGAAGGAAGTTAGGTTCCACCTTAAACAAAACCACTCTATTGGCACTTCTTGTTGAAGACGCAAAGCACTCGTAAATGAGACTAGTGATTGAGTTGAAATGATTGAGATCTCAGTGATAGACGATACGAAGAACAGTTAACTGTCCAGATTGATAAAAGATTTTGAAATAACTATAAATTGGAAAACTGGAAAAATTCTTTCAAATATTAGAATATAATAAAAAAGAAAGTTATCCTTGCAAATCAGGTACTACAAAGACTTCGGCTAAAAATGACAAAGTGGACGTAAAACGAAAAATTGGTTCTAAGCCATAATTCAAAAAAGTGGGCTAAATTAGATAAACATGAACTAAGAGTAACTGATTCTTATTTTTGCATAAATTTGCAATAAAAAAAAGTTTTTTCTTCACAGAGCAGAAAATTTCAATGATAAATGAATATGAATGATGTCCATTGTCCACACGTGTTTTTGAAAAAAGTTGGGTCAATGTTGTGTCGCTAAAGAAAAAAAAGAAAAAAAATAGGCTCTATTGATTAAATGCACAAATTTCATTTTAATGATTACCTAATGATCATATTTACACTTATTTTCATTGTCTTAATTTTCTATCAGTGTGTTTTATAATTATAATCTTTGGAGCCTTTGTATGAACTTACGGGCGTACTTTACATTTTAGCTATAAATTTAGCTGGAAATAAACCAATCTAGCCTTTTTTAGCCATAAAAGGAGTTGACTTTTTTCATTATTCACAGGCATTTTTTTTATCGACTGATCTGCAAGGATTACCCAAATATATAATGAAGTAAATCTGTTACATATATCGAATGACATAATTGAGAAGAATACCTGTTATATCAACTTGAAAGGAGGGGATTAAATTCAATGACTACTTCTGAATCTTTTGGAACCAATCAACATTAGTGACTGCTAAGTGGAGGATCCTGGGGAAGGTCTATGTCCAACAACGGACATTAAAAGACCGATGATGATGATGATGATGATGAGATTACATTATTAATAAGAACATTGGTACATGTATTAGAAACTAACATGAAAGATTGCTCTGTATGAATTTGTAAAATATTTGCTTAAAAGAGACATTAGAAAATGACAATACATTCAATTAATTTACTCCCATAATGATGCAAAGAATTAAAGACTGAAAATGGTTTTCAGATGGACAAAAATGAATTAGAATACATACAATCAAAATATTCTTGAAGAAATGTAATCCATCAATGACACCAAATACGATCAACAAGCTACACTAACTTTATCTTATTGCAAGAAAAGAAGTTTTCCTTTTTCTTGGGAGAGGGTTCCTGTCGTCATATCCATCAGTTTAGTCATTGTCGTCAACTAAATTTCTGATGCACTGTTTCGATTAGGCCCAGTTGACCGACAGATCCTATAGAGTTGTCAGTCCAATGGATGGGTTCTTTTTTCTTTCTGAACCCCAACCACGCAAAGCACTACAGCTGACAACAATGTCATGGAGACTATCTTGAGGCACTTTTTCTTTCAAGTCATCACAGGAGCTCTTCACAGTCTCCTTCACGATAGCTCATAAGTCTTGCAAGAAAGCTTAGCAGATGACATCCATAGAACATGTCCTAGCCATTTAAACATTGCGATGACATCTATACTGAATGGAGACGGAGGCTTTCCAAAAAAGCAGCGCCATAACTTATAAAGTATTAGGCACCTCATCCTGCCATACCTTCATGATAGCACATAAGTCATGCAAGGAAGCCCATCAGATGGTATCCACAGAAAATGCCTTGGCCATTTAAACGTTGTGATAGCATTTACACTGAACGGAGAAGGAGGCTTTCCAAAAAAGCAGTGCCATAATTCTACATTAGGTACCTCGTCCTGCCATTTGGCCCGAAGGATCCATCGCATACATTTATAAGTATACAAAGGTTCTCCTATTCTGTTCCAAGTTCTGATCTAATTTTACTTTGGAAATCTTCAACAAAAAGAATTAAGTACAAGTCTTGTCTGGTGGTCATGCTTGACAACTTTGACTGCAGTGCACTCAAGAGGATTACAGACATCCAATGGTTACTGCAAGTTACCATGATGAGCTAAGAGGGCAAACCCAACAGCCACCCATCTCCAAACGATGGTACAGCAATATAATGTCTCCTTCCAGAATATCCAACGCCATCCTGAACTTTCACTCCCAGCACCCTGGCTGGAAACAGCCCAGGGATGCTCCCTTCACATTCCAGCTCAGGACCTTGGATCATGCAAAGTAACCCTGGCTCAAGATCAGAACCTTGGATGATGCCATGTAACCCTGGTCAAAGTTCAGAACCTTGGATGATGCCATGTAACCCTGGTCAAAGTTCAGAACCTTGGATCATGAAATATAACCCTGGCCCAAGTTTAACACCTTACATTGGACAGACCGGGTTGGAAAACTCTGATGAACCTGATCGGTACCACACGCTCAAGAGAGTGATCAAATAAGTAAACTATTTTTGTAATATTATAAGCTACAAAAACCTTAATCTGTATTACTCATTTCAACAACTACAAGGTTCCGAAAAGGATAAATATCTCAGTTGATAGAAAATAGAAGGAACAAAATTAACCCTCTTCAGCTGATAAAAATAAAATTATAGAATGAAGTGGTTTCTTACCTTTAATCCTCTTAAAACTACGATTTTTAAAAGAAACTCAAATCGTAGTCGTGACAAATTTCACTCATAGACACAGAATCATACAATTACGAAGGACAAAAATCGAGAAGCAACTTATTCATGCCATCACAAATAGAATGGTTTAAGAACCAAAATCCCAAAGAAGAATGTGCAATCCATAGACAAAAAAAAAAAAAAATATCGGAACTCGAAACACCAAAAGCTTTGCAGACTATAATCATCGAAATTAATAACAAACACCAAAGCACGGCTATTTCTCTAAGTACTGAAGCAGAAGCTTATAGGACTAACAAAACCACATTTTCATAATCCAAGACTCAAACATTTTCTTAAAATCAAAAAAATAAATTTAAAAAAATATTTTCAAAGTGAAAATGATATTTTGATTATTTCAGTTACTGTATATGCCGGTACTCGAGATGGACATTTAATTCGTTTTTAAAAAAAAAAATGTATGAATATTACACCAAGTCCAATATGCTGCTAGTGTTATGACTAGGAGACTATCTACTGAAGCATAATATGGACATTTATGGGTCTTGAAGGAGTTGCAGTGAGCTGTAGTCATATGAAATAACCTTGTAAACTAAATATCTCATTGTTCGGCATATATAGTAGTTATGAAACAGTGCATTATGCTCTCAATGAGTTAAAATACAGTGAAATAAAAAATCTGAGTACAAACCGAACAGGACTTTTGTCAATGAAATTAATGAAAGAATTTACACATGTAGATAATCAACATTGATTAACTTAATTGTATTCTGGGTGAAAAAAAAATTTTTTTTGAATTCTTAAGCGGGAAAAAAAAAAAAAAAAAAAAAAGGCGAGCAACTTCCAATTGGAGTTACCTCCCTTGCATTTATTGGTAATTTTTTTTTTTCTTCTTTTTCTCTAATTCAATTCACAAAAGCGCTGAATCTACGTGTCAAGCAAATGTGACTAATTGGAAATATTTTATTAATTCACATTTTTAGGAACACTATTCAACATCATCATTATTAAATGTTCAGATGATGAATGAAAATCAAATTATGATGACACAAAAGTCATTTTCTTTATAAAATTTGAAATAACTTATGGAAATTTTCCCTTTAGATCTATGGTTCCAAACCTTTTCAAGGTCATTCCCTACTTTTGTCATTAAGATAACTAGTTTTCCCACCATCTTCCATCTGAGTAAGCTCCAACAAAGAATATTTTCAACTAATCATTTTATTTTGCATATAATATTTATTATGAGAATTAGTTTAATTTCATTATTGAAATGCTGTTATAGTGTATTTGTTACTGAAAGGAAGTAAGCGGAAATAATTATAGACACATCAATTGAAATTCTGGTTCATTACAAAAAGGTGATTAATAGTGGAATATAACACCCTGAAAACGCCTTCCATTTTCAGCTTCACAGATTAAATTTCATGAGGAGCAGGAATCAACTGGCCGCCACATTCGCACGATTAGACTGCTGTTGAAAAAGTTTACATAAACAAACTGAAACACTCCAAGGGCTGAAGTATAACAGTCAACCAGAAATAGAGCAGTGGAGCCAGATTCGTAAATTGCAAGCTATCATGGATCATACCTCAAAGGGCTCCATTCTGCAAAGCCAAAAATAAGAGGCATTTGTGGGGTGTTATGTTCTACTATTAGTTCCAAGGTCCAAAATAAATAGATCTTGAGCAGTGGTTTCAAAACTAGGGTCCCTTAAATAATGCTGGGGTGGTTGCAGAAGGGTTCCCTTTGAACCTAACACTGCAAATCTTCTAACAGAGAAACAATATCCATTGCACAGCTATCAAGTAATTATTATACACAGATCTGTATCATATTACAAATTTAATAAGTGATAAATATGATTTTTAAAGGTAAATAGTTCATGTGTCTAAAAACTTATTGATGAATATCAGAGTTCACCAGAATATTTCCTTTATAGAAGGGTTTGAGTGTTCGAAATTTCAAAACCACTGATCTAAGAGGAAAATTTCTTTACCTCTTTGTTAAAAGTTATTTCAAGTTTTGAAATGGAAAGTGATTTTTTTGCCACCCTATATTAACAAAATCCATCATGTTTATGATAAATTAATGTGTAGATAAAAAAAATATCTATTAGAATTGTCATCTTTAGTTTTAAATTATTCAAGTAGGAAAACATTACAAAAGATTTCATTTATAAGGCACTGAAAATTAAGTCAAAAAACTTATTTGAAGCAAAGGTATATTTCTTATTATAATTTATAAGATATGCTTAAAAAGTGCATCTCATTAAAATATATATATGATGTATATATTAAACCACAGAAAACCTTTTTAAAATTTATCTATAAGAAAATAAAACTGATGATCAATTAAATCTTTCTTTTTAAATGGATTATCGTCCTCAGCAAAAATCTGACCTTCAAATTGTCATATAGAGGTCAAGCCTCACTAGTCTGGCAAGCTTCGTACCAAACAAGTGCTGGGGTCGCAGGTTTTATGAACCAGTGAAGCTTAGTGTAAAAAAAATGGCAAAATAATATATATACTGTATAGTATGACAGAAAAAATGAATTTTTAAAAATGGCCAAAATACTCTAAAAAGATGCTCAAAAAGGTCAAAAATGGATAAAACATCCAAGTACTTTGGCTCTAATTCAGTGATTTTTGCACTGCCAAATCTAAGACAGAATTCCCTCAGAAAACGGAGATTTAACATCCATTTTGTTATTAGTGACAGAAAGATTTTAAAGATATTAATTTTTATAAAAGTTTTGGAGTTCTTTTTCTCCCTCAAATGTTGATTTCTTAAAGAGATATTTTGTTCATATCTATGCAACTGCCAGATTCAAATCAACCATACTAAACCATAGTTGCCAGGCTAGTGAATACCAGTTTAGTGAGGTTCAACCTATCTACAGAAGTCCCCTTTTATAACACGGGTGTTAGGATCCAAGAAAGATAACCGCATTATAACAGAACAATGGTTAACCAAAAGTCAATTACCAGGTATCAGACAAGTCCACCAACAGAGGTGTTCTTATAATCACAGAATGAAAGAAATTATATGCAAAAGACTATGTAAGTATATGTTGCTTGCTAATTGAAGAGATTTTATATTTCAGTCATACCAAGTACAATATATGCTGGTGTATAAGTCGACCACAAAACTAAAGTTTAATTCTAAATTTGCCCCATCAGTCAACTCTCTAGAATCAGACTATCAAATTCTTGGGGTCTAAACCAGTGATTCCCAAAGTGGGTACTATCACCCCCTTGGGGATGCTGGAAGGTGCGCAGTAGCATTGGAAGACAAGGAGGGGTGAGCATAGCCAGGGGTAAAGGATACGAAGATGTATATCCGAAAATCTGGTTTTCATTACTTCTATGTCAATCAATCAAGTATCTTTGAATAATTTGTATAATTATATTTTTGGCTGTAAATCAAAGGATATCATTTTTGACTGACTTTACAAGAAGGCGTTGGTGAAATACATATTCTAAAAGGGTGCAGTGGTTAAAAAAAGTTTGGGAAGCACTGGTCCGAACAAACTATTATATCCATTAGAGGAAACTCTTCATGCTGACACGATCGACTTACAAGTCATCATATATGGTATTTTTTTTTTATGGAAATTTGAGGGGGAAGATAACAGAGGCAAAAATGTTAGCATCCATCACCCAACCATCATACATAGCAAACCGTGCTATACCAAGGGACTCCTGTACAAATAAAGGAAATGTGACAGGGAGGAAGGGGAGCAGCAGCCACAGCATAACCTACCAATCTAAAGAAGTAAAGATGTCATCATCTTCCTTCAGTGTGAGTTCTGACCTGCTACTTGAACTTGACGTGTCCAAGAGATTTTCGGTACATCCTGTGCTTCCGGTGCTGCTGATACGGAGGACACGTTGAACTTCCATGGAGCTCTCGGAACTTTCAGACTGGTTCGAATCTTTCCTGTCCAAAACTTGCTTCTCAAGCAAGCGGGTCCGGATTTCATCTGAACTAGAGTGCCGCCTACGTTCTTTACGCTCCTGTTGATGATAATAATAATAACAAATTTAAAAAAAGAATCTTTTTCCAGATAAATATAAATACTTGACAACCGCAACAATGCAAATCAGTAATTGTTGTATTTTTCCAGTCACAAACTCTAATTGATTATTTACATTCTCAAATTGCACTAAATTTATTCCTATCATCTCCCTTTAATTGCAGAGTGAGTACCCTCTATCTGAAATGCTTGGGACCAGAAGTCTATCAGATTTTGGGGATTTCAGAATATTCAGATACGCACATTCTACGTCTGCCCATATTCTCCAATAGCTTAACTCTCCTTTCTCATCACTATTACTCGGAGGGGTATCAGCAAACTTTTTTTGGCATTTTCAACAATATCTTCATACAGACGAGAGAATAAGCAATAAATACAGAGATGAATTCAGGCAGATCAAAAGTTCCAAAAACTTTTGATTGGAACTTGGATCATCATTTGTGATGTAAAAATATAGTTTTGTATATTAAGTATTACACAAAGACAACCAAGCTTTTACTGTATTCAGATTGAGTTAAATGCCTTGAAAATTGAGACATCAGGTTTGCTTTCGAAAAGTTTTGGATTTTTGAATATTGCTTTTTCCACAGTTACAGATAAAAGGTTCTCAACCAGTATTACCAAAATATTTACAAAAATGGAGTAATAATTGAAAGTCAAACATCAATATCATAAAACACTTCTCTACTTGTATGATAAAACCTCAATTATCCTGCTTCAGAAATCTGAAAAAAAAAATAATTAGTAAGGGAAGTCTTCATTTACAAGTGAGTCTGATTGTATAGTCAGGATTTTATTTGATCTTTCAGCTTTGTGTTAACATGTTCTCCAAGAGAATTTCAAATACAAATTGGTTTCCATTGTTGATATCAAGAAACTTTTTTTATTTATGCTAAGTATAATCCAAACATCTTGCCAAATCAAAAAGTAAGAAATAAAAAATATTTACAATATAAAAAAAATCGTGGCTCTTACCTCTTGGGAATCCTCCAATTTCAAACTAAGTTTATTATAACGAGGGGAACAGGAAGAGAAACTATGGAACATAATCTCATCCGCATCATCTTCTGTATCCTCAGTTTCCAAGTCAGGATGGCTATAGCGGTCAGTTCGCGCTGAAAAAGATAATCCAGATTAAGTATCATTATCTATATTCAAATATGAATATCGATATGCATTTTCCATCATTCCCCACTTATAACCTTAAGGGTGTTGTGGAAGTAGATACACATGGACTGTTAGTAAGACCTACTTCTTGCTTTCCAGGCTTATCATATTAGAACACCCTTCATACGACATAAAAATGTAAACAGCAGAATTTATATCAGCATATCTTTCAAACTATTTGATATCAAATCCCTGTAGCCCCACAATTAGCCTTGATAGCCTTCTTATCTTTGCATGTGCCTAGTATTCCTGATAACATTTTGGGGGCTACAACCTTGAAAAAAAGTGTTGTTCTGCCCATAGAAGCTGGTATTCTCCAATGGTTGCCAATCTAGGTACTGATCAGGCTCGACATTGCTTAACCAGCGATCTTCCGAGAAACAACACATCAAACATGATTTAGCTATAATCCTTTAACCATGGGGAAGGGTTCCTCAATCTTAGTCCTTGTGCTGATAAGCATTGAGCACCATTTTCAAAGTCTTTGATATGATTCAGCATTGGATTAAGCCACGTTGATCAGTCTTGAACACTGGTTCGAGTCTGAAATTAAATGTAAATATCGAATATTTATTTTTAAAAATCGTTAACCAGTTGGGTACTTTCACTACCATTGTGATGTCACTTACCACTTATAATGAAGATTAACCTTGAGCTTCAAGTCTCACTTCAGTGCTAGAAGCACACAGTGATAGAGCCCCATTCTTGTAGCAGAGGTTGTAGCTGTTGTAAACAGGAATGAGAGGAAAGCTCAACACATTAGTGAACTAGAGTTACGGCTCAAGTACCCAGAGATTATTTGATATTCTATGCAACCACAGAAAACATTACAAATACAAGAATAAGCCAGTCTGGATTACGCTGATATAAAAGACAAGAAAAACCTCTAGTTACATCAACCTCATCATCACAGTGGCCCAGAGTCAACAACAAGACAAAGGCCTTTCCCTGAACCCACTGTGAAGTTCGTGAATGAGCCAACTTCTACCTTGTCTTATTTTATCTTTCTATCACATCTTTCCATCTTTTGTCTGGTCTTTTCCTACTATATTTGCTGTCCTCAGGACACCAATCTGTTAACCTTTTGCCCCATCCGTCCTCCTTTCTTGTTAAGTGTCCAGCCCACATCCATTTTTGTCTTGATTACTTACAAGATATCCCACTCTCTGACTTGCATTCTTATCCATGTTTTGTTTTTTTTTCTCATCTCTTAGAGTTGTTTTCACCATTGCTTGTTCTTTCAGAGTGAGTTGATTTGCAATTGATTTTGTTGGTTCCTAGATTTCATAACCATACGTCATAGCTGGTTTATGCATTCATTGTAAACTTCATATTTAAAGTATATTGGCAATGTGCTTTTCAATATGTCAATCTCACTATAGATGGAGAAATCTGTGTGTGCAGCATAATCACGCAACAACTGGCCATTGTACAAAGTTGACGGTTGCAAAATATATTAGTGAGCACACAATGCAGTGTCGAGTTTGACATTGTTTTGATCAGTGGTTCTTGATAAATCTAATAAAAATAAATCAAAAATAAAAGATTCCAGATCTCTCTTCATAATTCGTATAAATCATCTCCCATGACTTTCACTCTTCAGAATACATTTTGTATCTGTCGTAATCATCTTTTTTAAAACTCAATTTGACCAAAAGCTTTATTGGCAATTTTACAGTCTCGTCCATTTTTTCTAATGATGTGTTGACTTTGGAATGGGCACTGCTCTATTTACACCAAATGCTTTAAACTAATAAAAATATGGGTGCTAGTAGAAAAAAATTGCCAGAACAAACTCAGTGTTGCCAACTCAAAAAATATTTCCACGCTAGTTCGATTCAAAAAAAGCACTAAATTTGAAAAAAATGGCTAAAAACGACCAACACCAGAAAAATGTTTAAAATGTTCAGAAAATAGCCAAAATAAATATTGCATTTTTGCACCAATCTTGGCAACTCTTCATTCTTTTTTAAAGACGGAACTCCATCTAAAGACAAAAATTTAACATCCATGTAAAAATACAATATCAATAAAAACGTGAAACTTACTATCAAAATAGCTGGTATCTTCTTCACTGTCAAGTTGTGGAACAAACTCTGCTTTTTGTCGCAATAAGCCATCCCAGTCGACACTCAAGAAAAAGGTATGTTCTTTTACTTGATGAACTCCACCAGAACCAAGTCTTTCTTGAGGATCACTTCTTAGAAGTTGAGTAATCAGATCTTTAGCTTCATCTTGGACTTTTAATTCTTTCTCTGGAGGCCATTCAAATTGTTCTAAAAGCAAATAAATAGAAAGAAATTTTTAACCTTTAAATTAATATTCTTTAAAAATTGTATATCCAGGTCTGAGGAAATAACTTCCAGCAGGAATTACCTCCCTTAGATCATTGGGTGAATTTTTCTAAACTTTCTTCAATTCACACGCTAAGAAGAGTTCCATTATTTTTCATTCTATTCATTAGCAAGTCCCACTGTCTATTACGCACAGTTTATAAACTTAAAAGATGATGCTAAATACTAATAGATTTAGTCAAGGATGATTGCACAAAAACTTAATCCCGTTTAATATCTTCAGATATATTCATACTAACAATTCCAGTAAAATAACATAGTTCAATTGTTGAAAATTCAAATATTCAACACTGAGCTATCATCTTATCAGAGGTGACATGAGAAGGATGTTCAAAATTTCAGGGTTATATAACAGATCAGCTGTCGACAGACCACTCCAGTTTAAGGACATATAATATGAAAATCTTCCCAGTACTTGCACAGACTGCAATAAAAAAGAATGCTTTTTCCATCTGATCAGTAAACACAAGCGAGTCTCTGCCAGAACATGTTACAGCTAAGATAATAATCACATTTAAAAACCAACTGGATAAATTTTGCGGGATAATCAAGATTTTTGCACACACAGCAAATTAAGAATTAAAGGGAATATTCATTAGGGCAAGTGTCTAAAAAATTTTTTTTTCTCCTATCTTAATCTAAAAAGCACTTTATATACAGATATGCGGAGATATTTGAAGATATGCTCTTTTCATATCTTTGACAAAGAAAAGTAATTTCTGCTGGCCAACTGTAGCATCAAACAGATAAGTATTTTGTTGGAATATGAAAATAAGGACTATTTATCACAAAAAAAAAAAAATTAAGATAAAAAATTTTTCCAAAAACTCCCCTACGGAGAAAGACTTGAAAAATGAAAATTAACAACATTAAGAGAAAGAAGAGACGTAATGCAAACATGAGACATCAATAACATCACAGCTCAAAAATTCGTCATGAATAAATGAAAAATATATATATATATATATATATATATATATATATATATATATATATTGAGAGAGAGAGAGAGAGAGAGAGAATGTTGCATGAAAAATTCAAGAAAAAAAATACTTAACAAAGAGTTGTCAACAACTGGAACAAATTAATGGATCCAGAAATAATAGAAACAAAGAGGATGAACAACTTTGAGCATAAATACAATTACACAACTGATAAGAAAAAAATCTTTAAAAAAAAAGAGAAAAAAAATAACTCTCAAACTGTAAAAGCAAGATAAAAGCATGAATATATACATAACTTGACTTGTCATATATCTATCTTGATTTGTATAAAATTAAAGTCTGAAAAACCTTTCTCCAGAAATAAAGTAATCAATGGATTATATATATAGCATTAAGAAAAAAAAATATTTCCCAGAATTCCTCTTATTTATCACACTCTTCAACTCCCCAAGTTTTGGCCAGTGAGAGACTAAACAATGATGGCTGAATTTGCTTTATAAGCCATTTTTTTAAGGGGTCTCATATGCCATGATATGCACCAAGTAAAAATACATTTTTAAAACTTAGAGGATCATAGTTTTTGCTAATTGCATAAGGAGATATTGATGATTTTCAAAGACCAGAATTAATATATAAAACAATTTCTACAGCCAAATCCTCATCACTCATGAGATAGAAAACAAAAAGCAAAACAAATATTCTGCTTTCTGGGACTATCAACCGGTAGTTTCGGGGTTTGTTTGTTTTTTTTATTGCTTCAAGGATCGTGGAGTAAAGCGTTCCAATAACAACCTTTCGTAACCCAAGAAGCGAAGAAGGAATTGCCATCAATTTATATAGGAAAATTAGTGATGATGTTATGTTAGGCTGAGTCGTCGGAGGTTTGGGTGGTGAGAGTTACAGGAGACTTGGTGTGGGAGAGAAAGAGGAAGAGGGTACATGCTGCCTCTGTGACAGTTTGCGGCTAAACAAACAAAATGCTATTTTGCTCTATCACCTTTTCGTAAAAGCAAAAAGTGGTGTAAAGCAAATTCTTTCAAAAAGCTGGATATACTTGAACCATCTCATACGAAATAACACAACCTGCAATTTGTTAAGCTTACCAATGGCATATAGACAGCTCCCTATTGGATCACAAACAAAATTCAATTTATGAGGATATATTTATCTGGTTAAGAGAATTTTCAAAGTGCTTTTCATTAAAGAAAGTAAAATGAAATTTTGTAAACAAAACCTTCTATCAGCCAAATGACTATCTTTAACTTTCGATTTTATATAATGAAATTAAGATGTTAATATCAAGATGAATAAATACCGAAAGTTATCTCCCTTTCTACTCAAGGTAGATTTTTTTTTCATAATTATCTTTCTGTTCCATCAAACAACAAATTTATCAAATTTTGTTTGCTTCACAGAAGAGCTCTGCTGTCAATTGGAAGCAGTAACAAACGGTTAACAGCATTAAGAGATTACATCAAAAATGGCCCCCCCAATAAAGATCTCAATCAGGATGACAATAAAATTATTTTTTTAAACAAATTAAAAAATAAACGCAAGGATCCTGCAAGTAGGCACTTTACAATATAAAAGAACACTCTTTCCAGCTACAGTGAAAAAAAATAACCCTCAGATTCTGGGAAGTGGGTCTGGCTAAGAAATAAATCGATTCTCAAGCAGAAAAACCATTCAGTATCCCCTTGTAGTAGAGGCATTAATAGTGGTAGTGACAAACAAATTAGAATGACAAGTATGAAACATTTCAAAAGAAATTATAAAAAGAGATTATATGAATAAAATTGAATAAAACAAGTAATACCAAATTATAGAGAAATATCAAGTAAAACTTGAATAAGTCTCACCATTGATGACTTGGGAAAAAAGTATTTCTGGTGTTTTTCCAAAAAACGGGACGTATCCCGTTAAGAATTCAAAAAGGATAATTCCCATAGACCACCAGTCAACAGGTTTTCCTAGAAGAAAAAAAAGAAAAGAATTCAGAGCATTTAAATTCATATGAAAAAAATTAAAATTTTGAATTTTTAATAATAACATCTGATTAGAGTTACTTCCTTAACACTTCAAGGTATTTTTTTTTTACTATTCAATTCACAAAGGAATTCCATTTTTGTAATTCTATTCATTGAACAGTTCCACTATATTTCAGTGCGTTTTTCAAGTGGTTCATGAATTTAAGAGTTGAAAACTCTAAAGGGTTATTATTAGTCATCTTGATGACTATTATCTACTTCTTCCTTAATTTTAGTTGCTTTTTATTGCAACTTAAGGTAATAGTAGTTACAAAAATGATTTATAATACCTTCTAATAATAAAAACTTATAAATAGAGATACTACCAGTTGGTAAACCAAAATGGCAGCAAGATTGGTATAGAGAGTAAGTTTAAAAGTTTGATTTGGGCTTTTTGCTTACTAGTTGGCTTCAGCAGATCATAAACTTAGCCTCTCTCTAATGTGAAGGACCTGAGTTTATGTCTCACTTGGAGCTTATTCTTCATTTCCAATCAACATTGTTTACTCACTATCGTAGGAAGTCGCCTGAGTAGGTTGCAATAAAAGCAACTAAAAGCAAGATGAAGGTAAATAAGTCATAAAATAATTAAGGAATTTTTTAAATCAATATGAAATAAAAAATGTACAGAGCTACAAAACCTATTTCAGAAATCTTTGTATAGCTATATCTCAACGTCACAGGAAAAATAATTTATCAAGCAGTAAGAACATTCAAAATTTCGATGCTAACAATAAATATACATGCAAAAAAGCATCCTTGACTAACAAATGATGGTTTCAAGAAGAATAAAACTCAATAGCAATGACAACAGTTATACTAATAATTTTTTTTTTTTCAAACCAAAGCAGTAAGATAAAATAGGTTTTATAATAATTTTCAACTCTTGAATTCATATAAAAAAAATTTAATATACTTCATGAGAGATAACTGATTCAAGTTATCTCCCTTTGACTTCTGAGTAGATTTCTTATATTTCATTCATAGAAGAGTTCCATTATTTTTTCATTCTAATCACAAAAGAGTTTCACTGTCTATAAACTGCTTAAAACCACAAGCAGTTTATTGACCAAAGAGTGAAAAAAAAAACAATCTGATAAAATACAACTATAAAATCATTCTTTTCTTCTGGAGATAAGCATTCAATCAAATATTTCTTTTTACAGAAAATGAAGTTCAAAGAATTATCTTTATTTGTGTAAAAAAAAAAAACAACTCACCATAGCCTTGTCGTAAGATGACTTCTGGTGCAATATACTCAGGAGTTCCATATACTTGTTTGTCCTTGAACTGTTTGCAGTCTTTATCAAGGGAACCCTCATACATATTTGTAGTCACTAAAAAAAAGAAAACAAGGTTTTATAACAAGGTTGATTAATGGACTTGGGAAAAATTTCAAAAATTAGGACAGATCTGGTTAGTCACTCAATAGAAACCACTATGTGACAAACATCTTTCGGCAGCATGCCATGTTTGAGGTGATCAATCAAAAGTTGGGATAAGAGGTGATCAATGAATGATTCACTTCTCTGGTCTTTTGTTAGATCACTTGAATTTTCTAAAGATAAGCGGGCACAAACTAGTGACCAATTTAGGATCAACTTACATTGTAATCAGAACCCCCACTAAAAACCTACTTTGGGGGAATTTTGAAAAGAAAAAAAAAGAAAAAAAAATTTAATACACAATAAGTAAATCATCCATTTGTTTTCTGAAAAGGATTTCTTTGTAATGTATCTTATCGTATGTTAGTATTGTTCACATATACCCACGCAAAAAATTATTTTTAACATAAGTGTTGAAATGTAATTGAATATTCAATTAGACAGTCCCGATCAGCCATCATATAGTAATGGTAGCCTAATCTGGCAAACCTGTTTCTATGGATAAATAAATATAGACAGAAGAGAAAGCAAGAAAAATACCAATCTACTTACAACTCATAAGCCCAACTTTAGAGAGGCCAAAATCAGTCAACTTTATGTGTCCAGTAGCAGTGATCAGTAAACTGGAAAAAAAAAAAAAAATTGAAAAGATGTTTAATTTAATCAAGAATACAATTGTTCATAAATAAATAAATAAAATACAAGAGTTCAAAAGAAAAAAAAACAAAAATACGATTTGAAAAAAATATTAATTTATCTCTAGTCACTTACAGCCAGAGGGTTTGCATTAATAAACATACCGTAGAGATCAGTTTCCTCCTTAGGAGGATTAACAGGATTCCCCAGCAGCTTACGGCAGAATGATGAGTATCAAGGTTAGGGTTAACAAATATAGAATTAAGAGTTTTAATTGCGACAGAAGTCATCAGTTCTATGAATGCCAAATTTTTTTTGTTCAGACCCAATTTGAATCAGTTCATAGCAGTCATTAGGAGAATAGTGAGAGTTGAATATATCTCATTTTTCACATCACACTATGTCTTACTATTCCCTAACTTTGGGGGGGGGGGTAGGGGATCAACTCTGGCAATAAAAAAACAAAGTACAAGAAAAAAAAGAGAAGATAGTGAGAGGGAAAGAAAGCAGACTATACATAGTTTATAACTAACGTATATACTTCATATATATTTATAACTTTTTCATTTCTCAATGAATCATATTGCATTTTGGATGATATTTCATCTTATTTTTGATGAAATGATTATTTTTGTTTCAGATAGTCTCAACAAGGATTAACTTGAAAAATCAATTGGAAACAAATAGTTTTATCACAGAAACAAATGTTGTGAAAAATTATATATAACATCAGTTCTTGAACAGAGGTTCTTTTTCTTGTTTTATGACAGAAAAAAAGCAGAAAACAAAATGTGGTTTGTAGCCTTTCCAACAACAGCAACCTACTTGAGATGTTAGTATTTGATTAAGGTTCATATGGCATCATCATCGATCACATTCCCCGCCAGCAGCAGAATGCACACGAACATAGGAGAGTCCTTTCCCGTGACATTGATCTTGTGAAGCTATGTTGGTTGAGAGAAGGTCCAGTTCAGTCTACTCAGGTCAAGTCCCATCAGCAGCTTCACAGTCTACCTCTTGACCAAACACCTTGAATCATTCCCTTGAGACATACCTTTGCAAGACCAGTCTTGATGGCTATGGTTATGCATCTCTGGCAACAGACATTTAAGAGAGCTTTAACATTTACCAGCCATTTGCTGAGCCCTCAAGAGGGATAAGTTTTGGCTATGCCTTTGAGTGATAGGTTTTAGCACAGAAAAATGAAGACTGTAACTTACTTATCAGGTTTGAGGTCTCTATGTACAATTCCATAGCTATGTAAATATTCCAATGCTAACACAGTTTCAGCAAAATACATTCTGGAAAAAAGAAAAAAAAATATGGAAAACAGGCTAGAATTACTTTAAACAAGAATAAACATTTAGCTAATCATATCAAAATATTGAGAGGATAAGATTAATAAGATTAATGGAAATAAAATGTGAATACATATTGCAAATACAGATTGTAAATTAACAAGTTTGGCTATAGGTGTGAATGACCAGAAGGAGAGATAATCAAAACTTTATCTCGGACACTTATCTAACACAGGTGTTGAAGAGGTTTCGCTCTATTTCAAAATTCAACGCTATTCCAATGTCTGTTCAAGGTAAGTCTCAGAGATAAAGCTTGGATTATTTCCATTTTTTGCCACATCTGGCAACCCTGGTGACCATGAGGGAGTGACAATGATATTCACAATTTTTTTCCAATTTATTCTGGGATGAAGGATTACCACATTGTAATTAATTTTGATAAGTTTTTTTTTTTTTTTTTTTTTTTTTTTTAAATCTTCATCCTAACTTTCAGTTGCTTTTTAATCACAATTTTGAATTGGACCCTAATTCTATAGCAATGATTAAACAGCACAATTGGAAAATAAAGAGCAAGTCCACAGTGAGAATCAAACACACATCCTCAAGCTAGAAGGGGTCCAGTATGCACCTAGCTACTTTTAACCATTCAGCCACTAAAAAGTAACTGAAAGTTAGGATGAAGGTAAAAAGCTAGTCAAAATTAGTGATAATCAGAGAGTGACTATTTCAGAAATATAAGAAATCATACTTGATAGCCATATCACCAAGAATTACCTCATTCTGATTTCAAATTTTTGAAATACAATTGAATTTTAAAACTCCAGCTGTAGATATCAACAAGTGATGGTTCTAGTTAACACAATGTATTACATTAAACCAATTTCGAAACTTTAATACAATTTTCCAAACTCAACTTAGCTCTGGTCCCAACATTGCATTGTTCAGGTAATCTAACCTGAAAGAAGCAAAATGACCCTACCTGGCAAGATCTAAATGAAGACCTCCTGTGAACTTCAGTAAAGTGGCACAGTCTCCACCTTCGACATATTCCATGACCATACACAAATGTTTCTGTTTATGAAAAAGAAAAGTATAAAAATTTTTAAATAATCAAATTCAAAAGATTCGTATCACAAAATACACACATTGTTGAGCCTAGTGCATACACTTCAAGAAAAGCTTATTTTAGCAACAAGCTGGTTGTAATTTTCTGGGTACATGTCGGTGTATTTGCTCTAAATACTGTGTAAAATTAGTGTTTCAAAATGTAAAGTAAATCTTACTCTTAGTCAATAAGAGCCAGGTAAAAAGTTGATTAAAAGATAATTTTAGCCGACTCAAATAAAAGACAGAGTATATCATACAGGTGGCATGCTTTTACCCTGGTTTTCGTAGCCCATAAATAGAGATGAGCATTATATACAAGTGTGTAAAATACACCAGTTTTGATACACAAAATATAAACAAAAAGGTAAATTTCTTGGATCTGCATGTAAAATGGAGAGTCCTTAGTTCATTCCAATTTTTCATTGAAAGAAAAAAAAACTGCATTGAATATATTAATTTCTACCTTGTTTGGGCGAGTGTGTTTAATCTTAATGTTTAGTATACAAATAAAGTTATTTCTATTTATTTGCTTGACGCTTTTTGCATCGAGTGGAGAGTATTTTCTCGTTTTTTTCTGTTGTATCAAAAGGGAAATAATCCAAGTTCAATTAGATGCTAACAGGAGTTACCTCTACTTTATATATGGATTCTAGGCATCAACCAAGATAAATTTCTCTTATGTAAAATACCAGATGACTCACCTTGGTTTCAAAACTGCAGTACATACTCACAACAAACGGATTGTCGGTAAATGTAAGGATGTCTCTTTCGACAAAAGCTTGTTCGGTTTGATTACGCATTATAAGATGATGTTTCCCTATCTTCTTTATAGCAAACCGTTTCCGAGATTCTTTGTGCCGTACTAAATACACAGATCTACAAAAGTAGAAAATGAGTTCAAAATCATGTAAAGTAAAAAAAAAAAAAAAAAAAAAAAAAAAATGCAATTCATTATAGCATGATTCGCATTATAACATAATGGATAGTGTACTCCAAAATAGCTAAATTTAGCTCCAAAATACACTGACGGAGAATGAAATTGTAACACTGAATTTTTTCCAATCTATTCAAGATTTAATGTTCAGCTAATACAGCTGACTTACAGTAAATGATCACATATATAGATCAATTCTTGAACAGGTTCCCAAATAAGGGTGTATCAACAGTACTCAGATCCCATTAATACACTTAATATTCTCAATCAGGGTTAGCTCAAGCACTGGCTCAATGATGAGTGTTTCTACGTCAAGAAATGCCCAAAGACTTATAAGTTTTTTTCCAGAATATATTCTACCCTCTAGCAAGTACATACTGTAGCCAGATCAAAATTTGCATCTCCCTTCTTCAGGGTGTTGCAATTTTATTTGATTGAATTCTGTAGACAAGTACGAAACCAGTTGAGGCTTATTGAAAATTATCATACCTTAAAACTATAACTAAAAAGTTTGGCTTTTTTTTCACAAATTTATTCAAGTCTTATTGAGGAAATATATATATGAGAAGCTTAAAACTTTACACACTAAAGATGTCACTGAAAAAACTTATTTTTTTCTTTCATTAACATAGAAAATTTTTGTCTCAAACCATTCAAGATGTTACTCCATAAATTTTCAATAAAGATCTTACAGACAGAATTTTTATTTCATTTATGTTATGCAAATAAATCATTCACAAATGACTCTTACTCAATAGTTCAAAGGGATTTATCTCAATTCTTTGTATAGAATTCAATCGTAAAGTAAAATCATCTTGTAGATATCATCAGTTATTAACCATGGAACCAAGTCAGGGTATTAAAAAACAATACAATTATTTCACCATGAATCCCTGGCAGTGTTGATCAGCAACACCTCCCCTCATGCTTTGATTCATATAATCAACTTATTTTGTTTTAAGGTGATATTAACATGTATAGTTCATTATTTTATTTAGGGTATTAATGTATAGTACATTGAAGCAAAACGTCCAAATGGACCTACTTAGTAAGTATTTTTTTTTTCTAACAAAAATGTCTATAACTAGTGAGGGATCAGTTTAAAATAAACTTCAAATCAGGGTACATTAAGCAAATAAAGTTTAAGAGGCAACGGTCCAGGTTATTTAACTGCAAACTTCCAGGATGAAGTTTGTATAATTCTAATATGATTTCAATTAAATTCAATACAGCATTTGATGTCATATCCTGAAATTCGTTTGTTTAACAAAAAATATATCAATCATCTGATAGATATGTAAACTTACGCAAATGCTCCACTGCTTATAAGCTTTATTGTTTCAAAATCATCTTCTGATGGGGTTGCTTTTTTCTTAGTCTGGTTAAAAAGAGAAAAAAAAAATTTAAATGAAAAAAATTTGTTAAAAAAAAATAAAAATAAAAAAATAATGAAATAGATATATAAAAAAAAGAAATGAAATTAATACATCATTTTATAAAACATGAAAGATTAACAAGATATGTTCGAAATATGTAAACTTTACCATCTATAGTTTCAGGAAGGGTCATTGACATTCAAAGTGTTTTCCGTACAATACAACACTTTCTGGTCGTTTGTGTTGTTAACATGACATTTCGGCTGATCCACTCTATGGCCTTCTTCAGTCATACTATCTGCATGTGATGGTGGTAAACAAAATTTTTTTTCCTCTCTACTGACAACAACACTTATAATGTAGGGTTCAGGTTTTCCTTTCCTTGCTAGGCCTGGATTTCCATACCTTGACACTATGTAATAGTGGAAGCCACATCAAGTTGAACTCAACACTTGTCTAACTAATACACTCAGACAACATGTTGATGTATGCTGCTTTTTTGATTTTGTTTTCCAATTTTATTTCAAGAACACAAACACAAGTGTTCAATTGTCTGAAAAACTCTTTGAACATAAACTTCACATCTGTCAGAACACTAATTTCCCACAAAATGATTGATTACATTCCAAAAAGAATTTCCTAAATTTTATTACATCAGATATAAAATTTCAAGAGATTTTCTCAAAAGGATGAATTTGTTTAAAAGTCAGTGTGATTCAACTCTAAAACAAAAAATTCAACATTATAAAAAAACGTCTGACTGCATGCTTTAAAAATATATATTTGTTTATCAAATTTTGTGAAGATTATGTTAAAATTGTAAGCTATAGCTCATAAACACACTAAAACATACTAAAATGTATCTACATATCAATCTAAATAATTCAAGGCATAAAAGTCTATACACAAGGGAAAAAACAAAAATCAGTTAAATGCTATAAATGTATTTTTAATAGTTAATTCAAAAGGACAATGTAGATTAATTTCAGAAGTAATAAATATTTTAGCAAGTTACGAGAAGAGAAAAAAAAAAAAAGACCTATCTTTTCCGTTCCTTAATCTATAATAGAAACAAGAACAGAAGTGATAAGTGAGTGATATTGCCCTACGTATGCCCTAGATTTGCTAAGGCTTAGAAATTCTCAGGAGGGAGAATTCCTAAGAAAAAAAAAATGGCCGCTTTACCATGGTTAGGGGCACAGAAGAAATTTTCAATTCTGGCTTTAAAACAGGTATTGAAAACCTATCTCAATATGATTTTAAACCACAAAATGTGGGAAACTTGATAAGTCTTGCAAATAGGATGGAAAAAATTTTTAGAAGCATATTTTTTTTTCCAAGTTGGAGATTCATACAAATTCATTACATACAAGGGGGGGGGGGTGTACAGCACTACAGGAGACTTGGTGATTCTGATTCACATCTCCTGAATACATAAGGATCTAGAACTAGGTCATTTGCTCATGAAAATAAATACTGTATATTTGGGGTGGATAAGGCGACCTTTAGATAAGACAAGACCCAAATTTCAATCTGAATTTCATCATTTTTTAGCACACGGTCTTTATATCTGGCCAAGAATAAGACAACAAAACTAGCTCAAAGCATTTCCTTCAGTGAAAATTCATACTACAGTTTACACACATAATGAGGTTTCCAAAATAGACATGGAAACAGGTCTGGTTAATCACTCAATAGAAACCACCATGTGACCAACATCTTTTGGCAGCAAGCCATGCTAAGGGCTGATCAATTGAAACATTGGAAGAAGTGGGGTGATCAAATAATAAGTTACTTCTCTCCCCCTTTTGTTGGGCAGTAATCATAAAAAAGTCAGAATTTTCGGGGGGGGGGGCACAAACTAGATACCAATTTAGCATGAACTTACATTGTAAACTGGACCCCCCCTTGAAAATCTAGTCAGGAGAAGAATTTTAAAAAACATAAAAAGATGTTTTGTTTTTTTTTTTTTTTGTTAACATTGAAGTTTTCATCTCTCTAGCTCCATTGGTGCGGCCTGTGCACACAATCTATACATAGCCAGCCAAACCAACTTAAAAACTGAGAGAAACCTACGTTGACAGTTTCGGTTGACGGTTTCTAATAAGTCTCAGAGATTTCATTAAACAATCAACAAATCCCAACTCACAGCATTACTATCAGCCGATTCTGCTTCACTGGCACAGTCAGGAATATCACAATCATGTAATCCAATTTCATGAACATCTATAATAAGAAAACAACATTTCTTAGAAAACAGGCCAAAACATCAGAAGAAAATCTGTGTCATATTTGATATACACTGGTACATCTCAAAGCAAAGGATTCTTAAAACGAAATTTCACTTAGCGATTTGTATTTATATTTCCTCTAGAGATTAATCAGACATGAATTATTCACAAGGTTATTGTTAATCTTTTAAGGGTCCATTATTTCGTTTTGGAATAAATCACTGAAATCCAATTGGTTCAATTATTCACTCGACGAATTTTCATTCAACGAGGCATTTTGTTAAGAGACTTACCATTGTATTTATCTTTTTTTGGTTTCCAAACTTTATTACAATAAAATATATCTAAACTTTAATATTAAATTCTCAAGTCTTAGTTTTGCTGAATCATTTCAAACTCCTAGGTCATGTATGGTCGGAGATTTCAATGACTAATGGGATAAATACAGGTAAAACTCCTATTTTGCACAAGATGAATACCATAAAAATGGACAATCTGAGAGCTTTGTCCAATCTAGGAACAATTACACATGAAGCTCCCACCGGAACAGTATCATCCAAAGTAGGAGCAGACAAAATACCAGCTCTACCTATATACAGATCACTTTTCAAAGTCTATTGGGACGTATGTATTGTGAAAAAGTAAAATGAGATCTTTGGATTGTTGACAATGACGTCAATACAGTATGAAACCCAGGTAGAAATGAGTTCACATTATGAGCCTGAACAGGAAAGACATGTAGGCAAAGTGATCAGCTTATTTTGCATCTTACGTCTGTACTACTTAAATGTTTGATAGAACAAATGTATCGCATCATGATTTTAGTCCAACGAAACAGAGAATTTTGATTTAATAAGGGATATTTTCTTTAATGGTCAAATCAAAAACTACCATTTTTTCTGGCTTTAAGATACCCTTTAAAAATTTCTCGGAACAGTTGATGTAGGATATTAGACTAACATAATAGCAAATCAAATGAAAAAAACACATCACATAATAAGATACACAATACCACTGTGGGAATTAAAGAGCTGAAAGATTAGGCTACAAGGGGAAATAATCCAAGAATTGCTCAACATAGGCATTGGAATAGCATCAACTTTGGAAATCTGGTGCAAAGTTGCCAATTTAGATGTGATTTTTTCAATTTTTTGATCCTTGAGGTCACTCTCAAATTTTATAACGATTTTTTTCTATAAAAAAAAAAATTTTTTTAAACTCTCAGTGGGCAACACTGTACATTAGAAAATTACTCTATTTTTCTTTTTTTTCTTTTTCAAATCTAAATATTCTCAACACAAGACTCATAGATTTGAAAAACCAAAACAAAACATTTAAATTAGCAACCCTAGTTTGGAAGCAGAAGTTAAAACTAAATCTCTGCCTCAAAACTTGCTCTATTTCCAAATTCAAGGCTGTGTTAGTTGAGACAGAGGAAGCTTGGATTATCTCCTCTCCAGGCCAAATCAGGCAACCCTAGTTTAAAGAAAAAAGAGTTTCACTAACCCGCAAGAGGATCCCTGTTCAATCCAAGCTTCTGGATAATATATTGTGGGATGTCAGCCTTAACATACTGACGTGCATGGCCCTCTGCAGCTTCCAGCATATGATAAAACTGCTCTGGATCAAATTCCTTTGAAAAAAAAAGAAAGGTAATATAGATTTCAATGTTTGGATTCATTTTGAATCTAACTTTAATAATACAGTGTGTTGATGGTCTGTCACAGGGGAAAAAGGGAGTATGACATTTTAATCAAAATTTCCCCACATTTTACTCATTTCCTTCCTTCCACTCTTCAGCCAGTCACGGCTGCATATATCCCCACATCCACCAGCACAGCAACACTCAACTCACCCAATGTAAAAGGAGGAAAGGAAACAGGTGAGACTTCTTAAAAGGGACAATTTTCTTTGTTGAAAAGTAAAACTTTTTATGATTAATGCTCTATGTTTGATAAAACAGTTTTTCATTTTTGAAAACACAGGTAAGGTATTTAGAACGAAAAAAATGTAACAGACTCCAAGTTACAATATAAAGTTAGAATTGAATATTTATACTTCACATAAATGAATCACAGTAGCCCGTGCATGTACCAGAACTAATTATCTAAAAGATTATAAGAAAATTTATCTTTTATCTAGAAAAAAAAAAAAAATACCAGCACAAGATTTGGGCGTTGTTGGTTCAAAATGACCATAGAGACCCTAAAAAACAAAACAAAAACTTTTTAGATGGGGCCTAGTAGGGTACTCATGCAAATTTTCAAGGTTATAGCCCCAAAAATATGACCAGGAGTGCCTAGGGATACACGCACGCAAAGAGAATCTGTAGTCCACTTGGCTGGTTGATCAGGCGTGCCAATAGTGGGGCTACAGTGATTTGATTTATAAGTTTCATGAACTGTATATAGCTCCAGAGGTAATTCTTGCCTGGCAACGTTATAAACCCAATTTTTCTCGCATATAAATTTCAATTATTTAATATAACTTCTAGGGAGAAAAAAAATTTTTTTTTAAATAGTATCCGCTCATCAAATTAAAACTTTTTACAAAATTAATTTTTGATTTTAAAAAGATATAAACTACGTTTGTTACTTCTATTTTACTAGGTAAAATTTTGGGAGAAATAGAGTATTTTATGAATAATGTTCATTACAGAAAGTGTAATATGAAGGATGGAACTTATACATGATATAAATATGATACATATGAAAGTCAAAGGACAATATTGGAAGACTAGTTTGAGAACAAATGATTTTTAGTTCCGAAATTGAGAAAGCTGTTAGAGAGCGAAACATTGAAAATAAAGAATCATTTGTTCTCAAACAAGTCTTCTGGTATTATCATTACACTTTCATATTGTCAGATTTATCAGAATATATATAATTTTTTTTTTTTCATTTTTCAAGAATCTTGTGGACCTAGAGACTACAACCATTTCAAGGCCCCTACTACTATGGATTAAATCCTATGTTCTAAGAGATAAAATGAATACATCTAATATCAATTGTATTCTGAGTGAGAAGAGTGATATAACTTACCAAACATTCCAACAAACGTGCTGGTCTAGATACAATGATGAGGAGTTTCTTTATCAAAGGATATAGATGCTGATATGTTTCTTCTGATCTTTCTTGTGCCTTAAAAATAAATAGTATTTTCATTTAAAGCAGTCGTAATATCACGCCTGAGGAGGGCAGGGTAGAGATTGCCACATACAAACGGATTTTTCCAAAGATAAAAATGAAAAAGCGATCCTTCAGTTTATATTTGTTAAGTCAAGTAATAAAAGGAAACTACTGCAGTTTGTTGAATTACAAAATATGTATTTTTTTAAATTATTTCTTTCAATCATTGATTTCTATTTCTGTGTTACTTCATTATGCAAGCATGTGTAGGTACATTCTGAAGCATCAGTTATCCACTTTAAACCATTCATTATTAAATTTACTTGACTTAACTAAGACTAGGCATCATATAATGAAATGCAATGTTTCTTTTGGAGGATATATGGTCAAGGTATTTGATGTCAATATTTATTTGGTTAAAGTTTTTAGATAATGTAAAATGGTAATTCCAAACTGGGCAATTTCACCCCTGAGGGAGTGAAAGTTGGACTGGAGGGGAAACATCAAAAAATAACCAGAAGGAAAAAAGGGTTGAGAAACCTTGGAAATTATTCATATTTTCAATATAAATAATTTCAAGTAAAACTTAATATTTTCAATATAAATAATTTCCAAGTAAAACTTAATATTTTTTACAAAATGATATTCATATGAGTCTCAAAAAGAAATTTACTTACATCTTTTAAGAGTTTTTCCAAATTCTCAGACAATTCACAGAAGTAATTACCGGTGATCAATTTTTCCTTCGATTTTTGAAGGCAATCTCGAGCCATCTCAAGTACTTGATGGTGAAGGAAGCTCATGATAGCATCAGAATCAGCTGGTGCTCGGTTCATAGCAATAAAGTGTTCTAATCGATCTTCCATTTGGTCTGTGGCCTGCACAAAAACATTTTCATCATGAATACACACATATATATATACACACACACACATATATAAATATATACACAATTATTTTAAAATAATGGGGGGGTTACAAAAAAAAAAAAAAATGATATTTCTATATATTATATATACTTGAGTATTGTTTGAGTTTTGAAAACCAAATTTTTAGGCCAAAATCTGGAGGTCAACACATGCATATGATTTTGCAATGAAAAGCGCTATGATCAACTCTTGGCTTCAAAAATTAAAGATATTCAATGGTTGCTGTCAACAAATAATGAACATATAAAATATACAGCCATTCTTAATCAAAAGACATGCAATGTTTTCAATAAATAAGCTCATAAAATTAAAATTGTGTAGCTTTTCATTTAATATAATATGACCTACACAGAGAAATGTTAACTTATACAGAAAGCTTACCATCAATTAAAGATTTTGTGACCATAAATCAAAAGTCAACCCATACACGAGAATGACTTATACAAATATATACAATAGGTGAAAATCTAATACGTTCATCACATTGTGTCAGTTGAAAAAAAAACATTCAATGAAGATCCTAAAACATTTAATGAAAGACAATTCTTACTTAATAATAGTATACTAATTTCTGGGGGGAGGGAAGGCAAAGGCCTGTAGGTGTGAACTCAAACATATATGTGATTGAATCAATTTGCTGTGATAGATGTTTTGCCAAACTTTGTTTAAACTATCTTTGAAGGTGTTAAGCTATAGCATATCTACAATATCAGCAGGAAAGATTATTCTGAACTAATTTCGTATACAATGGACACATAAGTGTGCGTGTGTTAACAAAATAGGAAATGATATAATTCTAAGTAGAGAGGCCTGAAACATCTTTTGAGTATTCTTAACCAAGGCATATCACAGAAGCTATACAAGCATATGAACTCCCCACAAAAAATTTATTTGGCTTTTCATGACTGCCATAACGTCCAAGATAGAGCCAGAGTGGCAAAGCCAGATAGCTGCATGGAATTTTCTTCTTTTTTTTATAAAATTTCAAGTTTTAACTATAATAGTAATGGCATATTTTCAGTATTCATACCCACTCAACTCTTAAATTCATAAAAAAAATTTTAATCTTAAATCAAGGGATCAACTTCTGATAGAAGTTACTTCCCTTGCACTTTCAAGTAAACTTTTTCATGATTTTCTTATTCATTCCAATACCTAGGCTTCCGTGAATTTGAGGGTTAAACCGGATTTTTTTTTTTTTTTTAGATTACATTTTCACTCCAGCTCCTAGGATTTGTCCTTTCCACTGGGGGTGGGTCATTCCTTCACATAACTCATCTATCCTCTCCTCAAATCTATTCACACTTGGTGCAGTTACAACATCTTCAGGACAGCTGTTCCAAATCGGCACTCTATATTGTGTGAAGCAGTTTCTTCTCAGCTCTGTTTTACATCTCTCCATCTCAAGTGAAAGTATATCAGCTTGTCACAAAATATGTGTTTTTTCAGAGTTGTAAACATCAATTCAACTATGTGGCTTAGTAATTGATTAAATCCTTCATCTAAATCTTTTAGTTCTTATCCAATCTTTATTTCTTAATTAGCAAAATATCAATAATCCCTTTACATTTCCCAATTAGAAAAAAAAGGACAATGGATTAACAAAATATGAATGAATATAAAAATAGCAGAATAACAAATATACCTGGTTCAAGAAATTGATGTAAATTCAAAGTTGTATAAGCAAAACTGGAACAATTTTTTTTTTTTTTTTTTTTAAAAAAGGAACATAAAATGAAAACTCACCTTAGGGAACCTCTCTTTGTACATATTGTTCATCATGACAATTTCCATGTCACCTGCTGGGGATCGAGCCGGACTACTGCAATACAGGAAAAAAAAAAAAAAGGTTTTCATTTTTGATACTCAAATAATTGGGAAAAAAAAAAGAAAAAAAAAAAAAGTGAATGTTAATATTTAGGGAAATAACTACTGATTGAAGTTACCTCTGAATTTTGGATAATTCTTTTAAAAGTTTTATTCATTCAATTCACAGAAGAGTTTTATTTTTTTTATTTCAATCATAGAAGAGTTCCACTCATTTCAAAGCAGTATGAAACAGTTCATGAATCCAAGAGTTGAATTAAAAAGGAAATCAAATTGAATTTAACTTTAAAAATTTCAATAACTAATCTTACCAAGTAAATCAGCTGATAGCATTAGTAGAAAAGACACTACTAGTAGATTACAGGAGCTCCCCTACTTACTAATAAGATAGGTTCTTGAGGTTTGTTTATAAGTATAAATATTTGGAAGTCCAATATTACTCTTAAAATACTGTACACAGTATTGGGGAAAGAAAAGAATAAGTGTTCAGGAGAACTTAATCTCCACTGTATTTTTATCAGCCTCAAATAATATTTTAATACAATCATGATAATAATCAATAACCGTACATCGCATAAATGAATCACCATAGCCTGTGTGTGTCCCAGAACAAATTACCTAACAAAATCATCTAAAAAATACCACAGCAATTTTTGAAAAAACAAAAAAAGGGGTTTTTAGATGGTGCCCAGAGGTATACTCGAGTAGCCCCCAAAATAAGACAAGGAGTACTCGGAAACACACCCACACAGAGACAGGCAAAGAGAAGAATCTCTAGATCATTTGGCATGTTGTTCGGGCGATTTGTGGGGCTACCGTGATTCAATAAACCCTAAAAGTTTACTACCATCTTATGGAAGATTGAACTGCCAGAATATGGCAGCACATGGTCATAAGTACTTGCAATTGTATTATCAACACTAAACAAAATACCCTCTTAAGGGGATGTTGATCACAATCAAAAAAAAAAAAAGAAAGAAAAAATGAATAAAATTGGAGTGTCTAATTCAATTTTTTTTTCAAATAATATTACTTGAATTTTTATAATTATCTCGGAAGAATGTTCATACACAACACTCAAAATAATTAATTCTGGAGAAATTCTTGTTTTTTTCCTGTGGGTGGTGCAGCCACTTGAAATAAACTCTCACCCCCTACCTCTGTCCAAATTATAAGTGTCTACTCATGCCCACTCCCTGCTGATCTAAATCATGTGCCTCTATAGTTCTTGCTTTAAAATGAAACAGGTTGCTCAAATATTTATGATTTAGAACAAAATCATAAGATATATTAAAAACAAGTTGAATTGTAATGTAAAGAATGAAATATAAAAAAATGTCTATATTTAGGATAATCCATTAAGGGGATAATCCATTGGGGGATTTACTAAATTTTCCTAATCCAGTTTCCTTTTCACTCTTACATGGAGCTATATTATTTTCTATCCAAAATTGATCTGATTATTTCATTTCATAAAAGAAATTTCTTCTGTACCATTGTTTTTAGAACAATTGCTACTTACTTAGCAACCTCTCATATAATGACTCTTGGGATTGCCAGAAAGGAAGATAATCCAAGCTTTACTTGAGAGATTCACCGACTGGCATTGGAATGACATCAGATTTGGTAATCAAACGAGGCTGAGGCTCAATACCAGCCTCTTGGTGCTATTCAACTTCTGCCTCCAGACTTGATCTATTCACAAATTTGACAATATTCCTATGTCTGTTTTGTGTTAGTCTCTGGCAAAATTTGGCAACCCTGACTTCTGTATATTTGAAACAAGCTAAATTCTAGAATTTACAAAATATCAATCGTGCAAATACCTGTCCCTATCCAATTCTAGTAGTAAAATAAATAAATAGACGAAGGTATTTACATAGAAACTGTACAGGAAATCAAAATACTAAAACAAGAATAAGAACAGCTTCTATTCAAAAACTGAAATGTATATACATTTTTCACATTTGTCAATATTTGTTTTTGAAAGAAAACTGTTTCCAATCCGTGTTGAAACATCTGACACAAAAATAATGATTGCATCAATATTTGCAATAAAATGAAAATTATTATCCAAAATACTATTCACTGGCAAATGAAAAAGTTATAAATATTTATACATGTGGAGTGTATACATTAGTAATGAACACTGGATAGTCTTTCTTTCTTGCACTTTCCATTTTTTATCCCAAGAATTAATGAAAATTTTTTAAATTGGGAAAAAAAAAAAAAAATATCACGTAATATAACAAACAGAACATAGAATATTTCTTTCTTTGCCCACTGTCTATATCATATTTCTTAACCAACACTATGAATTGATTAATTAAAAGAAAAAAAAGAGAAAAGTCTACCTCTCTTTAACCACTCACTTAGGGTCATCTAATTCCTTACAAACGCTGTTAACCAATTTGAAAATTGGTCTCAACATGAAATTTCCCCTATTCTAAGAACTGTTGACTTTCATTGCATTTAATAGGTTTCACTTCCCAGTCAATCCAATTTTTCCATTCAATCTTAAAGACTCATATAACAGCCACGGATAAATTTGCAAAGCATAGATGAGTAGGTTTGAAAAAAGTAACGAACCTCAAGCTACGTGAGCGAGGTCGTGGTCTAGGTGACCATCGCCCTCCACCATTATCATCTTCCGGAGGAACAGCATTGTTCTCATTGCTACCAAAGTGTCGAGTGAGAATATGGAGCTCATCGGCTGTTGGCTGTGATGGCAGTTGGTGAAGACGCTCTTGAGAAGAGCACTGAGACTGAAATCAAAATATTAATTAGAGTTTAAATCAGCAAAAGTAAATTATGTACAGCATGGATCATATAAGGAATCGTTTTTAAGAAGAAAACTTCCAATTACAGACAAAGAAGTTACACATTCAGAATTCACAATGCTCAAGAATAGTTGGCAAACAAACAAAAGGTTAGCAGATGACTGATATTCTAGGGTATCAGCCAGCATCCTTACAAGCCATTAAACAGCTAATTCTCATTAGAAACTGAATTCTAATTTCTCAGTTAAGCTAAGCATGTTTTTGACCATTTTTAGCATGTGTTAGCAGAAAAAATTGCCAAGACTGAGACAGAGTTGCCAATTCCAAAAATATTTATGCACTAATTTGTCTTTGAAAAGGGGGCACAATAAAAAAAAAAATTTTTTAAGTAGAAAAAAAGATGCTAAAAATGGTCAAAATAGCCAAACATATTATTGCTTTCTTCCATCAGTCTCAGGGACTCATTTTATTTGTCATAGACAGAATTCTGTCTGAAGATGGAGATTTAACATCCACGTCTTGGTGTCTCTCTGGCCATTTTTGGCTTTTTTTTTTTTTTTTTAAATACAAAATAGATAAAAATACGAAAATGAAGACTTTGGAAAACTTCTCAATTTTATAAAAAACAATGGGAAAATCAAATTCCTGGCTAACACCCAATATAACTAAAAAGATAAAGAATTTTTTCTTGTCCTAAAGTAAATGATGGTATGCTTATGCAAGTGATGGTTGGGATTGTTTTATAACTAATGAAACAGATTTTGATTTTACAAAAGTAGATTTATAAAGCCAGATCAAAAAGTGTAGAATCTTCAGAAGGCAAGTTCTAAGGGTATTCAATATTCAATATTCCATGGACGAAAATACATAATTAAACTGCAGATGTAACCCATCTTATACCTTTTCTGAAATAAGGTAAACATGATGTATAGAAAAGTATCTCGTTTATTCTTCGCATGAGTGTTAGCAGAAAAAATTGCCAAGACTGGTCACAGTGTTGCCAACTCAAAAAATATTTTCACGCTAGTTTTGTCTGCTAAAAAGTGCTTATCTTTGTTCGAGCCAAAAAATGCCCAAAATAACAGAAAAACAACAAATGCCCCTCCCACACCATAGCATTTTAACATCAATCTTTGATTATTTGTCAAAGAGGTAATTTCGTCTGAAAATAGATTCAATATCTAAATACTCATGTCAATCAAGTGTAAGAGCCCTTATCTCTTAAAATAAAGGTACAACACTGGGGGGGGGGGGCAGTACAGCGGCACATGAAATTATAAGCTTAGCCCATGGTGGATGAGGCTCTGTCACTCTCCATGCCTCTTATCTCTTCTATCCTCTCTGGGCTGGTCTGCCTAAATAAATAACATTCCTCTTTCCTTTGTCCTATCAGTCTTGATTTAATCTTCTCATGACAAACTCTAGAATTATTGTTCCATCTTATCTTGTTACAAGAATGAAATAATAGAAAAAAAGCACCCAGAACCAATCACTATTAAAATACAAAATGTACCTGGTGTACCTGGCATTGCATGGGAAGAAAACTTCAACAACGCAGGAAAGCAATTTATATTTTAAAGATTTCATAAATTAATTTAAGGGTTTGGGTCACACATTTGAGGAGGTTTTTTTTAAAAAGCGCTCCTTCATGCTATTTTATAGAATTTGTTTTTTATTCAAATTTAGATACTCAAACAGGAGTAAGATCCAACAAATGAGACATAACAAGTTTAACAATTTTTTTATGATTTTCAAAACAAGACATACACAAAATTAATCCCATGCAGAATTTCCATTGTTAACCTCGATACGGGAAAGATGTACACGAAAACAATGGTATTTAACTTTTTTTTCAAACCATTCAAAAGGAATAAGTTTTCTTGTCACAGTTGTTGGACCCCACTCTTGAATAAGTACCTAAATTTTTACTTTTTAAAAATAAATAACAGTCAAAACTCAAGTCCATAAGCAGCACTATGAATTTGGAAAATCATTGATATCATGTTATCAAGTTACAAATATACAAGTACTATTTCAACAGGGGGGGGGCAAAATATTTATCATTTTCAAAATTCAAAAGAATGGAAATGATCATGAATTTGCATTATGAGAGATTTGGAAGCTCAATTTTGGCCATAACACTGAAATTAGATTGATGTACAACAATGACATTTTATCACGTCAAATTCAATCCACTCATATCACTTTAGAACAGGGTTGCCAGATAATTGGAAACATTCCTGGCCAAAAACATGCTAGAAATGGCTAAATGCAAAAATCGTTTAAAAAGCAATTATTTCTGAGAAAAAAAATCTTCATCAGGTAAAGTATAGTAAATCAGCAGCATCAATTACTTTTTCTCGAAAATCAACGCTTCTATATACCTCAATCTTAATTTTTCAGTTTTTTTATTGCTACTTAACAGTGACGGCCAGAGTATCAAAGTTGTAATTAAAAAAAGCAACAGGAAAATCAAGAGCAAAGTATAAAAAAAAATTAATAGTAATGATTGTTTATAAAATATTACAATACTGCAGTACGTACCAAAGAGAGAATTAATCAAAATACTAGTGCAACATAGACAAAATGGCCAAATGCTATTCAAAAAGGCCAGATTAGTCAAATTTGGGCCATAAAAGGCCAAAAATACAACCCTGAAACAGAAAAGAAGTAACTTGTGGTGTATCAACAGTGGTCTCCCTTGGGTATCTTGCACACTTCAACAGGTGACAAAAATCAGAGTTCAAAGACACAAATAAAATTTATTTGTATAATAAACATTATAATTTTCTTGGTATTGTCCATCACGATGGACTCTTCCATTTGAAAATACCCACCTTTTCAAATAATGGACTCTTCTATCGAAACAGATTTTTTTAGTTTATTTCGTAAATAAAACAAATAGAATATAAATACAGGTTTGGTTATCTACTCAATAGAAACGATCGTGCAATAAATGTCTTGACCGCAGACCATGTTGGGGGGGGGGATGAGATCACTGGATTAAGCTATTCATGAATTAATGCTTTTATTGGGAGACTAACACATACTGAAACTAATTGCTTTTAACTTTGCTTTGTTGGAGTTTTTTGTTTGGTTTTTTTTTTTTACATATATGTAATAATTATTAAAGTAATTAATTTTTTTACCACCAAGACAATACCATTCTTCCCTTGGAGCACGTGTTCTAAATGCAAGCTATTTTCTTTAATAAAGACGTTTTTCCTTCTTATAAACACTGAAGTATTACAACCAATCAGATGGATCCAATCAGACTTGGGAAAGAAGGACAAATTTATGATAATGTATGAAGATCAAAATCTCATCAGTTCTTGAATCTAATTTACAATCAATATCATTAGAAAGAAAGATCAAGGTCAATACAAGTGAAGAGATTAGAGTTTTAGGTTAAGTAGAATGAAATAACCATTTTAAAACTGTTTTGTAAAGTCAAAATACTTGACGATAAGATAAGAGAAGAAAATGTTCGGGTAGATCTGTCAGAACTTGTCCATTAACACAATCCAGTGACAGATAAGAGTCTATGTTTGTTTTCTCAATTAAGATTTGCCACCATAAGAAGTTTTGTGTGATAAAACAAATCAACAGGTAGTCCCCGACTTATGACTGGGTTCGGTTCCGACTGGGAGGTCGTATCTCGAAGCAGTCGTAAGTCGGACTAATTTCTTTCTGAAGTGTTTGTATGCTATGCTTTACTATAAAGACTTAGAGCATGTCACCTTTACTCTTTTTCCTCAATTTTTTTTAAAATGAAATTTGAAAAAAAAAAAAAAAAAAAAAAAAAACTAATGGTAAGAATAGATTAAAGATGAATGATAACCAAGAAAAAATAATGATAAAAATGATAATGTTGTTTTCAGAAAAAAAATTTCAGAAAAAAGATGCATCGGAAAATATGTATTATACATAGCATTCCTAATTTTAAAATTTAAAATATAAGCTAATCCCTTCTATTAATGTGTGTTTCATAAGTAAAATAATGTTTCGTAAAATTTTGAAAAAAATTTACAACATAGATATAACCAAGAGTAATACATATCTATGGTATTTATATAATATGTATGTTTTTATAATGTACAATTATGATTTATATACTCTTTTGCACTTTATTAGCTCTTATAAACTAGAACAATCAGGCATTCCAGCAGTAATTTTGACAATTTATAAGGCTGTATGATTCATCCATACTTTCCAACAAGACAAAATTTATGGATATATGAAAAGTATAAGCTGGAAACAACATATCAAATTATAATAAGACTTTGCAAAGAACAGTTTTGAACAGTACAGAAAACTTTGTAACGTATCAACAGTACTATTCAAGGCATACCTGTATATATTAAACTTTGGTCCAAAAATCAAGAAAATCCTGAAATCCAAATCACAAGCTTGCCTAACAAATGGTCAGTACTATGCAAATGAGGATTACACCATGCAAAACTATTTGTTACTGGGTAGTGAGTGTTATTTTTTCATTGCTTACAGCTCAAAAGTAGAGAAAATGGCTGTTATTGCCTTCAAAATTCGCTCTTGGGGTTAGTATGATATTTCTATGTAATCGTTTCTCTTATTTGTAATAAAAAATGTGTTAATTCATCCATTGTCCAATTAGAAATGAGCAGATTTCAAATTATCTCTGACCTAATCACAAGAGTAAAGTTTGAAGAGAATAATTGACAATTTTTTATACTTTTTTTTTATGCATAATCAATTAGAAAATAACACTTATTACCTAGGAACAAAAAACGTTTTTCAAGAAGTTGCAGTGTTTCTCTGAATTTTTTGAGATATTATTCTTATTTCTATTATTATTCGGACTATCCTCATCTTGGTTGTTTTTCATACATGATTTAACCGACAGGGGTATATTGACTCCCCTCTTAGGATTAGTAGTATTATTATTGTCTCCCACTGGGATTGAACCTAGAACCATTAAATTACTTGCAGTAATTCTGTCTGATTCTGTAACCACTACGTGTCCATGTTGACAACCAGTGCTAATTTTTAGGAGCCTTTAGGTGGCAGTTTTTGGTATTTGATGTTATCTACCAGATAATACCTGAAGAAGGCCATAGAGTACAACGAAACGTTGTATGAAAAACAACCAAGATGAGGATAGTCCGAATAATAGTAGAAATAAGTTGCACAGAGTTATCAAGTGAATAATCCGAAATCTAACAGGACATGAAAATATCTTCCAAAATGTTACAATCTGTATAACAAAATGGCGAACTTACAGAGACGTTGGAGCTAGCTGGAGTGTTAGTTCCATAACCAGACGATGGTAATGATGCAAAAGACCATCTACGCCCATCCATTCTGAAAGAGAAATAAATTAAAAGACCCAATAAAACAATGGTTTAAATTATGATGTTACTTTTGTACATGCATTATCAACAAGTTCAAAAAAGGAAAAAAATTTCACTTTAGTAAAAAAAATTTTTTTTAAAAATCATAAAATTTACTATCATAATCACTGAACAGTTATCCCTTGCTATTTGTAGGGGGTGAAAGGTACCAGGGGCCTGCGAATATAACAGTCCATGTATAATTTTTGCTGACCCACCACACACACTTATCAACAAAATCAGAAAAATTTCACTTTGGTAAAAATTTGATACATGAATTATAAAATTTTCTATTATAATCACTGCACAGTTATCCCTAGCAATTCGTGGGGGCAGGGGTGCAAGAGGTTTGTGAATACAGAAATCCACACATATATTTCTGCTGACCCCCTGCTTTTGATATCCAAAAACATAAATCTTTTACCATAAACAAACACTTTATCAACAAATTGGATATAAACAAATAAATAAATACAGTTAAGCTTACATCAAAAATTTCAAATTTTGAAACTTGAATTCATTTTTCCTGGAGACAAATCCGTCAATTATGGCTAAATTGGTATATTTGTAGCAGAAAAAACATGAAAACAACCCAAATCTGCTTAGAAATCCTACGGAAATATCCAAGAGTATTTTTTCTTTTTTGGCAGCTAATTTGATGCTATTCCCTTGCAGTTATAAACAAAATTAGACTTTCAAAGATATTTAATTATTACAAGTCTTTGAAAAAATCATTCATTAAAGTACATAGAAGATCTTAGTAAGAAAAAATATATAAACAAAAATCATAAATTTCATAAATCTACAGTGCAGTACTAATTACCAATTTTTTTTCTCTCCGTTTGATGCCACTATTTACACTCATAAAATTTTTGTTACTTCTTTTAAAATTTTATCCAGTCTGAGAAAAGTTGCAGTAAAAAGCAACAAAAAATATTATGAAGGTAAATAGTAACATAAGAATGAAAAAAATTGTTAATAATGATTTATAATAGTTCAAGTAAAAAAATAAATTTGTTAACAGCAGTGATTTGGAAGAAAATTTTGATGCCTAAAATACAGTTTGAATATTGAACAAGTTTGAATTTTCAATAGAGTTCATGATGTCTACATAAATTAATAACACAAATATTGTGATACATTTATGATTTTCATATTTTGTTTATACTGCATATATTATTTTCTATGATGCTATTTTTCAAAATACGCTCCAAAAGTCCCATAAAATTATTCAAGAGTGAACCACTAATATCAAGGGATAACTGTATTTACTCAGGTATAATGCATGGGAAAAAAATCAGTGAATTTGGGTCAAGTTTTTTGAGGGAGTGAAATGGATTTGTGCTTTATTTCTTTGAAAACTCCTATAGAAACTATTTTCGAGGGAATTCTGAGAAGAAATAAAAGGCACAGATCTATTTCTCTTTCTCAATAACTTGACCCCAAATCAACTGATTTTTCTCTCTCATTATACAAGAGTAAATATGGTAAACAAATACAACAGTAATGATTTGAGATATTCAAACAAAAATAATAAACACAAAAAAAATTAGACGCATACATCTAGTCCAGCAAATCTAGAAGGAAATCACAAGATTAGAACCCAATGATTTATTTCATCATCTACAGGAAACTTATAAAAGTTGTAAATTTTTTGTATTGGCTCAAGCCTATGTCAACAACTTATGCTAATCGAAGTTCTGTACCAACTTAATTCTTCTCTTGCTTTGACTTATAAGTCAAGATTGGAAATGGTCAAATTTTATAATTGTAGCTGAATTCTGTTTGTAGTGATATTTAAGATTTAATCAAGATTGTATACTTAAAAATTTATACAAATTTTCTAAAACATTTTTTACTTTTTAAATTAACATAGATTTCAGGCAGGGAAGGTGATCTTCAGATAAGAGAGAGACCCTAATTTCTGTCAGAATTTCATGGTTTTAGTTCCATGTTTAGTTACTATAGGATGACCCCATTTTAGGGTGTGTTTTTTTAGATGTTACACGTGTCATCTTACCTGCCATAATAAACAGTGCATAATAAACTTGTTCATGTCAACCCAAGTTATTAACTCAATCTCCGGTGAAAGTAATTGTCAAAAAACGTTAACTACTAAAATAATTGCTACGATATAAATTATCGCCAGTTGACATCAGAAACTGACCACCAAAACCATCAACAAGGTGGCAATAAGTGCTACATGTTCAAACTGTATAAATGGAGCTAGAGGGCTGAAAATATATATATTTATTCCTTATGTCTAGAAAAAACGATTTTTCGTGAGGAGGTTCCATTTGCAATGTAAGTTTATGCTAGATTGGTCTATCTTTTTACTAATCACCAACCAACCAACAAAAGGCAAGTGAAGTAAGTTATCAATTGTCACTCCTTTTTTTTCATATTTTTTTTTAATTGTATCACCCCCATAACAGAATACCGCTGAAAGATGTTGGTCATGCAACGAGAAGTTTCAACAGATTTTAGAAATGCACACAGGTACTGTTTTGTATATTATACATTTATTGCCTCATCTGAATCCTGAAATGAATCTATGCTTTCAATGAGAAGTCCTAAAAACATTTGTTACATCATTGCGGCTATCCCTCAAGGTCAAAAATGTTGGTCTATGCCAGGGGTTCGCAAACATTTCAGAGGCAGTCTGCATTAGGAATGTTTCAATGTCATATGGGCCAAAGTGAATGGGAAAAAAAAAAAAAAAAAAAAAAAAAAAAGGAAACAATGATGATTCAAAGCTGAGGAAAACAGCTTGTTTATTTAATTACTTTAATGTTTATTATAGGTATATAATAAATAATATACCTACATAAACTTACCTGTGCTATCAATCAATGTGAACAAAAAAAAATCCTTATTCTTTTGAAAAAATATTGTTTAATTGTGATTTAAATTTTGTGTATATTAATAGGACAACAGGAATACAGAGTATCAAAATATTTTTAACAATAAAACATTAATTCGTTTGAGGCCATTTCGAAACTTAGACTTTTGTTCTATTTTCTGATACTGAATTTATTTTTTGCTATAAATATACCAACTTTTACTTTGTCATTATAATCGTTGATTCACCTGTTCGTATGAATGAGTTTCTACAGCTACGACCGTTTTAAATGGTAGGGAAGCTGCCACTATGCATAACTCCCGACCTGGAGAATCAGGATTTTCCGTGTAAAGGTATGCTCACTTTGCGTGCTGGGGAGAACATGTCCATAAGATGGGCGATATATGCCTCCCAACTCATTCCATTATATTTTTAAATCTAAATCAACTCAAGTTTTAAGTTGGATGTATCGAGCGCTTTATGAAATAAACCCATCATACATCAGATATTGCATATCATATATATATATATATATATATATATATATATATATATATATATATATATATATATTATAGTGTCATCCACAGACAGCTGTTTCAATGTATTACATCTCTTCAGTGTGGCTATAGACTTTCCATTATCTCATCCAGTACCGCGAGACAGGATTGAAACCTTCACTTCAGATCCGGAGATCGATATCCTTCCTCTGGGCTACGGAACTGGACAGTCAGTAAGGCTGAATTTAAGCAATATATTTATTACACAGAAATTCCCCATCCACCAGAGTGATCTATTCCCGTGGATCCAGCCTGCTGGACTAGCTTTAAAACTGAGAAAAACGTATGTTGACAGTTTTGGTGATAATATATGTATGAATAATAGATAATAAATATATAAATAAAATTCAATACGAACTTCTTAACATTTTGGAATGGAAACTGGCTGTGCAGGCTGGGTGATGCTTGACGAGGACTATCCACAGGACTTCCTGCAAAGAGAATTCAAATATTTTAGGAGACAAATATAAATTGTTCATCATAAACATGAATTTTAGATATCAAGAGAAAAACCAGACTGTTAAAATCCTGTGACGTTGTATATACAATTTTTGTCAACATTGCTTCCTGTAATAAAAAAAAAAATATTCCCCCCACCCACCCAATTGATTTTCCAATTTAATCAACATCAAAACATCTGAAACAAAATTGATCATTGCATCTAAAATAAAAATGAAAAATATCATCTGAAATGCAATATAATATAATTCATGGGGAAATGAAAAGGTTGTATGAAATGTACACATTAGTTATAAACACAATACTCTTCTTGTTTCTATTGTTTTATCCCGAGAATGGCTCTAAAAAAATTGAAAAAAAAAAAAAATTTGAAAAAAAAAAGGAATATGACATAGTAGGACGAAAAAAAAAATTTCTTTTTCTTGGCCCTCTCTGTCTATCCTTCCTTTTAAAGAATGCTATGAACCCATTTGGTCAATCATAGAAAAGTCAACATTCATCACAGTTAAAAATAGATATCCTCTATGTAAAAACAACATCCTAAAGTTGTGTAAGGAACAAAAGTTTAGTGTTCATCCAATGGGAATAATAATATCTCCAGCTGATTTACTTAGACAGAAAAAAAAATTTGTAGTCAGATTCCAAGGTTTTGTTACCAATTCAGCATCAACATATCTGACTAAACTGATTATTACCAAAAGGAGATTGGTACATCAATAAGCTCCCAGATCATGCAGAGGCTGCATCTGCATAGATCTGGTACTTGGACTATGTAATGGAGAACCAATAAAGTCTGGTGGAATCGCAAGGTACTGCTAGGGTACCTTAGGTCAAAGGGCATGATGCTTTGGATCTCAAAAACCAAACCTGACCCTGGGTTTGTTATCTGATGAAGGTTTTGTTGGAAGTATCACTGCCATTTTTGCAGTGATAGTTTTGAACAAATTTATTCAAAGATGGCAGAATGTAAATTTTATTTGAAAAAAGTTAAAGCCAAAGCCTTCTATCATTAGGGTTGCAAGCTGTTATTGGGTTGGTCTGGGTCGGTAAAAATGTGCACTACTTTCTTGGCCTGAAGTGATCATTATCACGCTTTTGTTTTTAAAAATCAAATATATTGATCCAAACCCATACAAATCAAAGAAAAAAAAAGAATCGCTGAAAATATTTTTAAAAAGTCATATGCAATTATTATCACCAGGGTACTGTCTACTCCAAAGGAGCATGTACAGAAGGGACCAGACTTCATTGTCACGTAAAATAATTTTCCATCCATTGTATAAAAAATACCACTCAGAAGTATTTTGTTTCCAGTGTTGCCAATTTCGAATTTTAATATCCAAGTTTAGATAATTCTAAAGAGCAGGAGTCAAGAGAGATAACAAGAAGATCCCATTAATCCTAAAAAGAAGAGTAAACAACTAATGCATCCTCCTGATAGTCATCTAAGGAGCTGAAACATGGAACCTGATCATGAGAGAACCATGCTCAACCTTACACGGAGAGATCACAAGACAGCTCAGTATATCAGGGAGAATCATAGACATCATAGAATCTACTAGGAAACCCTAATGGCAATGGGCTGGTTATGTTGCAAGAATGGCAAACAACCATTGGACATCACGATTCAAAACATGGAGCCCCAGAGATCACATGTGCAACTGAGGCCAGCAGAATACATGATGGTGAGACGAACTAGACAAATTCAGAAAGTACTGGCTCTGCAACACCTACTATAGAGCGGTGTGGCTAATCCTAGGGAAGGTCTATATCCAACAACGGACGATTAAAGACTGATGGTGATGATGATGAAAGATGTATCATCTTTGAATCTGAAAGATTTTTTTTACTGAATTTCTCAAGAACCAAAGCTTGAAACTCAACACAGTAATGCCTTGTGTACCAACTAATACATCAAGGGAGTATCAACTTCATAAAATGGCCTGTTGTCGAGTAATCATGGTGCATATGTACACACACAAAGATTTCTTCAATTGTATTTAGATGTGAAGGATTGTATACTATCTTTTCTTTTCAGATATTCAAGTGAAAATACAATTACTTTTTTATGTTTAATACTAAACAGAGTACAACAGGAAAAAAAATTCTACAGAAGCACGCACACAAAAATTCTGATGATCAGCATATAGTTCCAACTTCAAGGTTTAATTTGAAAAAAAAGGAAGAGTTAAAGCCACATTTTCAATAACTGTGTACCAGGGCGTGTCTTTTCAAAATGGTGCACTTGGTTTCATGAAAATTTAAGGTTAAAACTTGAAATGAGACGCTGTTCTTTATTGATGATGATGATAAAAGCAATAGACAAGATAAAATATCACTAATCATAATAATCAAAACAGAAATTTTTTTAAATGATGTCATGTCATCTAATTATAATTTAATCTCATTCTATAGAAAAATTTGGCATAAAAATAACCTGATTCTGCCTTTATCTCACTCAATTCTATTCCAAAATCATGGCAAAATGATCAGAGACTCACATCGAATCATAAAAATGTCACTTTCTTATGATCACAAAATATATGTTCATTTCAGTATAGATTTTTTTTATTGTAAATCAAGCAAGCCCCCTCATCTCAAGAACCGCTGACCCAAACAACTTCAAACTTGACACTGCAATGTCTGTCGCACACACCAACATATGAGACACTCATCAACTTCCTCCAATGGCTAGTTGTCAAGTTGTCTTGGTGTACACACACGGACAAACACACAGAGATTTCTCTAACTATAGATAAAGGTGTTTATATGCACTTATACAGAGATAATAGAATGTCAGTCACTGACTGCAAGTTCAGCATAGCACCCCAACAACCTCCAAAGTCATGAGACAGACAAACAATTCAACTAGTCAGAAAGCTATGACAATTTAAATATCATTGTTTATATCAGTGATTCGGGTGTGGGGCGCATGCCCCGAAAGCAGGCAATTTGAATGGGGGGGGGATTTGAAATCGAAAAGTAAACAAGGTTTAAAATCTTGGTTGTGTTAAGGCTTAACTGATTGATAACTAATTGTAAATTATCAATTCCAAATTAAACAATACTATTAATTTTTCATCTTACTACAGATTCTACAGGAAGTAATGCTGAAGTCTCTAATTTGGGGAGATACATAAGCAATGATGTAATTGCGTCGTTACAGAATTCCATGAGAAAAAAAAAAAAAAATTACAGGAACCATTCATGGTAGCAGTAGGAGGAGGAAGAAGAGGAAATGGTCTTTCTTTGATTCAAATCATTCTCATACTTGAAAAATATTGCGATATGAAATATTCTGCAAATATTATTTTCCAATAAAAATCATGATGGCCAACTGGCTTTTTTCTACTATGACATCAGCAGCTGATAAAAAAAATTAAGCGAAATGGATTGTCAATGTGTCATGCCTTGTATGACGTCATGCATTTTACTGACATCACACCTCTTCCTTTCTTCCTATTTCTGTTGTTTGACATAAGTGGGACCGACTGTCCGACCAAATAACATGCATGGACACATCTAAAAAATTTTAGAAAAGTTCACATATGAGTATTTTTTTCCACTAAGAATACGCCGAATGATATCTGATTAAATTTTTCTTTTCATTTATAACAAAGTTGCCATCGAAATAAAAAATTACCAGACGTACATTTTGTACAGATAAGCTGTTACATAATTATTCTCTAAAAAAGATTTTCGAATATTTCTGCGACAACCAGTAATCTTGTCCCTACTTTGAGAGGCCCTCTTTTGTACAACGAAACTTACAAAATAATAACTACTTTCAGTTAAATTACAGCTGTATCGGCCTTATAGCAGGCTCATACGAGCACAATTAAAATTCAAAAGAAACACAAATTTTCAGCACCCGTTGGCTGAAAGTTTATAAATGTAGGCGTGTCTCTCGACTCACTGTCGTCAGTCAAGTGCAGTCATCTTCTTGTAAGAGGTTAAATTGAGGAAATTACATTTCTGTAATATTCATACCCTTATCAGACATTAATCTTTGTATCTCAAACATTTTTTGTCGGTTGAACAGCAAACTTTTTGTACCAATACAGAATGCCTTACTGTGAGTTAACAACAGTATTTCCTGACCAGGGATGAATTCCTTGACCTTAAAGGGGGTGCATTTTGGCATAGACAAATTAACTATTACAGTCTGATAATTAAAATTTCATTTCTATTAATTCGAATAATTAAATTGAATATAGGTCTTAGTTTAAAAATGTATCTAACGATATTTTCAACGATAACGGGTGCTTAAAAATCCTTTAATTCTTACATTTGTTCTTTTATTGAACACCCATAGCAATCGGAGGTGGCGAAGAGGTCTATCTTTTTATCATGTGCGATTATTTGTATGCTTCAGCACCTTTTGGGGGTTCTATTTGGATGGGTACAGTTTATTAAAAACTGCAGAAAGTTTGTAGTACAGCACTTTTTCACCTTTTCAAAATAAAGCAAAAAACAAGAGTAGTTTTTGTTTTTCTATTAGTCATTATAGATTCTGTGCACACCATCTTTCTCTCTTCTACATACTAGTATCCTGAAACTCCCACCACATCTCCAATGACACAGCCTGTCATAACATCCCCTTGGAGGTCTGGGAACACACAAGATTTTCCCCAGTATAATTTGATGGTAATTTCTTCTTCATTTTATGCCATCTACCTACTTTCGGATACCTGTATGGTGAGGTTTTGATTAGAGTAGGTTTTGATGTAATACTGTTGTAGTTTTGTTGCAGAAATTAACGTAACTCGAGTATAATCTAATAAAGTAAAAACATTAAATCATTATAAGACCATGAACAGTTCGGGTTTTGATGTATTACTGTTAAGGTATTGCGGTACAAAAAAATGTAACAAAGTATAAGCTGAGAGTTGTTTTGTTACAAGTAGTAAATCTATATTCGAGCTTAGGTAACAATAAAATGAGCATTGTCCTGAGACAAGGCAGAGACCTTCCAGATTTTATTGACGATACAGCTCAGGGGAAATCAATGTTTGGCTTGTTTTGGGAAAGTTAATAAAGATAGTAGTAGCTCTGACAATTGGTTGGTTAACGAAGCTGCTGCATAACCGAGTCTTTATGCAGTGAGTGAATAAACAGAATAAAGAGAGAAGAATACCACGAGTGAGGGGGTTGAGGAGTGAGGGGTGGGGGGTGAGGATGATAGGTGGCGGTGATGACAATTGAATGGTTCTGATATACATTCTAAAGTGAGGAATATAGAATGACGTATTTGTTAGATTGGTCAGATATAGAATAGTCGATTAGACAGGATTAGTTTTATTCTTATATCTATTCAACAGCGTACTGCAGTACAGTATTGACTATATGAGCACACCCCCCCAGACTCCAGGAGGGGGGGGGTCCAAAGCAGACTCAAAGATTCATGACTTATACATAGAGTTTTAGGGTAATAAGTAACAATCATAGTTCTTCTTTTGATCTTGTGGGAGTATATATATATATATATATATTATATATATATATATATATATATATATATATATATATATATATATATATATATATATATATATATATATATATATATATATATATATATATATATATTATATATATATATATATATATCTTCACAGGTTTTAGGGGTTGCTTTATCTATGGTGATAATGCTCAATATTTAAAAATTCAAAATGGAGCATAAATAGATAGATATTTGAAGTTGAGCTTGTCAGTGATCAGTTCAACATCATAGAAATTGATAGAAAACAGTTATCACATTGGCATGAAGCAAATAAATAACAATAAAACTAAATTATTAAACAGGGTACGGTGCCCTCAAGTAATTTTATTACTTATATATTTTCTAACCAGGTTCAACCAGAAAGAGAAAGGATATATGAATGGGTCTGTCATGGTAATTCCACTTTGAAGTATATACACACACGCATATATATATATATATATATATATATATATATATATATATACACACACAAGTGGAAGATCTTTTTTTTCTGGATAAATAAACAGGTCTGGTTAGTCACTCGATAGAAACTGTCATGCTACCAAAATGTCTTTTGGTAGCATGCTATCTCGGGGGTGATCAATCAAAAAATTGGGAAAGTGGGGGGGGGATCAATGAATAAGTTACTTTGCTCATCTTCTTTGCAGCAGTGATTGCTAAAAAAGCCTCAATCTTTTTAAAAAAACAGGCAGGTGCAAACCAAGGAATCAATTTAGCATAAACCTACATAGCAAATTGAACCCTGTCCCAATAAAAGCCTATTGGAGTGGGGGTTAAGCCAAAAGAACAAAAAAAAAACAAAAATAAAACAAATGTTTCTTCTAAACATAAAAGGTATTGAATGTTCAAATTTTTAGTCCTTTAGCAATATTAATACATACATAGCCAGCTAGACCAGCTTAAAAACTGACAGAGACCAATGTTCATAGTTTTGGTTGATGGTTTCTAATAGAGGCTACAAAAACTAAGGTATATCCAGTAAACCTCCTGTGAATGGTGTTAAGCTCTAATCTGGGGGGGGGGGCAATTCAGAGGGAAAAAATTTCTGATTATTTTGAGAGTCCTCTCAAGAGTTAGTATAATATCATGATGAACATAATATCAAAATTCCTGTTTCATCACATAGTTGCAACAGCCATTTCAAACTAATCATTTAGTCAAAGATGGGGGGGGTGAAGGCAAGGTCCACCAACTAAAAGAGGGGGGTAAAAAAGTTAGGGACCACCACTCTAGTCTAATCAACCCTAAGATCATCAAACCTTTGCCATATAAGATAACTTTCTAGAACTTGCATACACTGCATAATAGCCTGCACCAGCAGCTAACAAGTAATCAATTATATTTATCATCCAAGTCGGTCGGCCATCTCTAAAGTTCAGATTTGGTTTCCTGTGATTTGTTTTTCATCATTGAAAGAAAGGAGATTTCAGTCCATGGACAAGATTAAAGAGATTGCAATGAGACAGCTGATGGCAATCCTGAAAAATGACTTTGCAGAATGTTTGGAAAAGTGGAAGTGATGCTGGGGTAAGTGTGTGAGGTCCCTAAGTATCATTGCCCCAAGTAGCCCATTTTTTTTCATTGGTACCAAGTACTTTCCAGATAGGCATAAGATTATAAAAGAAACCAGTAAATTTTATAGAATAGTTAGGCATAGTAACAGTACAGCACCACATCTCTTAAGAGACAACCCCTGATGGAGTACGACAGCAGGGGACAAAAATTGCAGTTTCTGTTGCATTCATCAGCTCAGTGATCCTTGCAAGTCACAAGTCTGGTCAAGAAGTTTTTATGACCACCTCCTAGACAAGATGCAAGTCCACCAAAGGAATACCTCCATCTGAATCACGCAGCTTGGATTTTACTCAATTAGATACCGAGTACACAGGTAAATCAGTCCTAATGAAGAGTTTCCCCCCCACACACATACTCTTGGTACTGGAAATCGAACCCAGACGTGCTAACAATTACAGTATCCGAGCAGATTCTATTACAGATGAACAAATCAATTGCAACATGATCAGAAGAAATATTTGCTCGGAGCCAATTTACCAACAAAAAGGGAACGTCACTGTAGGCCTTTTTCTCCATCCTTACACACAATTCTTTTAGTCGAAATCAATTCATCCTCCTCACGAATGCTCAAAATAATTCCACCTTTATTTGTAGTTTACTTATAGATGAATTAAAAATTCTTCACTCAGTGATTCTATGAGATCAGAAGAAAAAAAAAAGTGAATCATCAAGTGATCTAACTAGACCGCATAATTGTCTATCTACCATAATAACCCTTCAACAAGAGGATACTTATATATTACGCACTACTTAGACATCCTGTTTACAGCCCAACTTCAACAATTAAAATAAAACACAACCTATAGTTGAGTATGTAATAATATGATATTGAACAAAATTCTAAAGTGAATAGTTAATCAACTGTTTTTATGTAACTTCAGCGAGTGGATATTCAACTTATAATACTTATCTTTTCTAAGAAAAAAATGGATCCAATTGTTTGATGAGAGGCTTTGACCAGGACAGTTTCAAGCGGTAGTAAGTTTTACCAAGCGTATTACTCATAGTTACTAAAACAGTAGATAAAAACAAGATGAGATGAATGAAGCATTTTCTAAATAAAGAGTATCGCAAGTACAAATTAACCGATACAAGAAATATTCTGGCATGGACAACAGAATGAGAACAATCTACCCCAGTTGATTGAATAAAAGGTTTGGTTTCAAAATTCTCAAAAACAATCAAAATGAGGATACTAGTCAGAGTAAATCAGTGTATGTTGAAGAGCATTGAATTCCACAGTATATCAAAACTCAGTAAACATGAAAAAAAAAAAATCTTTTTTTAACCTTTTTTATCAGAGAGTAAAAAGTTTTCTTGGCAATAAGTTCACTCAAATCAAACTAAAATTTGAAAATAAGCAATTTTTCTATTTAAAATTTGGCTGAGAATATTTCAACTTACTAGACTCAATACCCAATCTAACGGGTAATACCCATAAAAAATTTTTTTTTTAAATTAATGATAGATGGAAATCAGATTAATTTATCATCAAAAGGTGATATTTTTTTTTCTATGATCTACTAAAAACATTGAGAAAAGGAAAGAAAAAGGAGACACAAAAATGTTCCCGTTTTAACCTGAATTCAAGTTGTAAATCAACTTCCTTTTGTAAAAACAGATGGGGAGGGATTGGATAATTTTCAAGAACTAATTTGCTAAAAACCTTCTCCATGATCATATTGATACACTGAAAATTTCATGGCATTATGTTGTAAGACTTTTGCAGTCACATACAGACAGATGAAGAGACACACTTTTGGAGAACTAGAATTAAAGATATTCGGAAAATCTATCACACCACCTACCCAAATTGTTTTTATTTTGCATGAACAATATTTCTAATAATACAATACATACAGAATTTTCTTTCTTAGAAAGTGAAATAAAACCTGTTCAAAAAAACACCTTTCAATTCAAATTATGAAAGCCTTTAAAAAATGAAGATTCATGCGAACAAAAAAAACAAAAAAAAAAAAAAAAATAGGAATTACATCATAATCACCATACATAGAGAAAAAAATTCCTCCTAATTATTGTACTGGACTTACTATTTGACATTATTAGTTTAATGAAGTAGTATTGTTTATAAGTACTAAGAATCAAAATAATAACAGTTTGAAAAGTCAAAGGTTACTGCCGTAATTTGAAATGTATTATACATGATTTCTGGTATTTTATAAATTGGAAAAATATATGAACAGTCCTATCCATAACATTTATATACAATTCTGGTTAGTGAATAGAAACTGTTACGTAATCAATATCTTTTGGCAGCATGTAGTGCTTAGGATGATCAATTAAAAAATTGTAAATGGAGGAATTTCAATGAATAAGTTACTTCTCTAACCTTGTTGGATCTCTAAAAAGTCTGAATTTTCAAAGAACAAGCGCGAACCTAGCCAGACACAAACTAAGATACTAATTTAGCATGAACTCACATTGTAAACCAGAATTACTTGAAACTGAAGAAGAGACAGTTTTAGTTTCGTTTCTGATATATAAATCTTAAGCAGCTCAATGAAAAATCCAATCATCGAAAATTTCAACCAAAATTCAAGTTGAAAGTTGCCTTTCATCATAAATATATTTTAATTTAAATTAGGATGAAGGAAAATCGTAGTCAAAAATTGAATTTGTTTACAATCTATCTAAAAAAATTTTTAAAATAAACCAGGCTGTGCTAAGAAAAAACTCTTGTTTCATTAAAACCTAAAAGGTAAACAAAACAGAATTATTTCTCGATGAAATATTATTCCAAAACTAGTGTCCAATTTCAACTCCTTTATTAGTAATTCCTGCAAGTGGGATTTGCCAACTTCAGCAAAACAAGTTGACCTAAGTTGAGCTTTCAATGTGGGAGTGAATTCGTCATCAGTTTCAGCATACGTCACTGTGTCACTCAATTCTGCTTGACGTCACTGGTTTTGGGTCTAGTCATTGTTGTTACGAATGAAAATAAAGTCAAAACCTAACAGAAAGGAGTCAGAGTAAAAAGATAGGGCATTCACTTAGTCTATATTCTTTATACGTGTAGATTTTATTATTTCCAATTTCATCTGAGAAAAAATTATGTATTAAATCATTTTTACACATACAAAATATGTCAATAAGAATGAAAGATCTCAGATTATAAGAAATAGTTTCAGAGTACTCGGAGTTCATGAATGTTAAGAGAGAACCATGATTGTATAACCCAGTGGTTGTAAACTTGATGGGCATTAACCCCTCCCTAGGAAGGGGGAGTCAGTTCAAGAGGAGTGAGAGCCTGCAGGAAGAAAGTAAAAATTTTTCTATTATTTCAGAATTCTTTTAACAAGTGTTGGCATAATATCGTGGAGAACAATATATAATTACAAATAACTTTTGTGTCAAAATTTAAATCATCAACCACGACAGCTGCAGCTGCTCTCGAACTAACACATTTTTGTGCGAATTTAAATCATCAACTGCGACAACTGCTGCTTATCTCAAGCTACAAAAAAAAAAAATTGTCTAGTTTTCAATCGTAGCCATAACGTCGTAGATGGAAGACATTTTTTCCAAGCTCATCTATCACAAAGTTGACCTCAAACCTGAGCTATCGCTCAAAAGTAAAATTTATTTTTTTTCATTTTCATAGATTCACAGAAACCATTTCTAACTAATCATTTAGTTGAGGATGGGGGGGGGGAGCAAGCAATGTTGCCAATTTAGATGTTTTTCACCTGAATCTAGATATTTTTGATTGCATCTAGATGTCAGAGATGGTCATTAGGTTGATTTTAATTAACATCAGTGACATTTTTATTTAGTTTGCTGCAATAAAATAGGTCATATTTTCAATAAAAGAAATGTTTTAATAAAATAAATATGGAAGCTTAAAGTCACACTTAATTTATAAATAATATGTGATATATATCCGAGATTTCTGAAGAATCTAGACATTTCTAGGTATGTGCATATGCTAGGGGAGGATGCATTTGCCCTCCCCTGGATCAAACCAAGGGAGTTGGAAAGTTGGAAATTTTCAGAGGACAAAGATTAAGTGGTCACTATGAACAGTGACAGCTCAGGACAAATCACAGTTCAGGCAATCTAATTCCTTACCTGACAACAAACATTGGGATATATATATCTTATAGTCCCCAATCCTAGAAATATATCCCTACCCCCCACCTCCAGAATACATCCATTTGTCCTTCCCTGGGAAAAGTGTCAACGGACACTCATATTTCTCGGTGTCTCAAGATGTTTACAGGCTCAATTTTAGATGTAAACTTGAAAATAAAGTTGGCAACACTGAAGGCAAGGTCCAACTACTGAAGGGCAGCGTGGTGGTAAAAAAAGGTCAAGAATCAGTGGTATAACCCAAGTTTAAATAAAGGGTTCTGTCCGTTGTCAGTCTCACTGAATTGTTAAAGTGAAAATTAAACATTAGTGGATGAGGGTTTCAGAGGGAGAACGAACAGCCACAAATATTCTGGAGAGAGAAAATATAACAGAACAAACATTTCCTATCAGAAGGGCATAAAAGGACACCTAGTCTGCAGAAGACTGATAAAAACAAATAAACATCTGGCATTTTACATGATTAGGTGAAAAGCAGAGGCATTGGCCAAGGATTGGGGGGGGGGCTTGGCTCCTCAAGGGGGGGGGGTCTCCAAATTTTTAGCATGATTTGATGAAAGAGGAAAATTTGCAATAAATAGACATGCACTATCAATTAATTGGTGAAATATAACCCCAAAGACTGGATAATTACTTATTCAATTCTTGTGTGTACACATATCTTGGTTATTGTATTATGTCAGTAGAAATGCAGTAGGTGAACCTAAAGCTTACATGTCCCCTCCCAAAGGGGGCACCGGGGGGGCGTTTTCAAATGCCCCCTCCTTTAGTACATTTCTAGTGAAAAGAAAACATTGATTTCAGTTTTTATAAATATTATAGCAATAATATTTTTATGTATTTTTTAATGAAATTCAAAGTTTTTTTTCGTTCACTTCTCACTGAGAAGTGTTCTATGACCAGTTTTTATAAAACGTGTAATCATAAAAGCTGTTTTGATTTTACAAGGATTTACTTTGACCTTTGAATTGTGCAATTTAGCAAAAATTTGTTAAGCTAAATCATTTCCAGCTCATATTAAATCAACATTTAAATCTTTTTTTTTTTTTTAAAGATGTTTTAACATTCTTCAAGCCCTGGATTTATAGTTATACACTGTAATTTTGATGGTATATGATAATAATCAAATGAATGATAATTTTACAGCTACTTAGTCAAAAATGTTGAAAGTAAAGGTCACCAGTTCAGTCAAATTCATTTCTCTTGTATAGAATTCTATGAAAGTGAAACTGATTTTAATCAAGACCTTTTTTGTTTTTTTTTGTTTTTTTAATCAAAACATAATGAACCTACGAACCATGCACAAGAAGTTGTTTTTGAGTTGTTTTATCAAAAGAAATTTTCTCAATTCATAATTTTGTTTACAATTCTTAAAAATATAAAATCCATTTGCTTTGAATATTATCAAGTATAATCATATCTTAAGAAAAAAGAATCAGTAAGTTGGCCTTGCAGTGTCTAATTTTACTTTAAAACCCTCCCCAAGGTCCATGGCGTATGCATGCCAAATTTGGTAGGTGGAATCAGGTTTTCATTAGTAGAGATAGAAACCAGATCATAATTATCGGAGTGAGAGCGAACGCAGACCCCAAATTTTATTGTTTCGAACTTCGAAAAATATATGTGAATTTCGCATTCAGCCCTTGGGGATGAGAGAAGTAAAAAGATTTTTTTTTTTTTTGTTCATTTCAAGAGGTTGAACCAAAAATGAAGCATCGTGAAATAATAGATGGCTTCAATTCCCATGAAGTGGAGGGAAAATAAGTGAAAAAAAACTTTCTCGTAGCAACTTCCGGTATTGTATAAAGCCTAATTTAAACAAGGAAACATCACACTCCTTCTCTGAGTTCAAGGATTCTGAAACCATTTTTTAATATCGGAAAGGAAGCCATATCAAACCTTCGTTTATGATTTAAAAAAATGCGTAACAATCCCTTCTTTTCAGTTACAAGAATTTCATTACAAAGAGAGTGTTGTTATTCAATAGAGGAAATTGACGAAAAAGGGGCGGCGCCTGTTTTAAAAAATGCGGATGGACCCGAGTTGCTATTTTGGCCACTTTGTGGCTAAATTTGGCGTCTTTTTTTCTCATAAGAGCATATGGCCATGAACGTTTTAGTAGGTTTGGCCATATTTTTCCATTTCCTTCCAACATTTTATTTAAAAAATGAAATGAATTCTCTCAGTACTAATTCGATTTTTGCTTCCCACCCATAAGACCTTCGTTCGTTGAATCACGAAATTTATCAGCTTGAATTTTTGACAAATTTCTTCAGGAAAAAACGAAGGTCTCTGAAAAAGAAGTAAATTTTCAAAGTTATTTAGGTAGGTTCTATATTTGTTAATTGGATTGTAATATCTGGACCCTTACTTTCTACCATCCGTACAGGAAAGAAATTCAGTTGAAGTATTTTCTTTAAATTTTCTATTTTTCTTTTTTGCATCTGGCCATTTTTTGCGTGTTTTTGGCCAGAAATGTATCCAACTATCTGGCAACAGTGCTGCTATGCGGACAGACATTGTTTGAATTAGTGTCAGTCAATGAGATTTCTATAGAAACCGGTAAACTCTAGTCATCGATTATCGATTGTAGTTAATTTTTAATTTCTTGCGCTATCACGATGCAGTAGTTATATTGTTTTTGTTTTAAATGGGGAAGAAAACCCGTCTTCATTTAATTCTATTCATGTGTGAGATTAAATAAGAGAGTAGAGTAAGCTTTGTCAATTTGGGGGAATGAATGAATGTCATTTAATTGCCATTACTGTACGATGTTGTACGTATCATTAACAACTGCGATAAAAAGAAGTTTCAGGGATGAAATAGACCTATTTTATTCAATAAATATCCAGCTCTGATAATTTTCAAATGTATTTTTTGTAATTCAAAACTAGCTTCCTTATTTTCGTACTTATGATAAAGTGAAAAAAAGATTTTCTGTACGAATCAAATAAAAATGAACTGATACGTTAACTGCAAAAGTGCAGCGACGAACCCCCCAAAAAAGTCTTGTTTTGATCTATTACGATTTTCAAAAATAAAAAATATGTATTTCTTTTAAAAACAATATATTCGATCCAGCTTGAATTATAATTTTTCACAAGAGAAAGAGAGGAGGGTCAAAGCAAATAAGTGACAACAAGATGATTTAAATTTTTGACCATCTTCCAAATGATGTTAGCATTTGATGCGTACAGCTTAAAAATCGAAATTATGCATCATAATATACATAATTCATTTATCTACAGTGAAGAAAAAGTTGTATAAGTGAACATCACAATCTTATTTATACACTGTCAAAAACAAAAAACAGAACATTAGTGGTGTTGCCATGTCATTAATTCTTTTTAATTATTCATATCTGATGAGAGAACAACATTTTCTGGTAAAAATCTATAGACCAACAACTATTGCTAAAAATAATTCTCATATTTTATCTAGTTTTATTTACTTCTACAAATGTATGGCCTCTTAGTCCATTGTACTTTCTCTTCCAGTAACAATACAATAAAGTCGACTAATGTTAAACCATAGTTAATCATAGCACAATAGACCAGTAAGGGAAATATCCTGAAAAGTTGGGGATATTCCATAAAAACTGACCTACGTTATGACATAACGGTTATGTCGTAATAAATCGAGATTGCAGTTTAAAGGATCAATAACAACAGCTTTAGAGACGGTAAAGATTGCGACAACACTTTTTTTTTTCTTTTTTAGCAATTTTGTCACGAATTCTTTAAAAACTGTAAAAAAAAAAATACTAGGTTTTTAATTCTGGCTATTTATTTACCTTCATCTTAATTTTTCAGTTTCTTTTCTATCACAACTTTACTTAAGCCGGTGCCCTTTAAGTTGGAATTTAAAAAAGCAACTAAAAAAAATCAAGATTCAAAATGAATAATAAATAGTGAAAACCAATAATTTAATTGTTAACAGTATTTCATCTGATAGAATAAACAATGAAATAATTACTACAAGGTTTTATTTGAAAGTCGACCAAATGGTGCATTATTTCTAAAAATACAGTATTATAGATCCAATTGCAACATTCGAGTGCATCACAGGATAAGCTTCCAATATTTAATCAAAAGAGAAACCATACTTGAAAGAAAAACTAAAGGAATGCCAAAAAAAATAACTAAAATTCAAACCAAAAGAATTAAAAGAATCTGGTTGGCACCATATAGGGAAGGTGATCCCGATTGTATTGTCAAGTTTCACAGCCTAGCTCACTCGATGTTAAAAACGGCGCAGGATTAAGAAAATTAATGGAAAACAAGTGAATAATAATAAATCAGATTGCTATTGCTTTGAGTTGGAATAAATAAAATTGCTTTTTGTTTTTGTTGTCCGTCGTTTTTAGCATCGAGTGAGCGAGGGTGTGGAACCAGACCACCTTCCTTACACTGCACAATTTGTACTAAAACTATATTGTTTAATTTGAAAAGTCGACAATGTGGTGAATTTATTCTGAGAAATAAAATTGGATCTATTGTAGCCATTTAAGGAGAATAAGCTAGCAAGTGCCAGCACTTAATACCTCTTGGATTCTCTTTTTGTTAGGAAAAATTGAAGACCAACAGAAAAATCAAAACATATTTAAGGTTTCTCAATCTTAAACAATGAATTATGAAGATTTAATAATATTTAACAGATTTGAATAAATCCAGTTGGTGCAAAATAAAAGCAAATACACATCCATAAATTAATCAAGCACCAAGAAAAAGGTGTTTTTTTTTTTTTAGTTAGTCATGCAATAGAATCAGTCTTATAGCAATGCTGTAATACTAATAGTTAACATGGATTCTAATGCATTATTACCCAAAGAAAAATACAAATTTAAGCCTTTGTTTTACAGAAATTAGACACAGAACATACCAACAAAACATTTTAAGACATTTTTTTTAGTACAAGTCATTTTTTTTAGTGATGGTAATTGATATTTATTTCTGAAGATAAAAAAAGACATTTCGTTTTAGTGTGTTTTTTTTCAACTACTACTCTTGAAGCAAATCCTTCTGTGAGCAACACGTTGAAAATTATGTCTGATTTAATAAATTTTCATAATTGAATATTAATTACATGACAATAAAACTAAATATTCGTTTGTTAAGAAGAGGCTGTTAAATAAATGTAAAAATTTATTAAAAAAAACTAACTTAATTACCTATTTACTTAGAACAAAGGAAGGGAGATCATTATTTATTTATTTTAATTTCTACCTCCTTATTACTCGACAGTTTTTTTAAGGAAAATAAAGTGTTTACTCGTGTATAATGCGAGAAATTTAATATTTAAAATAATCGGGGTCAAAACTGAGAGGTAACATAGCATTATATCAGAGTATTAAAATAAAATGATATACATATATTACTGATTCTTAGCTGAAATGTAGGTAAGGTTACATATTAACATTACACTCGAGATCGCAGAGTACTATATAGTAAATCAGGTACTACATATTTACTCGTGCAAAATGCAAGAAATATATATACATATACATATATATAAATCAGGGTCAAAACTGGGGGTAGCATTATACTCGAGTCTAGGAGAAGTGAAATACATATATTACTGATTTTTAGCAAGAAAAGTGGAGGTCGCCTTATATTCGAGATCGCATTGTACTCGAGTAAATAAACGCATATAGATTCAATTATACTTACCTAGCCAGGACAAGCACTTGTTAAAACGACAGAAAGGTCTTCCACGAAATTTATCCTCATTATTAAACGGCGAAATGTGTAAATTTTCTATGGAACTACAAGTCCAGAGGCTGTGGGCTCGTCTCCGGGTAAAAGTCAGTACATCGTCATCCATGGCGATATATAAGCGGGCACTGAATTTACTTATATATACAACGATAGATGGTTGATATAAGCAATAAGGTTATTATTACTCAATAATGCCTTTTTTTTTCAGATTGCTATCACAAAGAAGCGGCTTTTTCACCAATAATTGCAACGTTAAAAATCCTCTCTGCTATTCCAGTTCTGCTACCATTTTTGGTCAGTCGTTAAAAAAAAATCACTTGAGTTGTAACTAAGTTAATTGGAACTCATAATCAATCAGTGACTGTCTTCCTTCCTTACTTGGCATGTTATATAGTGGAATCAACCATAATTATATTAAAAAATGAATCTCAAATTTGACCGAACGATTCATTTTGTGTCTGCTTCAAATATAGAGTAACTTTAAGAGAGATTCAGCAACATTAAAACTGTATGTATATGATGAAGAAGACAGAGAATAAGAGAGCAGTGGACTATATAAGGTCATGATGATGAAGGAAGATGCCAAAAAGACTTGAATAAAACTTCAGAATTACATGTTGATTACAGGTGATCAATATTAATTGAATTCTTGATGTTCGTTAATGAATAAAGAACAAAAAGCAAGCATCCTCGTCAGAGGGAAAGATTAACTGCGGTAGTTTAAAAAGGCCAACAGCGTAGACGTCGTACATCACGGCAGACACTCAACTACAATAAAAGTAAGCTAGGGTGGTGTTGCGAACTTAGATGCTTTTTCATCTAAATCTAGATGTTTTGCATCTAAATTTAGATGTTTTTAAATCTAATTCTAGATGTCAAACATCTAGATCCAGATGTTTTTGATCGCGTCTAGATGTCAGACGTTGCTTTTTTGAACGATTTATGATAAAAAAAAAATATCTATTTCATTTAAAATAATCAAGTAAGCAACCTTTTTTCAAGTAAAGAATAAACATAATATTGTAGCAAAATGATTACTGACGATTAAAGTCATTCAATTTATCAATATATGATATTTCCTTAGATTTCATATGGAGAATCTCGGTATTTTACGATGTTTTTAGATGTTTTCTATCTCAATTTTAGATCTTGGTTTTAGCTGTAAACTCGTGAATAAATTTGGCAACACCGAGCTGGGGATGGAGTTGTTTGTTTTGTTCAAAATCTATCTGATCTCAACTGACAGAACAACAAACGAGATATAATCTATTTTTTCTTTTTTTTTGCTTTTTCATCAGTAGATAGAGAGTTAATATCTCCTTTCCTTAATATGGTAGATATTTCAAATCAACAAAAGGAAGATAGTTCGTATGAGTAGCAGTTCTGTGGGTGTAAGAAGACTGAAGAGTCACTTTCTCCTCGACTTATCTGCGTAAATATGTTATCTTAGACCTTTTCACGGTTTTTTTTTCTTATTGGCACCGTATGAGTCATCTTGCTCTCTAAAATGTTAATCAAAACATTTGGCTAGTCTGGAGGAACCAGAAATGAAATCCTATCAAGCCTTTGGTAATCAATGATGAAGATAAAAATGTTGTAACAACACGGTAGATGTTATTCAATTCTGTTGTTGCTGCAGAGGCAACGATGGTGGCATAATACGACAGTCGAAAAAGGAAGTCAGGACATTAAAAATTTAGTAGTAGTTAGTACTTACTAGTAGTAATAGTACAAGAACACTTATTTTTTTCTCTCTCTCCTTTCTTTCTTTTCTTTTATAGACTATTTATTTAGGCAAAATTTTGTTTCACGCGGCGAAATTTCGGTTGGCTAGAAAATAGCTATAAAATGGCTATCCCGATATTGTCAAGTTCTACACACCATGCACTCGATGTTAAAAACGGCGCACAACTTCAACTTTAACTTCTGTGTATCGTTTTTAACATCGGGTGTGCGGAAATTTACAATCAGGGTCGGGTAGCCATTTTATAGCCATTTACAATCGGGGTGGCCATTTTATAGCCATTTACAATCGGAGTAGCCATCTTATAGCCAACCTAAATTTAACCGCGTAAAACCAAAGATTGCCTTTATTTACATCATATTCCAACAAAGTTGAAAGAGGTATATAGATTCATAATGTTAGTCGACACAATATCTCAAAAAGTTTTCAATCTGAATTTCAATAACGTTTTTGTGGAAGGGTGGGCCGTGGGCCAAAGAAAAATTGATTAGATTTTGGCTCAGATCCAGAATTCTTTCTGTTGTTGTTTGAGAGATATCTGTTCAGTTCCCAGATATTCAGACAATAGTTTGAAATATGAAAAATCAAATTTACAGAGTTACTTCCCATCACAGCTACATATCAACTAATTTATTTTCATTGTTTTTGCTTCGTGTATGGCATTTTAGCAGAGGTATGTGCTCTCACTTGTTTTTAGTTTACAAGTGTATCGATGTTATTAGGAATATATTCGTACCTCCCATGAATGAATCACTGTAGCCCGTGCCTGTACCATAACTAATTATCAAAAAAATTATCTTTGAAAAAGAAAGAAAAAAAAAAAACAGACTTTTTATCTAAGATTGTTTAAAAGAAATAGATCTTTTATCTAAAAAATACCAGCTCAAGATTTGGGCATTGTTGGTCCAAAATGATCATAGACACACCAAAGCACTTTTCTAAAGGGGAAAAAAAAACGAAACATTTTTAGATGGTGCCCAGAGGTGTACTCATGCAAATTTTCAAGGTTGTAGCCCCGAAAATATGACCAGGAATGCCTGGAGACACACAAACAAGGAAAGAGAGAAGAATCAGTGTACCAGTTGGCTGGTTGGTCAGACAATTTGTAGGGCTACAGCGATTCGATATGAAATTGATTGACCTGATCGCTCCAACATTTTGCTCTTGACCTAGGCCTAAGTATGAACGATATTTTGAACGTTTTGAAATATTTTCATTATTCAGCTGATTTGAGGTGTTACCAACAAAAATACTTACAAATACATGTGGCGTATAATTGTATTATATATTAGGTTCTGTTTGTTATTATCAACTCTAATTTTTTGAAAATCGAGATAACAGAGTGCCAAGATTTTGGCAACTAACATTATTTTAAGTTAGAAGAAAGGGATAAATTTGACCCACTCTCCTCAGGGACAAAATGTGACACAAGGTTGAATTTAACTCGGGACCCTCACACATACATGTGGGTGAGGACAAAAATTGTCCAGTTCTCTCAGTCTGGCCATTTGGGGCAAGCCATAGTCATCAGAGAATGCCCTGACCCTACCATTCTTAGTGTAATAGGGGGGTGTAGTCTTATGGAGCAGGTCTCCTAGAATTAGACATTATAATTATGGTAAGTATAAGTCAAAATAAAGATGATTCAAGGATTTAACAGAAACCAACATATATCTCTGGGAAAACAAACATTCAGGATCTTTACATTTTTTTCATTTAAACTCTTAAATTCATATGGAAAAAATTTAAAAGGTAATATCAAGGGATATAACTACTGATTGTAGATAATCTTTTTTGACTTTTAGGAAATTTTTTTTTTCAGATTTGTCCACAGATCTGTATTAGACACTATCTGGTTCATCTGTCAATGCCACTTATGTTAAATAGGAAAGAAGGTAGAGGTGTGATGTCATTGAAAGCGTGATGAATTTTTTTTTACCAACTGCTAATGAGGTTCATAGAAAGAGCAAAAATGGCTATTCATAATTCATAATGAAAATAATATTCCATATTGCAATATTTTACAAGTATGAGAATCAATTGAAACAAAGAGAGATAACTCAATTCTCCTCCTGATACTACTACCATAGATGTCGGACGCACCATTGAACTTATGGTTCTTGTCTTTTTATTCTACTCCTGAAAGAGTTCCCCCTATCATTTGGAAGCGATATCAAGCAGTTCATTAATTCAAGAATTGATAATCAATCAAGTTTGATTAAGACAACTGTGAGAGAATATTCAAAGTATTATGAGTATTATGTAACTAGTATCTCCATCTTTTTGTTTTGAACACAACAATTTGCTTGACCCATTCATTCTCCAGCTTAAGTCGAGTGTACAGACCAGACAAAGCGGAAGTACAAAAAAATAAAGTAAATAATGACAATACACCATTTCAAAACACTAGTCAACACAAGGGAAGAGAATATTCAAAACAAATGATCAGATTTCTTTAAAAAAAACTGCTAAAATACGAAAAATAATGTATCATCTTTGACTTTCTAAAAAATTATATTAAAAAATCTTTTAATAGATGCTAAATTTTAAATTAAAACCATATAAGTTGTAAAAAAAAAAAAGTAATGAAATCTGCATCTCTGATCATAATTTGATGAACTATAAAAACAGTATTTATTTGCTTTCAAACTATTTCACTTACTGTTATCTGTGCATTAGGCTTCTTTTGGGAAACTAAAATACTCTTGGATACCTGAATACCCCCCCCACATACACACACGCACACTCTGAATGATAACACCCCCAGTTAATTTTTAGGAAACTATTTTAACTCTATCCTCCCTAATAGTTGGCAAGAAGGGGACAAGTGGAGATTTGTCGAGATTTTCTAATCAAAAGACAATTATTATAAACAATACAAGGGCGAGAACTTGGTTGAATTAATTAGTTTAACCAAGTTTAATTGTATCTGCTAATTTCAGCAACTGTTAAATTTTATACTGCCAAAAGATTTTTCAGCTTAATTTCTCATTGAAAACGAAACAATTTTCTTGTTCGTGCCAGTACTGTACATTTTTACTTGTGCCTATACAAACTCTTCTTTAAATCTCTTGACTATTTAGTTCAAATCCTACTAACGTTGTATCGGTGGCCACAGTTTGCTACACTCAAACCCCTCTTATTAAATTGCAGCAGATCTTTCAACCCCCTGCTCATGTTGACCCCCCACTGCTTATTAAATTGTGACATTTTCCAACCCCACTTCTTCTGGTCTCCCCTGCCAATTAAGCACCCAAGAGAACACTCAAGTATAAACAATCCGTCAAATTACTAAGCAATCTCAAATCAGTGTAACTGAGGCAGCTCCAAAGGGACAAGTTTGGAAGGGGTCGGACTTTAGGGTGTGTGAAGCAGTCTGTTATGATAATCTTGTAGAATAATTTTTCTATTTGTTGTACGGAAGTATGGCTTCTAAGTATTTTGTTTACTTCTCTTCAGTGTTGCCAATTTAGATATTCTATACCTGTATTTAGATCTATAATTTTCAATAAAATATTTATAATCTGTAATCATTCATTTGATTTTTTATCAGATTTCTCAACACACGACACTGCTCTGCTTTGTGTATTGACCGATATATCTGGTGAATAATAATTTTGTACAGTGGCTAGTTGTCTAATAATCACATCGTAGACACACAGATTTCTTCAATTGTAGATAGGTACTTCTTTATTATCAGTACCTCACTAATATTTAAGTAAATAATAATGATTTATAATACTCTATTTGATAAAGTAAAAATAAAAAATAGATAACTGATACAGAACTACCAATTGATAACAAACATGGTGCAGAAGAGATTGGCATAGGGTATGAGTTCAAGGGTTTAATTTAGATTCATGCTAAGTTCCAGTAGCTCAGTGGTAAGAGCAGTTATGCGTTAAGCAGGCCACCCTTCAAGCATAGCGGGTGGTGAGTTCGATTCACCATGCTGTTGATTTATTTTACTCATCGCTGAAGAGAAACCAAGCCAGTGTTTAGTTGTGATAAAAAGCAACAATTAAGATTAAGGTAAATAGTAGCCAAAAAGATTTAGAATACCTCATCTACTAAGATAAAAATAAAAATTGGATTACATAAATACAGCTTAAGAATAAATCATTCTTCTTTTTACTCTCAGCCCCTCTAGACAGTAGACTGTCATTCTCCCCCTCTTTCCCTTACCCCTTAGTCCCCATTCCAATCAGCAAACATTCTGTTATTCTCACCTTCTCTCCAAAGTATCCCCTGCTTCCTCTCAGCAACACACAGCTTGGCATCATACTGAGCAGCCACAAAATATCCAATTTACCATGAATTTACATTGCAAATCAAAACCCATCCTGAAAACATTTTTTTCAAAATCTTATTTGCTAAAAATCTCACCCAGGATCACATTGGTTATACATGGAAAGTTTCATGGGGTGATGTCGTATGGTTTTGCGATAGCCAATAACAGACTGATGGACAGGCAAGCATTTGGTGAATTATAATAAGATTTGTCTAGTGTTGGTTATTCTATCAGCTCAGACAGAGCTTTCCAGAAAGATATACCAATATCAAATGATGATCTAAGTCTACATAAATAATTAAATGAACAAATGAAATTAAATATTACTCCACATTCAACATACGGTTTATTTAAAGCCTTATGTCTAAGCTACAGTATATCAAAATTTCGGCTCTCTAAGTCTGTTTTCCAGGGTTTGAGAGCCAAGAAAAAGAACAAAGCTAAATTCATACGATAGCAGTTAGGGGTTATCCTTGGTCCCGCTAAACTTTTAACAATTTATCAGGTTAGCATTTTCATTAGCTCTGCCCTCCACTGCTAAAATCTAACATATTTTGCATGTTGACAAGTAAAATCATATTCGGGCATTAACCATGAAGTAATGAATCAATTCTTTGATAAGGAACATCATTTCATGGGATTCATATTCTTAAAACACAACATTTTAAACAGTCATTTTATAGCATTGTTATTTTAATATATGAACAATATGTAACAAATCAATAAGTTTCAAGCAAGAAGTTAAAAACAAACATTGCATAATGCTTCATTAGTACAATATACTCATGCTTTTTATTTGAGGTGCAAATGGTTTTGATCAGGGCCTCTGAGAAGGGGTGCATCTGATGCATTGCACCAGGGCGAGGAGGGCCATGCGGCCCTAAGAGTTTATTGGACAGAGGTGTATATCAAAACTTCTAAATTAATATAATATGTCCATTAATAAAATAGTTTGTCTATCATCCATTAACGAGCTAAAAGGATTAAAGTAGATGAAAGCTAGATGATTAAAGGTTGAGGGTATTTGTGCGGGGACGGGGAGTTACAGTTTTGTACCACTTCATAGATTTCCAATTGAAGGTCTTGGTTCTGATAAAACATTTTCAATTCTCAATAATAGCATGATACAGTGTTACTGAAAAATTCTAGGAATTTTACGGGGGGGGGGGGGGTTCTTGACCTAACACCGAGTTTTCACAAACTCCCTCGAAGCAGTACTTAGGAGACTGCAGAAATTAAGAGTTAAGGTATTGCTGATAAAGAGGAATGGTAATAATTTGTATTACATTGTTTCTGCATGCAGCTCAAAGTCCCCAAACTTATGTTGGCTCATATATATATATATACGCACACATTTGATCTCAGATTTTGAGTTACTAAGATAAAACTTCAAAAGAAGTGATCCCAGATGGAGGGGGGTTGAACAAGTTATTATGTATAGGTACGCTTGGACTGAGAAATGGTTAGTACATAGGTCTCAGGTTCTATTCCAGGTATGAGCAAAGAGTGTGGGAAATCTCTTCATTAAGATAAATTTCCCTGTGCACTCAGCTGTTAATCGAGTACACTCTAAGCTTTGTGATTGGGCTGGAGGTATCCCTTCAATGGACTTGCACCCTGTCAAAGGATGTGATAATAAAATCTTGTGAGAATAAAGACCTGGTTTTTGACCACACTTGGGACTTGCAAGGATCATTAAGCTGATGCATGCTAAGGAAAACGGGATTCTGTTACCGGCTGTATCTATTCCAATAGGTGTGGTCTCCCAAGAGACGGATGCTTTATTTTTACCTATCATGTATAGATAATCTTTGCATAGGGTTTTGATGCATTTATTTATTTATGAACAAAGAGCCCTAAAAGATTAATTATGAATCAAAGCTTAAAATTGATTTCTTCTGTGTCTAACTTTAGTCCCATAATTAAGCTAATTAAAATTAAGTAACACATTAGCATTTACAGTTTAATGCCCTTATCTAACACTCTTTTGTCTCTTTCAGACTGGATTGTGCATTAATTAAACAACCATAGCCACCAAGGGTGGCAAAGGGTTCTATCCTTTTTTTATATGTGCTTGTGTTTGCGTTTGTGTGTTTCAGCACTCCTACAAAAAAATGTTGTTTTTTTTTGTTTGTTCTTTTGGGCGGAATGTTTCTTTGACCTTTTTGGGGCTTTATTTTGACAGGAATTGTTTACTAATAACAACTAGATTGTCCAGAATTGAAATGTTTATTTATTCTTTTTTAGATGTTTTCCAGCTGAAATAACATCAATATTCTCCAGGAGCTAGACACTTCTTTACTTTTTCAGTGGAAGATGCCAGTGATGTCATAAATTGAATTTATTCAGACCATATTTATTCTTCAATGGAATTTTTTTTTTTTTCACATGACTTCAAATTTCAATACCACGGTTGTTTAATTATTGACTGTGATGGCAAGTTATAACGATTCTTGTGATTCTATTATGAACCAATGCAATAGAGTGCATGCCAAATAGGTTTTTAGTAAGTTAAAAACAGATTTTAAAAAAGACTTAAATTTGTATAAGATAAGACGACACTATCAAATAATGAAATCACTTTCATTAGACATGCAGAACAAATAGGAGTTCCTGTTGCCAAGTTCATACAATAATCTATTCAAATATTTATATTAGAATAGATTAATTTCTATACAATATATATTTACAGATAACACTGTGCAAAACAATTTTTTGTTCCTGGGTAATGAGCGTTATTTTCTAATTGCTTGTGCATATGTTGTGTGGATGAAAGATAATCTGACAAAATGGTGGTCATAAATTGACAATGTGGCTTTGAAAAATTTGAAAACAAGTGTTACATCTTAAAAAATTTCATTATCATTAAACATTGGCTTGATGCATTTTGCTGAAAGTTTTGTCAGCATCTTCAGAAGCACTTGGCAATGCAAAAGACTATCGCATATAATGGCAACTGTTTCCATGTTTGTGTGTAGTAGTGAATTGGAGAAAGTTTTAGGTGTTCGTTTGTTTGGAGGAGAGGGAGGGAGTATAGTTGTTCTGGGTGTGAATAAGATAGGGGTCAACTTTAGGATGTTCTCTTATATGTAAAAAGGATAGAAAATGGCTATTACTCCCTTAAAAATTGCTGCCAGGACCGTGATTTTCATAAGTTATTGTTTTACTTGAAGTTATAAAAAATATACAAATTTATCCGTTGTTCTATTTAAAATAAGTAGATTTTGAAACATTATTGTCCTGGTGACAAAAACAAAGTGTCAAGAGAATGACTGTCATTTTCTATACTTTTCAGACATGATCAAAAAAAAAAAAAAAAATAACACTTATTACCCAGGAACAAAAAAATGATGAAAGTTGCACAGTGTAATGAAAAATATAGAGGAATTAAATACTTCCACTTTAACAGAAACAGTTACCTAATTCTCAAGTTAGGTTCCATGCTGTATTTTGGAGTAAGGATTAGAATTAATTAGTGACTCAAGACAGAAAAGCTATAATGTATGCTAAGAAAAAAAAATAAATAAATAATAAATAATCAAAACTTTGGTTTCTGGCGAGGAAACAAACTGATAGGAAAAAGTTTTTTTTGTTTTTTTTTAAATAAGTAATATTACTGATTTCATTAAATGAATTAAAATATTTCATTACAATAAATTGAATTGAATAAAGTATCATTTATTTCATAACTTATTTGATATGTCAATGAATCAAAATATAATTCATTTTATTGATAAAAAAAAATTTTTCTTATCACTTTTTCTTAATAGTGGAGCCGCATAGCCAAAAATTGTGCATTTTACAATA
>OY735235.1:7044036-7066536 GCA_963457665.1 Thysanoteuthis rhombus | reverse complement strand
TTCTGCAGGGTCATCCGGGCGACTTATTAGCTTTTTGCTCTTCATTCGGGGTTATTCGTGCGATATTTTTAGTTTCGTTTCTTGATATAAAGCAATAAAATAAAGTAAGGAAGAAAACCACGTCTTAACGATGCGTATATTTTTCAAAAACTGTCCGTTGACAATGATAACAACATATTCATAAAGCATTAATCAGCAGGTGTAACAGCCTGATTGAACTATGTCGAGTTTTCATTTTTGCTCTTACCGATTCGGTGCAAATATCGGACACACGTTGAATAGTCAATGTTTAGTTCCTCTGCAACTGCTCGAGTTATTTTGCGTTGTCGTCATTCGCAGAAGGATGTTCACATCTTTAAAGCTCTCGTTTCGAAATTTTTGGAACCCACGCCGTACGTTCGTCGAGAGCCTCCTGGTCTAAATAGTTGTTTGGGGCTGCTAATTATATTAGCCCCCCAAATAATAGATTATCAGAATTGATCTAAGAAGATAAATTGTGGTACATAGCGTGTTCACTGCTTAAGCATAAAAACAAGGTTAGTACACAGTTTGATAGTTAACAAACGTAGACAAGAGGACAATCGAATTGGTAAACAACAATAATAAGTTATAATTCTTGAATGAATTAAAATAAAGAAGGACTGGAGTTTCTGCCGACACGGCTACGTTTGGAGAGATCTACTGCGATAAGGATGGGGAGATAGGAAGAATGAAGAGAAAGGAATGTCACTCACTAAATGCTTGATGGAGTCTCTAGAATATCTGTCAGTTTTGGTCATCTAAATTGTAGCCATTAAAATATCATCGTCGACTATGTTGAGAGTGCTTAACTTAGGATGTGTTCTTTGTGATGGACGAAGAATGGATTACTTTTTATTGAGGGTGCGTGTGTAAAAAGTAAGTGTGTGTAAAAAGTATTAAAACTATCATGACTAGAGAGAGAGAGAGAGAGAGAGAGAGAGAGAGAGAGAGAGAGAGAGAAAAGAACGAGCTTACCTTGATGCCGTCAGAACAGAGAGAGAGAGAGTTATTCTTACCGCCACAGTTTAAATACCGTTAAGATAATGATCAGTTATCTTATTGGTAGTTCGGTGTGACGTCGAAGAAGATTTCCCATTTCTACAGAGATTTACAACTATGTAAGGAATATCATGTCAAAGGCAGATAACTCCAGATATGTGTGATTTTCTTTCGCTGGAAAAGGTGGGCATTACACTTGGTACCAAGTATGTTCCGCTGTTTTATCTCCATTTTAAACTCACTCAAAGAAATTGCTCGAATTTGCTCTCCTACCCAAATAAACTAGAATAGATAGCGAAAAAAAACAACAGAGAAATTAACACTTTAAAATGGTGCATCATATGAACATAATCAAATGAAAGTTTACCCCCCCCCCAAAGGCATCAAAGTCAAAAATAACAAAACAAAACAAAACAAAAAACAAAAACAAAAACGCCATCACATTTGCACTAAACTAATATTTATTTGAAAAAATCCACCAACTTCGGACAAAGATGGATCCACCCCTAAATTTAATCACTCGTTTCTCACCTTTTGGCTCACCTTTTCTCAAAATAATGCATTGAAGATGCAGGAATCTGTGCACAAACTGCAATTGTGCTACGTAGTGCACATACTGAGGTAAGTGCAAAATCGTGCGATTGCAAATGACTCTAATGACTGTTTAATATTATGTCATCCAAAACAATATTTGATATTTATGTCATCCAAGACAATATACCTGGAAGTGTTTCCGACGTTAATAACGAATCGTTTATTTTCAACTCAATACTTAGAAAAATTTAAAGTTAAAACACCCATCAGATGGCTGAAAATATTAGCCCCGCATATATTCCCAGAACATAACTGTGGAGATAAATTCTGATATAATGTGTTCACATATCAATTGCAAAAACAAGATAAATACATAGTTAGTTTGATTATTACCAAACACAGAATAAGGGACAGACGAAAAAGTTAACCATAGTTGGGTTTTTAATCCTTGAAGGAATGAAAAGAAAGGCACGAGTTGACTTTAGGCACAAAAGCTGGTTAGCAACATATACCATGGTAATGATATGAAGTGAAGAACGCACGAAAAGGAATATCTCTTGTATAACACAAGATCTTTTGGGAATGTCCGTCAGTTTTAGCCACATACAATACAGCCACTTGAACGCAATCTTTGGAAATCCATCCGAAATACATAAAGAGTGCACAGTTTGTTTTGATGTATTCTTTGAGATGGAGAGAGATAGTTGTTAAGAGAAAAAGAAGGAAATTCCGCCCAAACTATGTAGAGAGTGTTTTGGGCTGCTATTTATATTAGCCCCCCAAAATTTATTATCAGAATCGATCTAAGAAGATATAGCGCCCCCTATTATTTTAGTTGGGAATTAAATACGAAACTCTTCTTTTATCGAGATATCGTAAACGTCACTTCATCCGACGACCCCTAAAAGACTCCTGGACGCACATGGTCCAATGCTGATTAGCACAAACGTTCCTTCCTGGTCATACGGCTACCCCAGCACTTGTTGCTGGTCTCTCTCTCTCTTTACTTCTCCCTAAGATCGTTATCGTTTCACCGACCTCCCAGCTGATCCGATCTTGACCATTTTTTCCACCATAACCCATCTCTGTACTAACTTTGCTCACTTCACTTCACCGATGTCGAAGCCTCACACATACGCACAGCTACGCAGCTACGCCACCGTGTCTCAACCACTTGATAAAAACGCGTATACAACTCTCATTCTCATGAATGAAATGGCAAGGCTTTTTACTATCTGATAGTCACGATAATCTTTCCTAAATTTCAATACTTTGGGAAACACCCATGGATAAAACTCCATGTTCTCTATCTTTCATGGTTGTCTACCAAGAGTCTGTCTGCATCAGAGAATAACACCCAAGTCCACGCACACTTGGCAGTATAGATTGGACACTGAACCCGGTTTCCAAGTATCTCTTGGTATGATCTAAGCCATATGGATTCCAAAGCGTTTCAGACGACTCCGCTCTGGCTCCGACGCCAGTACTGTCAATGACAAGAAAGATCCCACCTTTTGCTATCTCTTCTCATCTCTTTACACAATCAATCAGATTTACGTTACCATTTTATGCACTTCATTTGTCATTAATGTCCTTGTATTAAATGTACGTCTTATTTGTCCATCCATATATATTTGTATGTGTTCTTCTTACTTTGTTTCATCTCTGCGTCTGAATTTGTACTGGGGCTTCTCTCCAACATTCTTTGCGCTACTCAATCAAAACTACAAGAACCAAAGAAATCACCATAAAAAGATTAATTCTGGTAAATAGCATGCTCACTGCTTTAACACAAAAACATGTTTAGTACACAGTTAGTTTGATTGTTAACAAACGTAGAAAAAAAGGTACAATTGAATTGGTTAACAACAATAATAAGTTTTAATTCTTGAATGAATTGAAACAAAGAAGAACTGGAGTTTTCTGCCGACACGGCCATGTTTGAAGAGATCTACCGTGATAAAGATCAGGAGAAAGGAAGAATAAAGGGAAAGGAATGTCACTAACTAAATGCGAGATAGAGTCTATAGGATGACTGTCAGTTTAGTCATCTAAACTATAGCCACTATGAAGTTATCTTTAGAAGTTCGACCCAACTACATTGAGAGTGCTTAACTTAGATAGGGTGTGTTCTTTGAGATGAAAGAAGAATTGATTACTTTTTATACGTGAGGGTGTGTGTGTAAAAACTATATAAACTACCCTAATTAAAGAGAGAGAGAGAGAGCAAACAAAAAGAGCAAGCTTACCTCGAGGCTGAGAACAGAGAGTGAGAGAGAGAGAGAGAGAGATAATTTTACTGCCACAGTTTAAATACTGTAAAAATAATGATTGGTTATCTTATTGGTTGTTCTGTGTGATGTCAAAGGGGAAGCAACAGAGAATTTACCATTTCTTCAGAGATTTACAACTGTGTAAGAAATTCCAAGTAGATCCCAGTCAAGGGCAGATAACTTCATATATGTGTAATCTTCTTTTGCTGGAAGAGGTGGGTACTCCAAGTGCTTAGCTTTATTTTAATGTGTTATTTGAGATGAAAAGAGATAGTTCTTGAGAGAAAAAGAAAAATTATTTTGTGTATGTAAATGTGTGTATGCCAAAATCAGGTGTGAGTAAAGATTACCCCAAGTAAAGGAGAGAGTGAAAATACTGCTTTACCTCGAGGCCGTCGAGAAAGAGAGAGAGAGAGAATTTACCGCCAAAAGTGATTTTTATAATATATATATATACTATATGCTAAAAGTGGGCACTACACCCTTTATATCACCAATGGTACCCATTCTAGATCAAATGCTGCCAATGTTGCTTTTTTAAGTATAAATGAAAATACACGAACAGGCACTCCCTGGTTAACATTGATAATAGGTTATATTCCTTTGGTACCTAGGAAAACACCAAAAATGGCCAATAAGCAGTCTAAAAGACACAAAAGAATGGTCAAACACTCTATGAATTGGACAAAATGTTCAAGTCAGTTAATTTTGAATTTTTTCTCACTGCCAAAGCATGACAAATCGAATGTTCACCAAAATTTCATTCATTTCAAAAATCTATTTCAAAGATGTTACAAATTTACCATAGATAAACAGAACTTAATTCAATCTGTTTTGTCCAGTCATAAAAACATAAATTTTGATACTCAGCATCACATTGTCTCACTCGTTACACTAATTTCTTCATCCCACTTCTTCCCCAGCCAACACCCAAGGTGTTTCTATGGCAATAAGTTTTGAAATTCAATCTCGCAGTGTACAAATTTTGCGATTACAACTTATAAAAATGAAAGAATATTGCTTCTAATTTTTTTTTCTTGACATACAACTGTAATGTCTATTCAAAAAAATCACTGGACTTAAGAATTTTCAATTCCAGAACAATATGGTTTAGTTTTTCACCCTTGCCGCCAAAAAGTGATGACAATGGTCGATATTTAAGTAATTTTGCAATTACATATCAAAAACGTTGTGTTACTCAGCGTTTTTTTGTTTGATATTATCTGAATTGTAAATGAAACTAAAAAAGTAAAATGATAAAAATGCACAAAAACATTAGAAAGAATCAATACTCCATTGAGCAAACTTACTATTGTCACCCATATTTCTTGATTTATAAATACTTGGAAAGTGTTATATACAATAAGAAGATGATAGCACTTATAAGATATATATATCTTATAACCAGATTCTGTGCCGATTGCCTGGACTATTAAAACATTTTTCTATTATTTGTATTTCTCCTTGCATATATTCAAGAATCATATTTAACTAAGGCAATACAGAAACAGTACAATAGTGACCCTGGGAATCCACTCAGTGGAGATGAACAGAGCATTTGCCTCCCTGCCTGGATCAGCCTTTCTCACTGAGGGTAAGGGGGTTTGAAAGTTGGAATCGAACCAGCTACTGATAGGTAGTTGCTTAAACCAAGCAATGAACTTATCATTGTGCTAAACAGCCCACTGGTAATGCAAAGGCCAAATAACTGCTTTCAATCCAAATTCTCATTGATTCAATTCCCACAGCAGCCTCATTTTCTTTGATTGTTTATTCCATTTATGTTGTCTAAATTCAATGATACAATAACCGTGTAACGACAGAAACTTATCTGAAATGATCTCCCATGTAATATAACGCAATTCATAATTCATTCTGTCAAACCGAATACATCTATTTCTTTAATACAATATCTTGCTCAAAAAATCATTGAATCTTAGTTTTAATGTATTAGGTTGTTAGAAATGGAATGTTCCTTTTTCACATCATAGAGAATAATGCTAAAAGTGAAAGGTTTACTAATGATTGCATTTGATAGCAAATTAAATATAAATAGAGATACAAATTCAAATTGGGACATAACCTTGCTCCAGCTGCTGATGATGTTAATAAAGCATGAGCGAACTGTTCAGCATTGGTTCAATGGGTTTGGTTCTGGAAATATGAATACCATTTAGATACCAACAATAAACCTTCAATGAGATAAAAAGCTGTTCATAATGATAAAGTATTATAGCATTTCAACAAATCTTATTTAAAAATATCAAAATTTGCAATAATTATGTAAACAGGAGTTTGAGCAGGGGAACGTGTCAAAATACGATTTCTTTCAATCAGAGGTAGGTGTCAAAATATGAAAAAATATTTTCATGAATGTAATAGATGAAAATGAAGAAGAAATTTGAAACATCAAAAATGAAAAATCATGTGACCCAGCATTTTTCACTCATATTTTAGTTGTTGTTCCTTATAGCACTCAATAGCAGAGTCTCTAAGAGGAATTTTATAGAGCGGTGGAAAGCTGTTTTCTGGACCCTTATTCAATACTGATTTACACATGGGCTGTGGGTCAAACCCTCATGATTGGGAGGGAGCGAGGTTATGTTCCGCTTCATGACCCAACCACCAGACATCATTTTTTGAAATTCACCTTTAACTTTATTTCATTTGTAACATTGAAAATCGGGGCTGTATATCAATTTCTACAGTGTATATTATGTGAAAAAATGATTAAAAAAATCTTTTAAATATATAAGTCGGAGGTATCTATGTGTTTGTCTTTTATGCAAGAAAAAGAACCTAAACATAGGTGCAGCCCAAACAAATTTGGTATGCCAACCAAATGCACCAGAGGGGAGGTTTAAAAATGAAAATTTTTTAGAAAAATGAAAAATTTGAGGGTTACAGCGGGAGGTTAGGCAGTTCTGTTTACTATGTAAGTATAAAACGAAAGTGCGAGCTTACTTTATGTACATGTAAATACTTTTATTTCATAGGTCTACTCATGAATTCTCCTATCATATATATCAATCATTATGAATATCAATGTACAAATCAGTAATTTAATCTCTGATGTTTCATAAAGTTCTCTATGACTTCAACATTTAGTTAAAGTAGGTCTTTGAATATAGTGAAAAATATAATTTGCTACAGGAGCACATTTATGTTTCTGCCCTTATGGGCTTCTTCAGGCAAATGATTTGATTTATTCGGATCCCTATCTAGGACGTTATTGGGAGGTGTGTCTGTTTTCTGTGTGGAAAAACTTTGCCTCATCATATTTATATTTCTTTTTCTTGTTTATTTGTTGATCTCAGTGTTGATAATATTTTTTTTCTCAATTAACTCGTGTATTTGCTAATTTTATTTGATTTATTTATCTCCAGTAGAGGAAGTGAATTTGTGGCCGGTTATTTGTGTTACAAATTCATTATTCCATCATATTATATATATATATATATATATATATATATATATATACATATATACATAATATGAACTGTAAAGAGTGAGACAGACTCGGTAGTGAAGTGTTCAGAGGTAAGGTTTATTAATCCTTAGATGTTAATGGTCCAGACATGTTTCAGGATATTATCCCATCTTCAGTGCTGTGTGCTGTGTGTGTATGTGCTTTTAGGGTTTAAAGTTCCCATGTGGAATCAGAGTCCACTATCAGGAGCTATACCTTGTGGGTGAAATATTTTATAAAGGCAGCTGAAGGCATCCTACTGTGTGGGAGAAAGTCCAGCTAGTGTTGAAGTTTTTGGTTAAGCAGCAGCGGTTGGTCTTGGAGAGGGCAAAGTGTGTCAGGGTAGGAGGGAAGTGATGTGGAGTTAGATTTTTGGGGTATGTTAGGGATAGTGTAAATGGAGGGTTGATGAGGTTAAGGAACTACAGAGGTTTCAACCTAACAAGTTATCAAAAATGTGTTGGTTATGATTTGGACAAATGGTATAACTGGCTAAGGTGAATTTTTCCTATGGGTCTGAGTGACTTTAAGGCTTTCAGTATTGAATGTATCTTAGGTGTGGGTGAGGATATTATTAGTAGGAGTTTTGTGAATTAGAGATCTGTGTGATGAGAGTTATTGAGTTTAGTGTTTAATCCCTTAGGATACAGAGTTTTGAGTTTTTTGATCCACATATCTTCATGTTTCTCCAGAACTTTAGTAATGTCAACTGGAGTATTTTTTTCTATTTTTTCTATAATGGTAAAACTAGCGTCTGAGGCAAAATTGTGGCTAGGTGTGTGAAAGTGTAGTTCTACGGGAAGTGGGCTGTGATTGTTTTGTGACTTAATCCTATGTCTGTAATAGTTGAGTCTAATATTAAATTGCCACTCGGACTTGCCTATATATTGTAACTTACATCTATTGCACTCTAGAAGGTATATAATGTTCTTACTATGGCAGTTGGTGCTGTGATATATATTATACATTATATATATGAATATATATATATATATATATATATATATATGGGATGTGTCATGATTCTCTGTCATGCTATAAAATACCATAAACATAGGCATAGCCCAACAAAATTTGCTACACATACTCAAGAAGAGGAAGTTTCTGAAAAAAGATTTTAAGGGTTTTAGGTGGTAGGATTGTTGTTCTTTTAAGGTGTCAAAAATGAAGGGAAACTTTTGCTTCCTTCAAGTGGTCAAAAGAGAATGCTAGACTCTTTTCCCCCTTTTAAGGGTTCAAAAGTGAAGGGATATTTTTTCATGGTTTGAGGGGCCAAAAGTATAGGGAAAGTTTTACCCCCTTTAAGGGTCAAAAGTGAAAGGGGACTTTTGTTCCCTGCATGGGGTCAGTATTAATGGAAGCCCCCCCAACCCAAGGATTGAAAGTGAAAGGAAACTTTTCCCTCTTCTTTCAGAAGTTAAAACAGAAAGTGAAATTTTTTCTTATCTTCAAGGGGTTAGAAGTGAAGGTAAACTTCATTTTCTCCTTTGTGGGGTCAGAAGAGAAGCTTTTTCCCCCAAAATGAGAGGTTAAAAGGAAAAGGAAACTTCTTTTGCATGATAGTTTCAGTATTTTATTTTTCAAATATTTTACCTGGCATAGAAAGGTACTTCTGTATATAAAATTTTTAATGGTTTTAGAATGGTGAGGGGTTCTATTTAGAATGTAAGTACAATGCTGAAGCGGAATTTTACTTTCCTCCCAATATTAATACCTCCCTATTTTATATGTTTATAAAGAAAGAGACTTTCTCCACCTTTAAGGGATAAAAAGTGTAGGGAAACTTTTTTGTACGCAGTAGTCTTAGTATTATTTTTCAACTATCTTACCTTTTATAAAAAGGGTAGGAAAACTTTTCTCTCTTCAGAGGGTCAAAAGTGAACAGAGACTTTTTCCTCCATTAAAGGGGTCAGTCAGTAGAGATTGGAGATAAATGTCTCCAAGGCCCTATGTAGGAGCTCTCCATATGCTTTATAAATAGTAGTTCACCAACTGCATCTCTACTGATATCATAAAACAAATACTCTCACTGAATGTTTGAGGAGGGCTCTAAAAAGAAACAAAACTCTCGGATACCCAAATCTCAAGCTATAGCCCCGTGTGGAGGGAAAATATTTTTTTTTCTTTACTGAATATCTTACCTGGCATAGCTGAGTACTTCAGCTACTTTATCATAAATACTTCCTCCACTATGCTGCAGAGTGTGTGACCAATTCGGGGCTTTAGTCATCCATAATCTTCCAGGCTGGAAGATGGTTAAAGGCGCTCTCGCTTTTTCGTCCCCCGTCAGACTGGACCCATTCACACACTAGCACTAGCTACATAATCATTCTTCAAAAAATGATTTACAAATATTTCTGTCTCCCAATCAGGGAATGAGTCCTGATCGCAACTTTGAAAACCCTGTCCTAGCCCTGGGCATCCAGTGTGCTTTGATCTGGTACTGCCCTTCTCCTTCGGCGATCCCATTTTCATCTGCTATGTAAGCTCTATCCAAGAAACTCTCAGGACCCCCTTGTTCCTTCAAGCCCCAGTGGGATGCACCCCCTCTTGCAAGCCTCAATCCATCCTTCTCCCAGTTCAGGCAAAGTACAATTAAGGATTTCAAAAAAATATCCAGGTAAAGAAATTCCATGAATAAAAAAAAAAAATAATAATCCTAAGTAACCATAAATCAACCCGAAATTTACCATCTATTAAAAAAAGATGCCTCTATTGTCATCTGATAAAATTTATTAGAAATACTTATTCAATATAAAAATGTATGAAACTTTTACAATCTTACCAGTATAGAGGAACATTTACCAGGAACATTTTAATTTTTCCTAAATTCTCCCATATATTCCAGCTGATAGCCCTCCTAATTGATGAAATCTCATAGGATCTAAATTTATCTGAGTTATTCATAAAATTATCTATACTTTTACTATCTTTTACATGAGATGGTAAAATATTCTAGTATTTCATAATTCTTTGAGATAATGTTTTCTCTTTTCTCTTATTCCTTATAATTTAGGACATATATGAGTTGGGTTATTTTAAAACGAGATTTTACCATGACCAATATTCGCGTATTCATTTCTTCCATTCGGACCCAGCTGCCGACTCAAAATCCTCGATCCGTACCTGGAAGATGAGTTACCTCAGTATTTCACCGAATCGTCGAGCTGTTCTTTCTATCTGCAATTCTCTCAATGAACCGCAAGTTTTGAGACGCTTTTTTTTTTTTTTTTGATGCTGTCTATGACTTGGTGCATTTCAAGGGTAGCACTCATAATATGGTCCAAGATGTCGGGGAGTATGAATTACAAGAGTCAGCTTTGACAGACACCAAAGAGCCCTACACAAATACTGCACTGCTAGCCTCGGGTGGTTTAATTGAATGAATGTATACATAATTATTCTCCTAATATTCAAGAACTATGCAACGTAGAAAAAAGATGAAAGTATAATCGAATTCTGCATTTCTCAAACTACCCACACCACATATTAAAGGTTCTAGAAGGGGGGTTTAGGGTGAGAATTATTTTATATGAATGTAAAACAAGGACATCTTATGAGTTTTTATTCAGAAGGAAAAATAAAACTCTAAAATATTCAAGAAATATACAAAATATGTCAAGTTTGTTTCCAAGGCAGTAACCCACGCCCACAAACCGGAGATGGCGGGTGAGGCAGCTTGGGCAGGGCTTCAGTTAGTTAAATATAAAATACTTTAATATACACAGAGAAAAGTGTAAAAAACATTGAATATAAAACAATTAACACAGAAGTCATTCGGAATATGCATTTTTATATTTTTCTGTCAGTATCAGTGGAAACACTCATAGAAATCATCTTCATAAGATTGGTAATCTATTTTGATGTTTTTCATGAAAGATATTCAGAAATGTCTTGGTTCATTTAGTCACTGGGATTTTTGCTAATTTTCACACTGGTTCTACATACACTAAAATATTTTTGTGCTTTTGTGCATCCTTATCTCAGAGACACACTTGTGATACAAAGCACCATATGCCACAGCTTTTCATGTAGTTTCTCATGAGAACACATTCTTTTTATTAAATATTTGTATAGTAAAATTAAATTCTCTGGAAATGAAAATTCACTAACTCGGAACCTTGCTTTCAAGTTAGTGGTCATGAATATAAATAAATAACCTTATTTTCCAGTATGTAATTCCATATATTTTAACAAACTAAACTTCTGTGCAAAGGAAGAATCTCATGTTTCACATAAACAGGTCTGGTTAGTTACTCAATAGAAACAATCACAAAACTAACATCTTTTGGCAGCATGCTGTGTTGGGGACGATCAATTAAAAATTAGGAAAAAGGGGTGATCAATGAATGAATTACTTCTTTCACTCTCTGATGGACAGTGACCACTAAGAAGCCTGAATTTCAAAAAAATATATATGGCACAAACTAGGGACCAATTTACCATAAACATATATTGCAAATTGAATCCCCTACTAAAAACCTATTTGGAGTTTTCTCTAGGAATGATTAAGAGTGAATGTTGAAATTTTCTGCCCTGTAGCACCATTGGTGTAGCCTGTACAGATGATACATAGCCAGCCATACCAACTTGAAAACTGAAGAACCCTTATGTTGATAGTTATGGTTGAAAGTTTCTAATATGGCTTTTCTCCAGTGTGTATATGCATATGCCTCACTAAACTTGACTTCGCTGAAAAGGAAGAGCTGCACACTTCACAAGAATATGGTTTCTCTCCAGTGTGCCTTCGAATATGCTGGTTTAACTTTACCTTCTGTGAAAAAGAAGAGCCACAAACTTCACAAGAATATGGTTTCTCTCCAGTGTGTGTTCGAATATGCTGAATCAAACTCGACTTCCTTGGAAAGGAAGAGTCACACACTTCACAAAAATATGGTTTCTCTCCAGTGTGTGTTCGCATATGTCGGTTCAACCGTGACTTCTGTGAAAAAGAAGAGCCACAAATTTCACAAGAATATGGTTTCTCTCCAGTGTGCATTCGGATATGCTCTACTAAATATGACTTCCTTGAAAAGGAAGAGGAACAAACTTCGCAGGAATATGGCTTCTCTCCAGTGTGTGTTCGCATATGCCGCACCAAGTCTGCTTTCACTGAAAAGGAAATACTACAGACTTCACAAGGATATGGTTTTTCTCCAGTATGTCTTCGCATATGTTGATTCAACTTCACTTTCTGTGCAAAAGCAAAGCCACAAACTTCACAAAAATATGGTTTCTCTCCAGTATGTGTTCGTTTATGTTGGCATAAAGAAGAAGTATGTGAAAAGGCAGAGCCACACACATCACAAGAATATGGTTTCTCTCCAGTATGTGTTCGCATATGCTGCACCAAATGTGCCTTTTGGGAAAAAGAAGAGCCACACACTTCACAAGAATATGGTTTCTCCATGTCTTTTTTTTTCTTTACTTTTTTTGAAAAGGAAAAGATGCACACTGCACAAGAATATGGTTTCTCTGTTGTTATGTGTTGATTTAAGTTTGGTTCAATCAAAAATGAGGAGCAATATATATCGAAAGAATATTGTTTCTCTTCTCTGAGGGTCTATGTTGAAATTGGATTACTAGGTAGTTTATATCCACAAGTTTTGAAGCAATATTATTTTCCCATTATTTTTCTGTATTTTTTCTTGCTTCATGTCACCAAGAAAACGATGACCCATTCAAATTTTGAATTATCCTCCAAGCTGAAAACTCTGCAAAAAAATGAAAAAGAAAATCAAATTCAAAAAATTACATTTTATCAAGAAATTATGAATGTTATATAAATTGAATAACTGTGCCCATCAAAGATGGTGAAAGGTTCTTTCCTTTTTTTATGTGCATGTTCGTTTACGTATTTGTGTCTTCCGGTGCACTCAGCCATACTGTTTTGTCAACAGACTTGAAAATTAGCATCAGTACTCTACTCCACTTCTAAAATTTTTTTTTTGTGATTTTCAGAGTGAGCTTTTTGACCGTTTTTGTGCTTTATTTTCACATGTATGTTAATAACATCTAGATTCAGGAGAATATTGATTTTTCTGGAGTTTTTTCTCTTTCTATAAGAGATGTTTTCCAGGGGAAAACTTCAGTGACATCAGAAGTAGAATTTATTTATTCTTTGATGGAATTTTTTTACATGACTTCAAATTTTGACGCTGCAAATGTTCAATTATTGACTATGATGGTGACTTTATATTATATTTGATAAAAGCTCTGATGCATTCAGTATTCATCTAAATTAATGAAATCTAAATAAAATGCCTCTAAGAATCGAAAAATTCTTATATTTTCAAATAGATGAATCCGGGGAGAATTAAAATCAGTTCAATTTTTTTCCTAAAATCAATCCATCATGGAATAATTTATGCCCAGATTTTTAAAATTTAAAACAGCAATATATAAACTAGAATATTAAAAAGGATGAATTTATTGTTGATTAATGGTGTGTGAAATTTTTTTGAAATGTTCACATTTTTTCAAAAAGATTTTCAAAGAATTTCACCGAATTGTTAAAAAGTAATCAAAAAAGATTTTATAGTTAATGCTCACTAGAAATCTAGAAATGTAAAAACGACTGAAAATAGTATTTTGCCAAATATTGGAACCGTTAACCAAAACTGCCAACAACGAAATAGATTTCTCCAGATGACAGAATGCAAAGTACACGGGTCTGCTTAGTCCCTCAATAGAAACCATCACATGACCAACATCTTTTGGCAGCATTCCAGGTTAGGTTTGATTAATTTTGATACTATTTTACATCAAATTATATTTGTATTACAACTACTTTTTTAGTATATTTTTAATATTGAATTTTAATTCCATAAGTTCTACATTGGCTGCTATCATATTTTTATTTTAGTAATGTTCATTGGAAGTTATTTATAGGTATCCAATTCTCTCTCCTTCACTCAACATTTTTGATTCTGCTAAGTAAACTAATTTGACATAAATATTCATTGTGAATTGATCCCCCAAAGGTGAATTTTCAAAAAACAAAACAAAACACCTCAAACATTTTTCATATCTATTAAAGGGTGTATGTGCTCTAAATTTCAAGTTTCTACTATGAAGAGTTAGGGCTAGACACAATTCTTGTTATGGCCTTCATAATGTCCTTCAAGTTTTTGTTACAGTTATACTGTCTTCAAGTGAAGGTTTTTGAACTTAGATTAAACATTCATACAAAATATTTCATTTTATTGATAGGTGTCCTTTCCGTGGGTGCAGTTCAATGGAGTAATTATGATACCATTTTACATCAAATCATCTAATGATTACATTTTTGGTAGATTTTCAACTACTGAGTTTGGATTCATAAGTTTTAATCTAGCTGTAGTCATCAAATATCATGTAATAATGTCTGATGTTCTGTCAACAGAAACATTGAAAATCATTACCCATTGACTGCCAAGGATCTAATTTCAGTCATTGCAGTAATGTTTATTTGGCCAAATAAAACATTAACTTGAATGCTATCATCAGTACAGGAGTTTTAACTTTAGAGCTTTCAAACACAACAGGTTGGTTTAATCATTATTGCAGGGCTTAGGTAATCCATGTGTTCTAACGTATATATAATTATCTATCTGTACTTTGCCCAATCCCAATTGTTCTTGATGAAACTTTTGAAATTTTGCACACATACTCCCTTCAATGAGTAGGGAGCAGTGCTTTTTTGTTTTCAAAAATTCATTCTCTGAATATTTTTTTCCTTCTCATTTTTATTGGGGGGTCCAATTTACAATGAAAGTTTATGCTAAATTGGTCACATAGTGTCTGGTAGCATTCATGCTAGTTTTTTTAAAATAAATTTGTACCTTTACAGCACCCCCCCCCAATGCAGGAAAAGTAATTTATTCATTGATCATCTTTTTTCCAATCTTTAAATTGATCGATCTACACTGCGATCAACCAGACCATTTCTTTTTGATATCTCTTTAAATCATAAATTTGATTCAAACCATCTAGTAGTATCTTCATCGAGGTAACTTAATTTTACCACCACCACCACTGCCTAATCTAAGATGAAAAGCAGCATATGTGGGTGGCAGTGATTCATAATTTCCCATGGAATGCTGCCAATTCATTAAATTTTTTGTTGTCATTCATTGGGAGCTAGTAGAAAGTACTAAGGTTCAGGTAAGTCCCTCACTACTGCCACTTTGTCCAACTAATTGAAAGCATGAAGTCCCTCTAGAGTTTATTACTGTCATGATTCTTTCTAAGAAAAGTTTTTGAACATCAATCAACATTTATACAAAATATTTCATTTTATCACTTGAATGCCAACACATTCAAATATCAATGTTTCCATTCCAATGATAAATGACCGATGATATTAGAAACTGTCAACATAGTGTTTCTTCAGTTTTCAAGTTGATCTGGCAATGTATTTATGGCCCATACGTACAGGCTTCACAAATGGAACCAGAGAACTGGAAATTTAAACATTTACTCCTCATTATGTTGAGCTAAAACAGCTATTTTAAAAAAAATTACCCACCTAAATGGGTTTTTAGTGTATGTGTGTGTGTGGGGGTCAATTTGCAATGTAAGTCTATGCTAAATTGGTCCCTTAGGTTGTATCCATCAGTATTCACACGTGTCTTTTTAGTGATCACTACCTGACAAAAGGTGAGAGAAGTAACTTTTTCCTATTGATCACCCCCAACATGGTATGCTGCCAAAAGGTTGCATGACTGTTACTACTGAGCGACCAACCAGACCTGTTTTCAAATTTAAATTCGATGCCCTGTAATTGAAAAATCTAGCAAAAATTAAGTAGGCCATAGAAAAACCTCATTCTCTAATGAAACAATCAGTGAAATAGTTCCCAACCTTGGGGTCACTACCTCCTGATGGCCCACAAAGGTATTTACAGGGAGTCCGTGGGCAGAACTTTGAAAAACCTGGTCTCCATGAGCTTGTCAAGTAGGCAATCCTTTAAAAGGTATGTAGCTAGTGGGGCCCCTGCCATCATTTAGTGCGATATCTCATTGCATAATGTTATTAGAAATACAGTAGGTGAACTACATGCAATTCATAAAGCTTTTGGGGCCCCATCTGCCAGTGAATTAAAAAAAAAATAGCTACGCCCATCTATATAGTTTGTTCTGCTTAATGACATTTTTTAAAAGAATTTTAAGAAAGAGTAACTTGTAAATTGAATGTGAGTCAGTTTGCTCTTGAGTAACAATGCATGTATAACGTAAAACTGGACCTCTACTTTGTGTCCCTTTCGGACAGTTGATGTTCAATTTACTATGTAAATCTATTGGCAATTGGGGCCCTTCTTTTGTGAGCATCTTCTTGTTTATATGGCTGTGGAAATGTGCGTAGCTTGTCATTTCATAATTTTTTTAAAGAAAATTTTGAGATGATTTGAATGAATCCTCTTTTCAAGAGGAGATCTGCAGAACAAATTGAGCACTATCATGTGGTCCAGATTGAATGTGGCTTCTGCAACATTTAGTCAAGTAGTGTAGTATCTGTTCTTTTTGCATCAGAGAAACATAGCAATAAATTCCATTTTCTATTTTAAGCATAATAATGGTAATCCTTGCAAATCTGGCACTAAAAAGACTTGTGTAGATACTGAAAAAAAGTTTAGAAGGTTGAAAATTCATACAAGTAAAGTAAGATGGGAACAGTGCATCAGACATACCGAACTCTCTTTACTCAACATTACAGGATTTTGGCGAGTATCTTACTACAAGGCATATTTAGCTATAGAGTTAGCAGGAAATGAATATGAACAAATCTAGCTATAAAGGAAGGTAACTCTTCTCAGTATTTACACTAGTCCTCTTAGTGCCTGATTTATAAGGATTACTCGTACTTAATTATAATGGTATGTTGATTTGTTTAGTTCTAGAATTTTAAATTAATTTGAAAAGAATTATAAGATTTCATTTGATTTAAAAATCAAATAAAAGTCAAAAATAATTTCATTTATTGCCATTAAAATCAATTTTTTGTCGAGTTAGGTATCTCTTCCAATTTTTATTATAGAAGATTCCTATTGTTTTATTGAATTATGATTAATATGCATATCTTGGGAGATAATGATTACCTCCCTTTGCAGTTGTTTTGATTGTTATCTCCCTTGTTTTGGACCTGAGAGGTTGTAGAAGTAAACTGGCGCCGTATATCCTATAGGAACCCATGCGTTCCACTCGAAAAATTCGTTAGAAGTTCAAGTTTCTTTAATATTTTATTAATGATTTTTTCGGGCGGTGCACATGGGTCCGTGGAGAGATTTTGACATCAAAGGCAACAAATAAAATTCTTTTCAACGTCTTTTTCTTGATTAGAAATTTCTTTTCAAACCAAAATTCGAGAAAACAAATTACCATGCAATATCATGGTTACGAGTTACCACCTTCACAAGCTAACTGATAAAATACTTCAGAGCCCTGTTTCTGTACACTGGACGATAATTAAGTTTCTAGTTTACAGTTATATTTTGAATAAAAACTCCTTCCCCATTCAAAAACTCTGAAATCCAACTTTTTAACAGAATTAAAAAAAATCCTGGTAGATCTCGGAATTTTTGAGATGAGGTTTTATTATTATTTCTATTGATATTCGGACCATCCTCATCTTTGTTGTTTTTCATACAACGTTTCGGCCGTTGCACTCTACGGCCTTCGTCAGGTATCATCTGGGAGATTTTTGGGAAGTAACGAACCAAAAATCTCCCAGATGATACCTGACGAAGGCCGTAGAGTGCAACGGCCGAAACGTTGTATGAAAAACAACAAAGATGAGGATGGTCCGAATATCAATAGAAATAAAAAAAATCTTGTATCTAACTAAATAGGTCAAAAGCATGAACAATTACTGTTTTCCTTCAAACTAGACTGAATCTTGACCTTATATTCTATAAAACCTAAGGAAATATACATATCTCCACGTGTTTCAAGTTTGCTAAAGTTGAGTCATTTGATTCCACTTACCTTTCAAACCAGAAAATTCAATAAAAAAAACAAAAAAAAACGGGATGATATCTTCTTGAAAAAAACTTTTACTTTGGTTTCAAAATTCGTTCAGTTTATGATTTCTTAGTCGATCAAAACTATTTCTAAATTATTCATTGAATTCAGAACAATATAATTACAAATTAAATGGCAGAAATGAAAAAGATCGTGAAATTATTTAAAAGAAAATGTTCTGCCTGACAATATTGTAAAATGAGAGAACTCAGGAAGCGGTGTTAACCGTAATTTCATACTTTGTATATAAAAGTCCCTTGGTATTTTGCTCATTAGAGTTCGAATGTAGAATCCGGAACGAAAAAAAAAAAAAAAAAAGATAAAAAAAACAACAAAAACACACGATCTTTTAGATTACACGATATTCAAATTTGAATTCAATGTAATCGAAACAAGGATGATAAATTGAATTCAGACCCCTTTAACAATTTGAAATTTAAAAGTGAAGAAATAATATAACAAAAATTTGAAAAAGATTATTGTGGAAATTAAATTCTGATTGAAGCGTAACATGAAAATAAGTGTTAATTTCAGTATGGGTTTTTATTGCGAACAGAGAACCTCCTACGAATGGACTAGGAAGACCTTAATTCGAAAAACCCATGGGATGCAACAGGTCTCGGTAAATACGCAAGAGGGGAAAAACACAACGTTAGAGTGTTCTTGACATTGATTTATACGCTAAAAAATGAATACAAAAGCTCCAATGTATGATGGAAATAGAAAAATCCAAATACTATGATCTATAAATAATACATCTTTCTATTAAAAATTCAAACAATCCATATAATTTTTCGAGAATTCTCATCAATGATTGATCAGAAATAGTGGAAATGAATAAGGAGTATATATATATATATATATATATATATATATATATATATATATATATATATATATATATATTGTATCATCCACAGATAGCTGTTTCGTTGTATTACAACTCTTCAGTGTGGCTATAGACTATCTATTATCCCATCCAGTACCATGAGGCAGGATTGAAACCGGAGGCCTGTATCATACCGCTGAGCCACGGAACTGGACGGCCAGTGGGGCTGAATTTAAGCGATAAATTCTATTTTTGCTTAAATCCCCCATGCACCAGAATGCTCTATTTCTCTGGAAGAGCATTGCATAATGCTTACAATGAACGAGTTACCTCACTTTATATATATATATATATATATATATATATATATATATATATATATATATATATATATATATATATATATATATACATATATATATATATATATGTATACATATATATATATATATATACATATATATATGTATGTATATATATATATATATATATATATATATATATATATATGTGTGTGTGTGTGTGTGTGTGTGTGTGTGTGTGTATGTGTGTATTAACACAATGAAAATAAAAGCCAGTTAATTGTTCGTTCTCTTAACCACTTTTTTTTTTTTTATCTTTATTCCGAATCAACTTATTGATCTAATGTATCAATGTTATCGAAAGACTAAATTTCTAATCATCAACGTATTCTGTTATTTTTTCTCAAGTGTAGCCAACTTGTTTGATATTAACCGCAACTAGTTATTAACAAGTTCTACTTTCTGATCCATTCATTGTAATAAAAGCACGTTACAGCAAAAGCAGTAATATCTTAATAAAGAAAAGTGCTTGGGTATTACGGACACTTGCTGTCGCTTGATCCCTTGTGAACTCAAATAAACATTATGTGTTTTTAAATCAACAACTCTAATAATAATAATAATAATGATGATGATGATAATGATGATGATGATGATGATGATGATGATGATGATGATATATGGAGATAAAAAAAAGCCTTTGGTAAATACTGCTACAATTACTGGTAAGACTAATATTAAAAGCTACAGTACATTATAATGTTGGTGATGGTGATGATGATGATGATGATAATGATGATGATGATGATGATGATGCATTTCCAAGAATCGTACTGGGGAAAAATAGTTTCACTTTATGTTCTCTGTTCCGATTGGTTCCATTCAACGTTGCCACTTTGGATATTTTACATCCAAATCTGGATATATTCAGAAGCGTTTAGATGTGAAAAATTGAGTTCAACTTTTTCACACCCAGTCAATTATTCTCCAATTAGACTTGGATATTTCAGAAAAAAACAAACAAAAAAAACAAACAACTTTTTAGAAATTTTTCTAGTTATTGTTAATTTTTTTTTTAGGTATTCATCTGAAAATATTCGAAATGTGTAGACAAACTAATAGTCCCAAGTAGCAAAATCTAATCATCCTGTGTAAATTCAAATGTATCTGATTTTTTCCATGAAGGGAGGTCGGGGGCTGAAAGCGAGTCTAGCCATTTAAAAAAAAATCTCAATCTATTTTTGACATCAAAATTAAGCCTTACTGCTCACAAATGTTGAATCATATTTTGTTTTTAATCATCTGTTGCAAAAAGTCTTCAGTTAATGCGATATAATTTTGTTCTGTTGCTATTTCAGTGTTTTTCGAGGTAGTTTAGATACTTTTAGATACTTTTCCACTCCGATCTGGCTATAAAATTTTTAGATGGTGTGACGACTTAGATCACTGTTTTTAAAAGACTCAAGAAAAACTTTTAAATGAAATGCAGACCTCCAACACCTTAACAGCCATTCGATGTAGATTATTGGGGTGAAAATTCATCGAGAAAATTCAGAAAACCTTCCATCGACAGAGGATATTTTTCAACATACACCGAAGGTTTGTGCACATTTTATTTTCAGCTGTAACATACTCCTATAATCAGCCTCTCAGACTGAATAATGATAGTATTAAATAGGAAGGAAAAGCGAATAAGTACGTGAAAGAGTGAAATAAACGATTAATGGAAGGATAGACAGAGAAGATGATATATATATATATATATATATATATATATATATATATATATATATATATATATATACTCGTCATCGTGGTCAATAATTTAACAACCGTAGCGTCAAAATCTGGAGTCATGTGAAAAAAAATCCTATCGAAGAATACGCAGTAAGAATAAATTAATAAACTTGTCAAAATAAGGCTGTAAAAGGTCAAAATTTGCTGTACTCAGAATCGGTTTTAACTTCCCTTTCACATTTATGATTTACCATTCCTAAACTGAATATCTGCCCTCACGGGTATTCAGTCTTGTAACTTCCTCAAAAACACCCCCCAAACCCACCCAAGATGAAAAGAAATGAACTTTGTATTCATTTCGATACATTTACAATAAAAAAAAATTGAAATTAAAATCTAACTTGTTAAAACTTGACCGCTTGCTTCGTATGGCATAATAGATGCATTTATTTCACCGTATTTACATCCGTACACGTCAGAAATAAACCACGTAACTTTCAGACAGGGTTGCCAGATATTTGGAGATATTTCTGGCCAAAAGCATGCATAGAAATGGCCAAAAATGACCATATGTGAAAATCGTTTGTATAAGCAATTATTTTATCATTCGTTTTTATTTGATAAAGTATCGTGAACAGTTTTCATCTACATCTATAAAATTTTGTACTATTTATCTCCATCTGGATTGATTATTCAGATGCTTTTTTGATCGCTGCGATTACAACTCAACGATAACATCCTGAGTTGCGATGAAAAGAGAAGTAAAAAAATAGTGAAAAAAAGAATAATAAATTCTTTATAAAAAAAAACCAAACATTGCAACAATGCAGTACGTAACTGAAATGGCAAATTATTAAAACATATGTCCGTACCAGAAGGTTCGTGGTGAAAATGCTTTTCAAAAATGGACTGTTGTGCGCTGTTGATTTAGTTACAGGCATCCCTTTCCCGATGACCAATCCCAGGGCATCATGACCTCAGTTGGAATTCACACTGGTCTTGTTCCCATCCAAGATAACCTCCACCTCGATACAAAAAAAAAAAAAAAACCCAAGCTTTTTAGGAAAATCATGGAAAAATGTCATAGGTATTTTTGTAAATAAAAATAAGTAATTTGATTTTTCCAATTGGTAGTAATAAAATAACATTTTGATAAAAAAAGAGTAATATCTTGGTAAAGAAAAGTGCTTGCGCATTGACGACACTTACTGTCACTTGATCCCTCGTGAAAGCAATTAAACATTACTTGTTTTATAACTCGACAAATATAATAATAATAATAAAAAATGGTTTCACCTTATTATCATTATTATCATTATTATTATTATCATTATTG
>OY735235.1:6979036-7039036 GCA_963457665.1 Thysanoteuthis rhombus | reverse complement strand
GCTACATAAAGACTCGGACCCCTTCCAGCTCCAGAAAGGAGTAAGACAAGGTGATACCAGCTCACCTAAACTCTTCACAGCCTGCCTCGAGATGATCTTCAGAAGACTAGACTGGGAGGGTAAAGGAATTAAAATAGACGGCGAGTATCTGAGCAACCTCAGATTCGCAGACGACATAGCCCTTTTCGCAGAGAACCTACACGACCTCCAACTAATGATAGATGAACTAAATGAAGAGAGCAAGAAAGTCGGCCTGCACATGAACTTCAGCAAGACGAAGATCATGTGCAACAACCACATTGGAGATAAGAACACTAAGATCGAAATCGAGGACACAGAACTCGAGAAAGTAGACCACTACATCTACCTAGGGCAACGAATCTCCATGAGACCCTCGAAAGAAGAAGAAATCAAGCGAAGAATCACACTAGGATGGCAAGCCTTTGGCAGAGCTAGCTCAACCTTCAAAAATAACAAGATCCCATTAATCCTAAAGAGAAGGGTGTATAACCAATGCATCCTCCCAATAGTCACTGAATAGCTGAAACATGGAACTTAACCAAGAAACAGACCCGTAAGCTGAGAACCATGCAACGTGCACATGAAAGAATAATGCTGGGCCTCACATGAAGAGACCACAAAACAGCACAACACATCCGGGAAAAGACAAGAGTTAGAGACATCATAGAATCCATAAAAATTCTCAAATGGCGGTGGGCTGGCCATGTTGCAAGAATGGCTGACAATCGATGGACATCACGACTCACAACATGGATTCCCTGAGACCATATGCGCAACCGAGGCCGGCAGAATATTAGATGGAGAGATGAGCTAGACAAGTTCAGGAAGTACTGGCTCCGTGACGCCCATGATAGAGAAGTGTGGCAAATCCTGGGGAAGGTCTATGTCAAACGACGGACGCTAAAAGACTGATGATGATGATATATATATATATATATATATATATATATATATATACATATATATATATATGTGTGTGTGTGTGTGTGTGTGTGTGTGCAGATTTTTTCCACATCACAATATTTTACAAGTTTGAGAGTCGATTGACTCAAAGAAAAACTTCCAGCTCTATTCCCTCTTCCCCCTCCTCTTATTCTGGTACTACTACTGCAGATGTTGAATGCATTGTTGAACTTACCGTTTTTGTTTTATTCTGAAAAAACGAAAATCGTGTCACTTTATGTAAAGTTTTATCAATTGACCATTTTGTTCTTTCTTAGGTCATTTTATGGCTTTGAAAATTCATTTTTTTTACGCTTCCTTCAGACTTATTCATTCCACAACTTTTTTACTGAATAATCTTTTTATTTTTTTAATTTATTTCAGATTGATTTTGACGTTGCATGATTTCTGGTCACCGTTTTTCTTTGAATCAGAACAATGTTGTTCTATAGAAGTTTTGAAAAGAAAAAAATATCCCTTGCAAAACAATTTATACTGCGTGAATCAAACCCGTGGATTACTTCGATTTACGTTACCAACAAAGTTACCTGTCAAGGAAATAAAATATTTATTTGCGATATAAACAACCACTCAGTTATTCAATACTCTGAATCTGGACACTTCGTTTGTGAATGTAAGTTATTCGAGGGACGGAACAAATTCAACCCCTGGGATATATGTCAGATTTTCCCAAATATTTTGGTAGTTGCTGCCCGTGGTTATGGACAGAACAAACTGATTTTTTTGGAGACGAGACCAATTCCCCCTTTTCTGAAAATCAAAAAAATCATTGCTACAACAAAGGAATTTCGTTCTTTGTGTCAAATTGAAGGAACGATTTACGCTTGCGATGTTCATTTTCGAATCGATTCCTTCACAAATGAAGGCGAATTTATAAAAACAATAAAAACTAATGAATTTGAGGGGACATTTTTCCCCCGAATCCGTGCAAATCCTAATACTGGGGAAATTTGGGTGACAAAAATGGGTTCATCTGAAATATTCAGTTTTGATTCAAATGGAGTTGAAAAAACTCCCTCGGTGAAAACTGATAAAGAAGTTATAGACTTTTGTGTGGATGGTTTTTTCAATGGTTTATGTTTTTGTAATTGGGAAGGAATTTTTTTTTCTCACCCATCACAGAAATCGTGCAAATTTAAAAAAAAATCCGAATCATTTCCCAGAATGACCGTTTTCAAAAATAGAATATATGTTTGTCAAAGAATTGATGGATATTATTCAATTCAAGTCTTCGCACAAAATTGGCAGCGAGATCCGAGATTATGCCTTAATAGTGCGGTACCATTTGACGACTTTTCACCCGATGATTATTATTACGATATTTTCGGGCACAATGATAACCTTTTTCTTCGTTTTCTTTTTCTTCTTCTACATTTTGTCCTTATCTTTAACATTAGCAATGAATTCTATCATGATCTAAAACTCAACTTTCTTAATAGATGTATATGGTTATTTTTTGCTAAACTTATATACAAAAGTGTTATAATGAATAGGAATGTCTTCCTTTATTGTCATTATTTGAACATTTATCGGGGCAACGTTGATCATCCTATCTGTAAGTTTTTTCCTTATCTTCTACTTTTTCTTCTTTTTATTATCGTTAGAATTGTTTTCCCTGAAGAACTAATAATAAATTTTTTTTTTAGTTGTATACTTTTATTTACCATTTTAAGCACATGTAAAAATATCTATAGTCTTATTACTTTATATGGGTAAAAAAAAATGGAAGATCAAATCAGTTGGCTGTGGAGATCAGAAAGTAATATGTCTCCAAGTTAACAGCTGGCAAAAGGTTTTTTTTAAGAAAAAAAATATTTCTGACCCACTGTTGTCCCAGCCATAGTACCCTGTGAATCATCCACTAAATGACTGTGAATCATGATAAAATTGAATTATTCAAAGATATCCCACAGTGAAAGAAATTACACGTTTTATTGAAATATTGTTGACTTTTAGGAAATATTCCAAAAAGTGATGATAAAAAATCTCTCAAACGTTCACACATAGCAAAGTTTAAGCACGTAAAGGAAATATCCAACAAAAAATCACATTCACACAGTCTAAAAAGCACCTCAAGGAAGAAGAAAAGAATGTTACAAATATATGATTAAAAATGCTCTTCTATTTTCCTAGTAAAATGAATGAAATATGACCGGATCATTTTCTATTAAAAGAATTGAAGTTGCTCACTCTGAGAGGTTATCCACAGTGTATCGATTTGCTATGCTCCTCACTTACCATTAAAAATATGAAAACTTAAAACTCTCTAAAAAGCAAGCTCGGTGATTGCAGTTGTAGCGCCCCTTATACTTTTAGTCAGGAATTAAATACAAAACTATCCTTATAGTTAGGATAACGAAAACGTCACTTCCTCCGACGACCCCTATAAAACCCCTGGACGCACATGGTCTAATGCTCATTGGCACCAGAACCCTAGCTGGTCATTCCTCTGGCTCTGACCTTTGCAGCCGGCTATTCTTCCTCTCTCTTTCCTTCTCCCTAAGATCGTTATCATTTTGCCCACCCACTGGCCGATCCGATCTTAAACATTCTTCCTTCGTGACCTATCTCTGTACTAACTTTGCCCATTTCACTTCACCGATACCGAGCCTCACACATATGCACAGCCTCGCATCTACGCCACCGTGTCTTCACCACGTGCTACAAACGCGTATCACCACTCATTCATGAACGAAATGGTAAAGTCCTTTTACTATCCGATAGTCTCAATATTCTTTCCTAAACTTCTTGGCTTCGGGAAACACGCGTGGATAAAACTCTATGTTCTCTGTCTTTCATGGTCTGTCCGTAGACAGTCTATCAGCGCCAGAGAATAGCCCCCAAGTTAACTCACTTACTTGCATTAGAATTATGCTCCTTAGCTTGCACACTGTATAGCAGTGCTCAAGCAGGCAAGTGTTTCAGAAAATCAGATGACGGATGTGTTGATTTGAAAAGAGAAGGTAGCGGCTGCCATGTTGAGTATTTGCATTTGTAAAAAGTAATAACGATTCACCGTGTCCTGTGATAAAGCTGCGGTGTAGTGCACCTGCATAAACACACACATGCATATATATATATATATATATATATATATATATATATATATATATATATATATATATATATATATATATATATATATATATATGTGTGTGTGTGTGTGTGTGTGTGTTTGCAGTCTAGAAAGCTTTACAGCTTTAAACACCAAACATTGAAAAACCTTTTCAATAGATTTTTTTGTGTAACTCCAGGCACCTATTTCTCAATATCTGTGAATGCAATTTATATGATCTTCAAAAGTCTTTTCTTGTTTGTTTTTTATTTTCTATTATTGTACAATGTATAAATTGTCTGTTGTGGAGATCATCAGTTGTTTACCATGTAACTGTACATATGGTAGGAGCCACTGAATTGTACCACAGACCCCAGTTATATTTGATCGTTTCATGGTGGTCGCCGCCACCGTTTACGAAAAACACAACCTTTTTGTTTTTGTTTTTTTCTCTTGAACTGATTTTAAAAAGAACAATATGTCAATTGGGGATGATCAACTGAAAAATTTGGGGAAAAAAACAAGCATTAACATTGCCAGGCGCAAACTAAGGAACCAATTTAGCGTTGACTTAATATTCTAAATTGTACCATCCACCAAAAATAATTATGAGACAAAAATGAACAATTTTCTCTAAACATGAATGGTGTAAATTTTCAGCCTTCTAGTCCGTAGAGTGTGGTCTAGACTTGTGACACATAGCTAGATAGATAGATACCAAATTCTACAACATGCAAGATGCACCACCATAAAAGATGCTCCTCAATTTTGAAGGCAAATTTTCCAAAAATGAAAAGAAATCCCTTCTTTTCCTCTCATCTCCATAGCCCTTTACACTCTCCAGTTATTTCATTTTGCTCTTATCTATTCAAATCTATATTACCCCCTCCCCTCTTGTGACTGGCCATTTGCATTATTTGCACAGTATACGTTGGTAATTAACTGATAAAGTGTTCGCCTCCCAGCACGAAACTTACCAAAAGTGCGTTTTATCAATCGGGAAACACGGTAGATTGTCAGCCAGGCAGAATCACTTAAAATCTGAAGAAACCTATGTTAATTGGTGAACAGCTTTATTATCGATTCAATGCATTGTTTTGTTTTTGTTTTGTTTTTTTCACAAAAAAATGGATCTTCAAACTGAAGAATTGCAATTTTAAAAAAACTTGAAAAAAACTTGAAAAAAAAAACTTGAAAAAAAACTTGAAAAAAAAAAAGGAATGAAATTGCAGTCAATAATTGAACAACCGTAACTTCAAAATCTGAAGTTATGAAAAAAAAAAAAAACTCTTTCAAAGAATAAATATGGTTAGGATAAATTCCATTTATGACATCACTGTTGTTTACCGCTGGAAACATCTAAAATAAACAAAAAAAAAAATAAAACAAAACAAAAAACCTTGACATCTTGAAATATCGAGATTCTTGAGAATCTACATGTCAACTGCACTTGTAAACATCTAAAATAGTGTAAAGAATCATCTAAAAACATTTAGATTCTTCAGAATCTAGATGTTATTGATATATCTTCAGAATATGATTCCATAAAAGGTAAAGAGCTTTTTTCTCTTAAAATCGAAAGAAAACAGTCAGTAGATAAAACAGTATGGCCAGGAGCGTCGGAATGCACATTATGTTAACAGAAAAATACTACAATATAATAATACTCAAAACATTATTTTTGAATTGAAAAGTTTTTTTAATAGAATGAAAATTTAATTTTACTTAAAAGGTAACTGGGTTATCATTTAAAAAATATTTATGAAACAATTACAGCTAAATACTTTTATGGTGTGATCTCACAAAAACATTATATAACCTTAATTGTTGCTAGAAACTTTATATTTCAAATACAACTATTGTCAATTTCTTGCTTAACGATTTTCTTGATAATATTTTTTCAATAAAAACCATGAAGTATGTGTAGAATAAGAAATATTGGTTCACTTAAAGTAATAAAGCTTGAACTTTCAGATTGAATATTTAGCTTGGTTTCTTTCTGTATTTCACAACTCTTAGAGGATAATTTTTCTTTCAGTTTTGTGTGCTATCAATCTATTATCAACCATATTGATAAAGTGGGCAGTCATTTTCCACCATTTTCACAGAGATACAACTTAGGTGAATCGTTCCCTCCTTCTAATCATGAATTATCTTCCTTTTGGTTTTAAAATGGAACAAAAACTTGAAAAATGCTTTAAAATTCAATTAAAAAAAAGATTTTCTTTTTTAATTTTGTAGAGTTAGGAGTTGATTAGCGGTAGGAGTATCGAAAAAGTAACCGGAAGATGAGAATATTATTGATGTAAGCCATATCTCTGTAAAAATGGCTGGACGGAAGTGCCCACTTAATCATTATATACATTGTAAATAGAGCTCCCCCACCCAAGTTTCTAAAAGCTAACAAATTTCTGGAAGATTCTAGAGTCAAATGGATCAAAAGCGCCAAAGATTGAAAAAAAAACCCCAAAAAACAAAGTTCTTCCAAGAGAATTGCACGGTGCAAGAAAAAGAATCTTGAACGCTTATTGTTTGCTGGTTTCATGATTGTCTGCTAGCGTCTGTTGCAGGCATCAGGTAGTTTGTTGTGTGATCTTAGGTAAGGCGTCTTGGGTCATCTTAGGTAAGAGACATTGGCTGTTTTTGATGAAGGATGATTTGATTTCATCCAAATTGGTTGTAATCGTATTCACTTTTGAGCTGAATTCGAACTTCAGCTGCTTGAATTTGTCCAGACGGCCGTCAGAAATATTCACAAAATAAGCCAATTGTATGCCGTGCCAGAGACCACGTTTTTGGAAGAGCTTTGTGTTGTTGTGATGCATTTTCAGTTGCAATTTCATCACCTGCATCGAGTAATAAAAGAAAATAGGTCTGGTTAATCACCTCACAGAAACTGTTGCATGCCTTGTTCGGGGTGATCACTTACACAGATTGGGAAAAAAAGGTGACCAATGAATTACTTTTGTTTTCAAGTTGGATCTCTAAAAAATTTAGGATTTAAAAAAACAAAAAAACAACAACAAAGAATAGACAAAAACAAAAATAAAATAAACAAACAAGCTTGAACACTACTGGACACAGACTAAGCCAGCGATTCAACATAAGTTTACATTGTACATAGAAGCCCGCCATAATTTTTTTTTTGTTGTTGGATTTTCATAACACATAATAAGGAGTATATGTTTAAATTTTCAGCCCTCTATCGGTGCAGTCTGTACGCGTGACACATATGTATCCAGCAACCTATTCATCCAGGATCACTTCAAAATTGAAGAAACCCATATAGACCGATGTTGACAGTTTTGGTTGACGGTTTCTAAGTCATTTAAGCAAGACTTTTTAGGAACGTTTAATTTATTGCAAGTTGACTTTCTATCCATCAACTCTTTAAATAGCAGCGATTTCCCAACGTTTTGCCTTGGCGGCACACTTCTTAGAAATAATTTCATTTGTGACACATGACGTAAGTTTTGTTAGCCAGGTCAGATATACAATGTCATCACAGCAGTTCAACTGACTCACGAAAGGTGTCTTTTGAAAGATGTACAAAGCAGGTCTTGTTGGTCACTCTATAGAACACTGTCACGCGACCAACGTCTTTTGGCAGAATCGCTTTCTTGGGGTAACGAACTAAGAAATTGGAAGAAGAGATGATAGATCAATGAATTATTCTTATTGCCTTTCGTTTGAGCAGTGATTCTTAAAATTTTCACCCCCCCCAAAAAAAATCCGGCTCAAACTCAGGGATCACTTTAGCATGAATGTACAATGTAAATTGACCCCACCTCGCTAAAAGCCTATTTAGCAAGGAATTAAAAAAATGTTAACAAGATGTTTTTTTGTAGACATGATAAAGATTGAATGTTCACATACATACATGCATATTCAAGAAAAGTCTGAAAGAAACTTATGTCGACTGTTTGGGTGACAGTCTTGGCTGGCAGTTTTTAATTATACTCGATTTCGTTACACAACTTGAGATCGGAAAGGCTACGCACTGCTAAGCGCATTGGGGAGCCTTTGGACTCGTCCTTCGGCTCTCATATTATTACTCGGCCCAGCTGCAGGGGGTCGGTTTCTCCGGAGCAGCACTGCTCCATTGCACTTGAAGGAGTAGGTCCCCTGGTGGACGCTTTCGTGGCGGACGTTGTCTAGCCATTACGATGCGCTTTTCAACCATAGCTGCGTCGGCTGGAGCCATTTTTGGAAGGGTGTCTCCTATTTTCCCCACGTTAAGCCCGACCTTGTGTCAAATTCCGCTGTGGTGGGACAGTAGATAAATAGAGCTTTCCTGATTATTCTACACATTCTGGAGTGGAAAAAGTAGTTATAAATGTTTATTTGATTATATGACTTTGGCTTTATTTTGAATTTTTCTCCTTGTGATTCATCATATCATTTTTAATCAGACAACTTTTCACTCTCACAAATCTTATTCTTAGGAGGAATCATACTCTTGTTTTTTGTATGACTTCAGGCTCGGTAAAAATGTTCAATCTCTCAGCAACATCAATTTCGGATTTGGATGCTCAATCATGCTGACAGCAATTTGTTGGTGACATGCATTGACAATTAGCCAGAAAATAGTCAGTTTTGACAGACAGATATGGATCAATGTTTCATGACGATGTCAGACATCACATAAGCAATCCGACCAAAACAAAGTTGCTTCGACTTAATTGTGAAATCTTATATTATCACTTATTCCAGCACATTGAGCTTTTTCTTCACGATAAAAAGTATGCCAACAAAAGTGCAGTGATGACTGTATTTGAACAATTTTTAGCATCGATAAATTATAATTTCAACAAAGGAGGAATACTTACACCTGAAGCACTATGGAAATAGGCTATTGAAACAAACAGAGCTTGTTTTATTGATAAACCAGGCTTGTTTATATTTTAAGTTGTTCTTATTTGTCCTTTAATAAACGGCCATTCAATGCGGAAAAATCTTATAGAAACAGAATTAAGTTGAATCTCTGGATATTTCGCGAAATATAGTCAATACTTCTTTAGTTTCTGGACATTTCCACAAAATTATATTGACATTTTTTTGAGAACTTCTGGAGATATCATTAGGACCGTCAGAGATTATTTGGAGATAGTGGCCATTCTGGATTGTAAGCATGCATTGAACCACTCCGAAATGCAATCACTTTTTACTTATCCCATGACCCACCCTTCCAGAAATTGTTATTGAATTCATTGAGAACTCTTGCAAGTCTCTTGTGGAAACACAGACGGAAAGAGAGATGGAAAGAAGGACATGGGATTATACATTAACCTTTCCATCTTTTGTTGGCAAAGGTAATAAATGACCTTGAGAAAGGTGTGAACTCAACCCCATCTTACCTCACCTGTTTTAAATCTTTGAGTCCCCGTTTCAGTCGTATTGTATTCTCCGACAATTGCACGAATTCCATTTTCCTTTGCACCAAATTGATTTGGATTGTTCGGTATTTTGGGGCTAGCTGTTCATTTAATTTTAGGTCTCTCTCTTTCTTTTGCTGAACGTGGAGAAAATTGAATAAAAACAAACAAATAATTAGCTTTATCTGAACTATAATACATAAAGAGATATGGCTAGTGTATAATTCTAATATTATTCTTTTGCTTACATGGAGAAAATTAAAAAACAAAAAAAAAAAACACAATCAAACAATCTGCAACAATGAACTGTAATACGTAACCAGATATGGTTATATTATTTTGTTGAACGTGGAGAAAATTAAAAGAACAAACAAACAAACAAACAAACAAACAAACAATTAGCTTGTAATAATTACCAGAAATAGCTAGTAAACCATAGCATGTGTTGGGGTGATCAATTAAAAAATGATAAAAAAGAAGATCAGTGAATTAGTTACTTCTCTCGCCTCTTGTCGGACGGTGATAATTAAAAAGTCTAAATTAAAAGAAAACACGCGTGAATGCTACCAGACACAAACTGAGAGACTAATTCAGCAAAAACTTAAATTGTAAATTGACCCTTCCCCCCTCAATAAAAAACAACTTATTTTGGGGAAAATTAAAAAAAAAAAGAAAGTTTTTCCTAGACTTGAAAGGAATAGATATTGAAATGTTCAACTTGCTAGCTCAATAGGTGCACCCTGTACACGTGACAGATAGATAAATAGCCAACCAACCAGACAGAACCACTTAAAAACTGAAGAAAATTATATAAGCGTTTGCTGTTCATGTGGGAATATGGTGGAATACTGACCCTCAACTGTTTTTTAACATGAGTCGGGACCAGCGTAATGAAGTTTGATAACTACTATGTTAAAATCATTATTACTGAGGCGTCGACTGTCACAGGGAATGGGGCAAAAATAATGTATTTAATAGGGTTAAAGGGATATATTAGGAATATATCTTAGTGGCAAAACTGAGCTCTACACGTCTTCATTCGTAGTTAAAGCAAGTACGACCCACTATGATCCCGATGTCAGATAGCACAGTTGACTGTTGACTGTTGACGGAGAGACGTGAACCGAACCCGGGGCGACACGATAGAGAGATCACCAGCCCATGATAATAGTCTTTTTATATGGGAACATTAGATTTGGGTTACATAAAGCAATTGTACTACACCATTATCGGCTTTATCGGCTATAAAGATCGTACTTTCGACCTGGGTGGGAAGACCTGAACAAAGTAAAGGGGTTGAATGCCCCGTTTCCGCCCAATTTGCAAGTATTTTACCCACCAAAACTTCTTCCAGCGTTTCTTTCCGACAATGCATCAATTCAGCATGCTCTTGGTGTTCCTGATCGAATCGTTCTGCAAAAAAAAAAAAAAAAATGGAGAGAAAAAAAAACAAGTCTGGTTTTTCACTCGATAGAAAACATCACGTGGTCAATGTCTTTTAATAGCATACCATATTTGAGGTATCAGTGGAATGATACCCAAATTTTCAAGAAACTAACAAACCCCAAAGCAACCGTGAATGCTGCTGCACACAAACCAAATTAGCATAAATTTACATTGTGAATTTGCCCCCCTACCCGCGAAAATACGATGTTGGGTGGCGGGAATTAGGAAAAAGATAGAAAAAAAAGTTTTCCATATCAATATTAAGGCTTGCCACCCTACAGCGATTCTTCGCTTGATTTCTTCTTCTTTTGAGGATTTCGTGGAAATCGGTTGTCCTAGGTAGATGTAGAGGTCTATTTTCCCTAGTTTTTTGTTTCCAGTCCTCGATCACTTTGAATAATACAAACTTTAATAATATGATTCACTAGCAGGGCCCGTGGAAATTCCATGGGGTAGCTAGCTAAGATTATTCAATATCTCAGGCCTCTGCTTATCTCTCACTCTATGCATGTATTTTTTATTCTCTCTCTTATCCCTTCCTATCTTCGTTGCCAGTCCATGATTTTATCTAAATGTTATACAAACATGGTTTAGTTTCATATGCAAACATTTTTCTTACCTCTTGCCTGATCCCACCGGGTCTCAGTATCCGCGTAAAGCTTCGCTGCAATTTCAATTTTCACGTTGAGTTCTTCCAATATATCACTGAAAGCAAGCATTGTTTCCAAACTTAACTATGCCCATTTACCTTTCCAAAAGTGCATGTTTCGAAGGGTGAATGAAGCAGTCTGTCATAATTCTCATATGAATTACTTTTTGTAATTCGGTTACTTCTCTTTAGTGGTGCTTATTTAGATATTTTATATCTAAATTTGGATAATCTGAAAAGCAGAGTTTCGGATAATAATTGATAGAATCTGTGAAGGAAGATCTTGACTCTGCGATTTTTTCTATTCATTTTCATTTTTTGATTTCTTGAGAACAGTTGATCCCAAACTGTGCCACGTTGAGTGCTGACTGATAGGTCGTACTATGGACAATTGCCGGGTAATCACGGTGCTTATATATAAACCTTTCTTCAAATATAGTTAGACACCGAGGACTTTCACTAATCTGGTACCATTGAGGTCTAGGGAGAGCCAGGTTATTGAAAATTCTGACTCACAGAAGGATTACCTCTAAACAACAGACCTTGTTGAATGACATTTGAGCCAAGGGAACAATGAAGATTAGACGTTTTTTGAATGGAGATAAAAATGAAGAGAGTAAAACATGACCGAAAGTCAGTTGAATGGAATGCTGCATTACATCCCCTGCAACCATATTGATCTCCAAACGTTTAGAGCTCCTTTTTCCTTTGGCAGAATCGAGAGAGAAAAACTGTAACTTGCGTACCACACTTGTTTTGTGTAAAGCGCTCAGGCAATTTAGCTATTAAGACAGTCCTCCAAAAACAGAGCCAACAATTGTAGACCTTCACTAATCTGGCAATATTTGGACCTGAGGAGAGCAGGACTGGTGAAAATGCTAAATCATTGAAGAATTACTTAAACAATAGTTAATCACCGCATCTTACATTACACTAATTTGAATTAGTACAAGTTCGATAATAACGGAACTGAAACACTGAAAATCAAGGGAAATCATGATGAAGTAATGTACTGTATGGATACAGATAATCCTGATATCTGATCGATAATGTGAGGTGTTTTTGCTTCACAACACTGTTATTCTATCGTAAATCTTTCAATCCAGACATACACACGTACAATCAAATCAGCTAATTTTATATATGGCTTTTACAGGGATACATAGATCATCTTCAAATCAGTAGTTTCTTTCAGAAAAACCCTGTATATGCTCTATAAGGGAACTGCAGTATAAAATGAAGGTATAAGAATCTTACTTGTTTTTCTCAATTTCTTCTTGGTATTTTTTGATGGTCTCCTCCAAAATCTTGCATTGTTCCAGCAACAATTCGATTTCCATCTCGATCTTTTCTCTCTCTTGTAACATATCTTTTATCCTCCGCTCAAGTTTCTCACATTTATCCTGCACAAATAAATATCATGTTTCGGTTAACGACTCGTAAAACACAGATTTTTGGGCACTTTTCGATGACGTGGATCCAGAGTCTATGGTTGGCAACTGTCGGAGATGGATTTATACTACGGAGGAAAAGGTCGTAAAGTGCCCCGATTGGGGGTGGTCGGGAACAGATGGCTTGAATAATATTTTGCCTTCCTGGATTATCGGTGCTGACTCTTGGAATGAGACACTTGATAACTCAAAAAAAAAAATTGAATATATATATATATATATATATATATATATATATATATATATATATATATATATATATATAATATGAACTGTAAAGAGTGAGACAGACTCAGGAATAAAGTGTTTTGAAGTTAGGTTTATTTATCCGTATATGTTTTTGTTAATGGTCACACACACACACACACACACACACACACACACACACACACACACACACATATGTGTGCGTGTGTGTACCCATATATGTGTGTGTGTGTGCACGTGTGTATATTAGCTGTAGTATAGCTAATTTTACTCAGCAAACTAATTCGAGGTACAACTGTTCATTTACAAGTCAATATAGGACAATTTATCCGACTATAGGACTAATACGAGTGAGTAGAGGATTAGGACAATTCGTTGAAGTATTGGTAGTGGATCCCCTGCCAACACGTCATGGGCCAGCGTAGCAGGGCATGGCCCATCACTCCACTCCCCATAGCTAGTGGTAGTGAAATGGGGATCGGTGAGCAGTGTTTTATGTTTGGTGTTCCAGAAGAATCGATATGCTGATTTATAAAAAGTAGTATGGAGCGAAAAATTGGTTGTGCAGCTCTTTTTCGATTGGTGAACGGACAAAGCTGTGCGTCTACTCCACATAAATGGATCGCTCGCCTTGTACACGAATAAATACGGTACTTATTTAGTCAAAGATTACAATAGTGTATGTGTAAGTATTATATGATTTTCGGTGTGCAAACCATGGGGAGTGATGGTCCATGCCCTGTCACGCTGTCCCATGACGTGTTGGCAGGGGGGGGGGGTCTGGTGGATTGTCCACTGCTGATGTGGGTCAGTAGCCTTAGAGCACCACCGGGTCTTAGTACCGATCCCATCTGTTCATGTAAGTAAGGAATGAATGTTCACATCGCTGGAGGAAAAAAAAGTCGTTCATTATAATTCTTCCTTTATTTTTCGAAGTTTTCAACTTAGATAGATAGATAGATAGATAGATAGATAGATAGATAGAGAGAGAGAGAGAGAGAGAGAGAGAGAGAGAGAGAGAGAGAGAGAGAGAGATCTTTACACATGGAATCTACATTCAAAATTCTCGTAAAATTTAGTAAATATAATTTGAAATAAAATTGGTCAAATACTACTTATCTGAGGTCGGACTAAGCTTTTGGGTTGAATGCTGAGTAATTTCCATACAACAGTCACAGTTCGAAATTTTTATATACTTACGATAGAACTTTTCCGGTAAGGTCTCAAATTTTCCAGGTAGATGTCATTGTCTTGTAGTGCTTGTTTATGATTATCTTTGAGTCTCTCCTTTTCTGCATTCAAGTTAGCCAGCGCCTACACGTGTACATAATTAAACACGTATAAAAATAACAGACTGTTCAAAACCTCAGACGTTGTTTACACCATTTTTGATAACATATCTAAATATTTCTTTCTGTCATAAAACTGTTTGCTTCCGTTTTTCTGGCCTGTGTAGTATCTGTTCCACGGCGTAACCCGAGGAGTCGGTACTGACACTTGCCTGTCGAGTGGGCTGGAGAGGGAGTGTGTCAAAGACCGAGTGCGCCGATGCAAGCGTTAGCCAATGAGGTTAAAATGAGGCTGCGTTTGCTAAGCGCATTGGGGAGCCTTTGGACTCGTCTTTAGGCTCTCCCATTATTACTCGGCCCAGCAGCAGGGTCTCTGTTCCCCCGGGGCAGCACTGCTCCATTGCACTTAAAGGAGCAGGTCCCCTGCAGGATGCTTTCGCGGGTGACGTTGTCTAGCCATTACGATGAGCTTTTCAACGGTAACTGCGTCGGCTGGAGCCATTTTTGGAAGGGTTTCTCCTATTTCTTCCCACGTTAAGCCCGACCTTGTGTCACATATTGCTGTGGTGGGACAGTGATTAAATAGCACAAACTATTTGTTTCCAATTTATTTAAAAAAAAGAATAATATGAAGCTTTTTAGAGATTAAAAAAAAGACTTTGAAAATGGATACTCACTGGTTTTCCCGAGCCTTACAAGTTTTTCAATTTAATCCAAAAGCGTATCTATTTTGTGTCCCTGTAAATCTATACTTACATCATTGAGTGGTAAAAAATATCTTGGCTTTCTGAATTATGAACGCTTTCTTACGTCACATTTTTTATTTAGAGAATTGATTTGGGAAAAAAAATAATATGACATGGTGCAACGTATATGTGAAAAAGGAAAAAAATATTCGTCTTTTTCCGCCAACCCTCTCTTCCCTTTCCTTCGTCTGAACCCTTTCACCTTTTCAAATTCGGTCTGGAAGAAAGTGATCCTGGCTTTCATACACCTGTCAGCACTGTCGCGGGTGAAAAAATTCTTGAGTACCCGAAAACATGAATTGAGTGAAATTTACTTATTTAATTTCCTTATCCGCAACCACGGAATGTTCCATTTTTGTTGAAAAAAATAATCCCCTGATAGAATTCAAATACATGTAGTTCTCGCTTTTCGAAAATTTGCTTTACGTCACTTTTTCGCTTTATATATATATATATATATATATATATATATATATATATATATATATATATATATATATATATATATATAATGTCTTTCTTCTTGGTGGACGTGCTACATTATTTAATGTCTCATTGTTAATATTTCGGACTTGCTGGTCAACATCTTTTCCAAAATGAATTATGAACGTTAAAATATCTGTTGTTAAGAAGTGTTTTTTTTCTCATTTTCATGACGCAATTCTTTTCATGAGCGGAATCCAAGATCGCATTGTAACCAATTATTCGTCGTCACAATTCATGAGTGTTTTATTTTCAATTTTGGCTAATGAATTTAATTTTTCAATGAATCATGTTTTTGTTAGGATTTTCTTTAGAGCAGAAGTTTGTTTTTTTTTGAGTTGGCAACACATGTCGACCTAAATACGGTAATATTGATGCGTTCATTTGTGAATTCCTTTTTTTTTTTAAGTAAGAACCCCATTTTCAAAATCCTAGATCCGCCCAAAATCAAAGATGAAAAAAACAAAACAACAATTTACCTGTTCTTTTTGATGCTTCAGAATCATCAGTCTTTTTTTTTTATCTTTCAGTTTTTCCAGATGTTCATTGACATCATTGATCTTGGTTTGAATCTTTGAACAGAAACAAACATGTAAAACAGGTCTGGTTAGTTACTCAATAGAAACCGTCATGCAACCAACGTCTTTTAGCATGTTCTATTGGGGAGGATCAATGGAAAAACTTGGAAATAGTGGTGATCAACGAATGTGTTGGGCTGTGATCAGTGAAAGAATGCTGAATTTTCCAAACACAATCGTGGGTTGCTGGACATAAACTAAGGGACGAAAAACTTACATTGTAAATTGAATCTTCCTCAAGAAAAAAACTAATGGGGGGGGGGGTTAAAAAAAATAATTCCAGACCAAACAAAGAGTATATGTTCAAATTACACCCCTCTTGACCTTACTAAATGCATGACACATGCATAGTCAGCCAGACGTACTTGAAAACAGACGAAACCAATGTTAACAATTTTGATGAAAGTTTTGGTTTACGGTTTCTGATAATTAATTTTCTTTCTAGTTTTGCTTTATCAAACACTCAAATCAGATTTCCTTGGAATCATGAATTATTCACCCAAGGGTAAATGTAATTATTTTGGGAAGGGTGAATGAAACTATAAGAGTAAACAAAGTGTGAATGAAACATGAATGGTTAGTGTTCTAATTTACAGTATAATTACTTAATTTTCTCTATTTTCGAAAAAAAGTAATTTTATGGTAAACATGTATAATAAGAAAATATTATTCATAAAAGTCTAATTCTAAATCCTGAGACTGCTGTTTGCTGGATTTATTAAAACTAAAAAAATTGAATTACCGTAGCCCCACAAATGGTCTGAGCAACCAACCAACCAACCAAGCAGGCTACAGATTCTTCTCTCTTTGCTCACCTGTATGTGTGTTTCTGGGCGATCTTGGTCTCAATTTTGGGGGCTACAACTTTGAAGATTTGCATGAGTACACCACTAGACGCTTTGCTTTTTGGGGTCTCTATGGTCATTTTGGACAAACAATGCCCAGATCTTGATCTGGTATTTTTTAAAAAGATAATTCTAGATAAAAGCTATTCGACGATAATTTTCGATATAAGATCTATTTTCTATAGATGCTTTCATATATTTTTCTTGATATGATCGACATACATCAACTTCTGAAAAATTTGTTTCGACTTGGCGTGACTTTTGCTAGTGAACACAGACATGGTATGGTATTATTTAACCAAGAAAGGAGTTGATAACATTTGCAACCTGCATGACAAGCGACGTTGATAATTGAAACAAGCCTAAATATCAGACCATACATGCGCTAGTTCGATCTTTACTGCATTTAAACGGTTTCTCTCTTGCAAGCCCTAATCTTTAAGAGCCCATTCCTCTGAAAAAAAAAAAAACAAACCCTTTATTTAATGCTAATATCATAGTAAAATAGAATTTCATTCATGCAATTGACGCATGCTTTTAGTTTTCTGACAGTAAAATAGAATTCCATGTCCAAGTGACGTAATTACGATATCAGATTCATAGAAGGTGTGGAAAGGAATGCTTCGTAGAAATGGTCTGAGGCGTCTTCCGGGTGCAAATTTTAAATCTGGTCTGTTGCATGACACCCTGATGAAAATTGTAGGTCTCACCTAGAGCTCATAAAACTCACGCTCCGGTCCTGCACACCAGAGGAAGGAAATTTACCCCTTGTCTGATATTGAACAATCCCGGCCATCTAAGATGGCAAAGGCTTGCATCCTTTTTTGTACGAGCATGTGTCTGTTTCTTTGCTCATTTGCTTATTCCAGCGCTCCAGATCACATCGTTTTGTCTACAGACTTGAAAATTGGCATCAGTACTCCACTAGACCCCTTCTGAATTTTTTTTTCATTTTTGAAATAAATTTTTTTGGGCCTTACTCTGATTGATTTATTTTTTCGTAAGTTCCAGCTTTCCTGGTCACATCGTTTTGTCCACAGACTTGGAAATTGGTATTAGTTCTCCATTAGACCACTTCAAGAAAAAATATTTTCATGTACAGAAAAAATTACTCAAGTGGGTTTAATAATAACATCTAGATTTTCCAAAATTTTGATGTTTTTAAAACTTTATTTTAGATGATTTCTAGTGGAATTACGTAGAAATACAAGATATTGTGAGTTTTGGTTGATTGATAAGGGTTTTATTGAGTTCAGGATTTACGCACACTACACATGCCCATTTTGGGCCTTCAAATCAAAATTATCTTAACTTAGTTGAATTCCAAATTTACTATCTATTCGATTGATATTGTGGTCAGCAGCTTCCAAACAATTGCTTGTGGTGTATTTATGTAGGTTTAATTTTGAATATGACTGAATGCACCTGTCGGACCTTGAAGATAAAAATTTTAGAAAATTTCATAAAAGAATATACCCCCCCCCGAAAAAAAAACTGCCACTGGGCTCAAGAAGGTCTACATTGAGAAAATAAAGTCCTTGGTTCAAAAAATGTGACCTGTTGCCTTTGGACACGAAATCTTCAGCGTGACCAACAACATCTGTCATTTGTGATGTCATTTGGAGATGAAAGTGCGTCCAGGGAAATGCCCCTCGGCACAAAGACACCTTGGATATTTGCATCGGTTTTGAAAGTGTTCCCATAATTTTGCTCACCACAAGCTTCTAGCCCCCCCCCCACAAATGCATTAATCTACCCCCAAAATAGAGAGTTGTTGCTTTTCCGTGCCTGCTAAAAAAGGCTGGTTACGCTTTATTTTTGGACAGTCAACCGTTTTTCGTAATTTATATCCAGGTAAAGTTTTGTCGAACTCCTGTCCAAGTTATATTGTACTGTTTTTCTTTCGTAACAACAAGAACAGTACTCATCTAATTCAAAGGAGTGAACTTCTCTCTGTTTTTTAATCGCGTCACGTTGAACTAAACCGATACATAGAATTTTAATTTCCTTACTAGGGGATTGATCGACAGCTCTCTGACCAGCTGAGCCAAACTGACTAATCTTATATATCTATGAATTTATTTATAATATATACAATATAAAGGTTGCAGTAATCATCGTTAGTTGTGGAGATTGACCTTGCAGAAGCTGGGATTTTATCACTTTATTTTTCGTGCGACCTTGTACCGGTCCGTGGCTCGTAGGTTGGAGACAAATAGAATCAATGAATGGTCACCGTTTCGCAGGGGAATCTTATGGAAATCTCGGGATATCCAGTCGTCAGAATCCCCCATCTCTCGGATTCACTGATATAGTCCAGAAGATAATAAAGAGCGACGTGTCTGGTATCAGCTTGGCTACTGGAAGGGCATCAATCACCTTAATGGGGAGGGGACGGTCAACTTCCTGGTTTGGAATCAGAGATGTCCTCCATCCTAGGTTGGTTGTCTTCCCAAAGCTACAGAACCTAATCTGAACTGCTATTTCATCCATAGGTGGTAGATATGAAGAGGAGAACAGGCAGATCCATGCCTTTCCCCTAGGGTATTGGTGCGAAGTGAGCATGGACGATCTCGGGGTCATTGATTCCATTATCTTTGCCGTTACCGCTACACCGATCACATTTCTGGGTTGGGGACTGCTGCCATAAATTACATACTGAAACTGTCAGAGCTAATCGGAAACTTACCTCGTCTTTTTCTTTTTCCGCATCACATTTTCTGCTCCTCATGTGGAATTCCAAGTTTCCCACTGACGATGTCAATTCTAAGAAGGATTTGTTCTCAGCGGCTATTAGCTTCCCCATTTGAACGATTTTTTTCTGCAAATGCAAGGGCCATAAATTTTGGTTGGTCAGTCGATAGACACCAGCAAGTGACTGACGACTTTCGGCAGCAAGTTAATCGATTGAAAATTTGGAGAAAGGTGTGATCAACGAAGAGGTTGCTTCACTTGCTTTCGTTGGGTAGTGATTTTCAAAATCCAAGCATGAATACTGCCAGATGCAAACCAAGTGACTAATTTGACATACACTTACCTTGCAAACTGACCCCAAGTAAAATTTATTTGGAGGATATATATATATATATATATATATATATATATATATATATATATAGAGAGAGAGAGAGAGAGAGAGAGAGAGAGATAGATATATAGATAGATAAAAGATTCATATCAAGACATGCTTAGGAGTAAATGTTGGAATTTCTAGTCCTCTTGCTTGATTTGCGTGGCCTGTTGGCGCTCTACATTGATAGATAACCAATAAGCAAGACCAACATGAAACTTGAAGAAACTTATGTTAACAGTTCTGGTGACGGATTTAGATGACATATTCTAACATATACATTCATTATTTTGAAAAATGTATTTTAAACGTGCAAGCTTAGTCCGATGATGGATCTCGGGTTATTTGATGATTTTGGTACTGAAGCTACGTGATTTGATCCCAGGACCATACAAATTTGGTCTGGTGATGGATTTCAAGTTATTTGATTATTTTGATACTGAAGCTACTTGATTTGATCCCAGGACAATACAAATTTGGTCTGGTGATGGATTTCAAGTCATTTGATTATTTTGATACTGAAGCTAGTTAATTTGATCTCAAGATCATACAAATTTGATCTTGTACGGCAAAAGACATCTACCAATCGTGTAAGAAATAAGAATCAGAAAAATTACACCTCTTACCGACAAACTCTCCTCGTCTTGACGCCTCTGACACTCTGCTCTTTCAATTGCGTTGCATATCATTTTGTTCTCATTTTGGATTTTTTTCAATTCAATTACTATGAATTCGATTTGATTCTCAAGTTTCTTGATTTCATCTTCCATTCTTTTTATGCTGTGATCGTAAAACCCTTTCTGCTTTTTGCTGTAGAAAATGAAACAACAAACCGGAAAGTCAGACCGTTGCTGCGCAAGATCTTTCCTCGTGTGATTTAGCAAGGGTAGTATTGCCAACTTTATTTTCAAGTTTACACCTATAATTAGGTCAAAAACATCTTAAAATACCGAGAGACATCTAGATTCTGCAGATACATATTTTGAATATATGACATTTTATAATGAAGAAATCAAATGTAGCTTCAATCTTCAACATTTGTTTCATCAAAATATTACTCTTTTCTTTATTATGAATTAGAAATATTGATTTTTATCTATATTTCTGACATCTACTCACCACTAAAACATTAAGATTTAGATAAAAAAAAAACATCTAAATTGAGAACATTGAATTAGGGACTTGACTCGACAACCTTTAATTGGTAATTGGTATATGTTTCAGCACTTCGACATATACTGGATCTGCACCTTATCAAGTGATGGCCTCCATGATCTTAGGGATTTCTACTGAATCGAACGCCTTTTTGAAGTCGATAAATGCTCCGGCGAATGGTAGTTTATAAAGACTCAGACCTCTTTCAGCTCCAGCAAGGAGTAAGACCAGGTGATACCAGCTCACCTAAACTCTTCACAGCCTGTCTCGAGATGATCTTCAGAAGACTAGACTGGGAGGGAAAAGAAAATTAAAATAGACGGCGAGTATCTGAGCAATCTCAGATTTGCAGAGGACATTGCTTTTTTTGCAGAGAACCTACACGACCTCCAACAAATGATAGACAAACTAAATGAAGAGAGCAAGAAAGTCGGCGTACACGTGAACTTCAGCAAGACGAAGATCATGTGCAACAACCACATCGGAGATAAAAACACCGAGATAAAAATCGAGGACACAGAACTGGAGGAAGTAGATCACTATCTCTACCTAGGACAACGAATCTCCATGAGACCGTCAAAAGAAGAAGAAATCAAACGAAGAATCACGAATATATTTCCATTTTCCTCTTTACTTCAAGTCTATTTCCGGCTTGCTCAACTGAAAACTTGCCAACTTAGGGTGATTCTTCGTTCGATTTCTTTTGAAGATTTCATGGAGATTCATTACCCCAGATAGATGGTCTAATTCTTTCGGTTCTTCGTTTGGTATTCAAGAACAACCCCCCCCCAAAAAACCCCCATTACTTCTGAAGAAGAGGATCGACAATCAATGCATCCTCCTGATAGTTACCTATGGAGTCGAAACGTGGGACTTAACCAAGAGACTGACCCTTAAACTGGGAGCCATGCAACGTGCATAGGATGCTCGATGTCACACGGATATATTATGGTATATATGGTATATTAGAGAAAAAACAGGAGTCGGGGATATAGAATCTATCACAAAACCCAACCGACAACGGGCACACCATGTTGGATGAAGGTAAGATATCATCGTGACAAACAATTTGGAGAGAAAGGATAAGTTTAAACTTACCTTGCTTCTTATATTCTTAATCGAATCACCGTAGTCTGAGCTATAAATTATTCTCTTTTAGAGTGTCTATGTCTATGTGACTATCTCTGTGTCTGTTTGTGTATGTATGTGTGTGTGTGTATGCTTGTGCACGTCTCCAGATGCTTCTGGTCATATTTTTGGGGTTATATCCTTGAAGATTTGCATGAGTTCATCGCTAGGTACCATCTAAAAATGTCTTCTGTTTTGTTCTTTTAAAAAAAAAAGTGCTTTCTCAATTTCTCTGATCATTCTGGACCAACAATTCCGAAATCTTGCGCTGCTATTTGTTCTAGATGATTTCATATAATAGATCTATTTTCTTAGATGAATAATTCCGGTACACGTGTGAACTATGGTGATTCACTTGTGCGAGGTACAGATACATTTTTAGTTGCTTTTTTATCACAACTTTAACTCAGACTGTCATTCTACGGCAACTTGATAACAGAACGATTGGATATAAAGAGTATACCCTGTGAGAATCGAACTCACACCCTCTAGCCAGAGGGAGTCCAATTTACTTCAGGTTTTATTCAACCTTTCGGCCACGGGACCCCGACTTGGGCCTACTCATTATTTTGAGTCGAGTGATGAAAAAATATTTACAAACTAAGATGAAGGTAAAAACTAGTCAAAATTACAAATAAAATTTTGTGTTACAATACTTCAGTCAATGATAAGAATATATTGAAGATCACTTTACCTTGAATCTACCTTCATTTTCATGTATTCAATTAGGTCACTTTTAGTGTAATTAGTATCAAGTAATGATTTCATCTCCATCTCTAGTTTCAACCTGTCTGCCTCCAAGCCCATTATTTTGGAAATGTATTCATTTTTCTGTAATAAGAAAAATGATATTCATTGAAGACATACATACATGCATTACAATCGAGAAAGAAATGACACATTTAACACTTAGATAACAACCATATTCTCGCATACCTTGATTAGTGAGGGTTTTGATGTAATACCCTAATGTTATTGTTCCACAAATTAATACAAACATGAGCTTAAAAAACATCGAATTATGATATGACCTTGAACAGTGCAATTTTGAACGGTACAGAAAATTTGACAACGAAGTAAACGCTGAATTTGTCTAGCTCGTCTTTCCATCTAATACTCTGCCGGCCTTGGTTGCGCATGTGATCTCCGGAGATCAATGTCGGGAGTCGCGATGTCCATCAGTTGGCTGCCATTCTTTCGACATGGCCAGATCATGCCATTTTATTTTATTAATGGATTCTGTGATGACCCTGACTCCTGTCTTTTCCCAGATGTATTGTGCTGTCTTGTGGTCTCACATACATACATAGCCAGCCAGACTGATTTGAAAACTGAAGGAACCTATTTTGACAGTTTTATTTTTTATGCAATTCATGTACGTGCAAATATGATAATTGTATGATTTCAGTTGAAATGCAGTAGGTGAACTACTGCATATGAAGAGGGGGGAATTTTCAAATAGTTCCCTCCCTGCTCAGGAACGTTTCTTATCATGGGCGAATGAGAAAAGCACATAGTCGCATTTGATGAAATCTGAGTGGAAATGACTTAAACACTAAATTACCCTTGACGTGAAATAACGAAAGTGATAATTAGGTAATTTTGTAATTGTAATTACGTGAAAGATCAGAATATGTAAAGCAGGAGAGGAGCAAATTCTATTATGAAATCATCACAGAATTGAATCCCCGAAGCCACAATCACAGACCCAGCTAAACAACGAGAAACGTGGGCTACAGGTATTTTTCCGTTTTCACTCGCCTCTCTATCTTTCCTGTGCTTATTTCAGTGCTCTTGATCACATTTGGGGGGATTGGAGCCTTGAAAATTCCCACGTGTATTCAAATAGCCCCTTTCTAAAACGGCTTTTCATTCATTTGAATTAATTCGTCCCTTTTCATTTGATTTTAGGAGGTGCTCGATTTACAATAATAATTCACTGTAAAATGTACACTTTTAATTCGCGACAGCAGGGGTTTAGTATTTATGACGTTTAGGCGTTTGTGGAAAAGCTTGGTCGGATATATATATATATATATATATATATATATATATATATATATATATATATATATATATATATATATATATATCATCATTCTTTTAACGTCCGTCGTTGGACATAGACATTCCCCAGGATTTGCCACACTTCTCTATCATGGGCGTCGCAGAGCCAGTATTTCCTGAATCTGTCTTGTTCATCTCTCCATCTTGTGTCCCGTCGGCCTCGGTACCTTATGTGATCTCTGGGGATCCATATTGTGAGGCATGATGTCCATCGGTTGTCTTCCATTCTTGCAACGTGGCCTGCCCATTGCCATTTGAGATTTTTAATATTTTCTATGATGTCACGGACACCCGTTTTCTTCCTCATATACTGTGCTGTCTTGTGATCTCTCCATGTAAGGTTGAGCATGATTCTCTCATGCACACGTTGCATACTTCTCAGTTTGCAAGTCTATCTCTTGGTTAGGTTCCATGTTTCAGTTCCATAAGTGACTATCGGGAGAATGCATTGGTTGTATACTCTTCTTTTTAGGATTATTGGGATCATCTAGTTCTTGAAAGTAGAGCTTGCTCAGCCGAAGGCTTGCCATCCGAAAGTGATTCTTCGCTTGATTTCCTCCTCTTTTGAGGGTCACATGGAGATTACATATATATATATATATCTATATATATATATATATATATATATATAGATAGATAGATAGATATAGATATATATATATATAGAGAGTATGAGATAGATAAACGGGTAGTAAGAGAGAGAGAGAGAGAGAGAGAGAGAGAAAGGGACAGAGAGACAGAGACAGAGAGTGTGGCACTGAGTATGTACAGGGGGTGTATTGTGAAAAAAATAAAGCAACTTGGTTACAATGATTCATTCTTAGGCAGAGGTGACAACATTCAAATAGTATTGTGCACAATCATTTCTCTCTGACAAATAACGAAATAACAATATGCAACAATTGAATGAAAATATGGTAGATATCCTTGCGAACTTTGGTGAATCAATTAAGCAACCAAGACACATTGAGTATATTATATAAGTTAAGCTAGCATATATCCGTCAAAACGATGGGATTATTTATGTATGGACCGGCACAGAGGAGCTTTAAGATATTTCTTTGGGTAATTTATTTTTTGATGATTCAATTATCCTAATTCTAAGTAGTTTTTTGTTCTTAAAGTCCCTACTCAACTCAAGCTATGTTAATGTATGGTAAAGTCTTATAACTTAATCTATGATATAACTGTCATGTCATTATTGGAAGGTAAATTAACCAATGAGATACGTTAAAGACGTACAAACATAGGAGCAATGTACATATATACTCTTTATATCAATATATATTTCTTACCATTTTTTGTATTACATCTTCGAGTTTTTCATTTTCAGATGTCTTCATTATCTTTACTTTCATCTTTTGTATTAGCTTCTTCTTTTCTCCTTCGGCCTGGGTAAAGGAAAGCAGAGTTGCAATAAAAAGCAACAGAAAACAAAGGCGAAGGGAAATAGTAATCGAAAATCTACTTATATAATGAACAGTACGATTTTCTTGGTTCTATGTCCGTAACCATGAACTCTTCCACTTGAAGGTAACAATTGTGCCGGGGAGTGTATATTTTTCTAACCCAGCATTTGAAACAATGAATTCTTCGACTCAAACGATTTTTTTGTAATTTCTTTCCTGAAAACAAGAACCGTAAGTTCAACGATGCATCCACCATCAAAGATATTTGTAGCAAAGGGGGAGGAGAAAGACATCAAGTTATTTCTATTTGAGTTAACTAATTCTCATATTTGTGAAATATTGTATTATGGACATATTCCGAAAGTATCGTTTTCAATAAAAAATCGTAGTCATTTTTTGCGTTTTGTCTATTCTTGCCGTTCTTGGCTATGTGTGCCTTCATTTTTAGATGCATAAAATTCAGAATATTGAAATGAATGAATAAAGGAATGAATAGAGTTGCACGTTAAATGATGTGACCTCTAAGAAGAAGTATGGTCCGTCCCACAGAGTTAGCGGCTTTGTTTTATTTTCGTAATCCATACTCCAATTACTGTAGACCTAGATCACTAAAAGTGATTTCATTGAATTATTTACAACAGCAGACGGTCCCCCCTTTTTTTCTCACACATTGTATCGTGGTACTTGTTAAAACACTGATTAAATCAACAAAACATCAACTATATATTGGATTTTAGTAAAATTTTTACTATTCATCAAATGATTTACGGAATTTTTTTTTTTGATTTCGTAATGACGCTACTTCTCGATTCAGCGGTTTAACTACGAGTACCACAATGCAATGCACAAAAATTCAAAAAGAGAAATCGCCAATTGAAAGTGTTATAATGAAATTAATCCCAAAATGAATTCCAAATCGTAATCATCAATTTACAAGCATATACCCGTCAAAGATGACAGGGTTGTTTACCTTGGAGTCGGCACTAAGGAGCCTAAAGCTTTCTTGTTGGGTAATTCATTTTTCAATAATTGAAGTATCCTAATTCTGAGGGTTTTTAAAAAAAAGATTTTAGTCTCAACTCATCTCAAGCTGTTAAAGTATGTGATCAGAAATAAAGTCTCAAGAACTCCTACGTCGTAATTTTCATTGAAATGTTTTAATACGAAAGTACATTTACTAATGAGATTTGCAAGTAGAAACATAATAGAAATTTGCATATGTGCTCGTAAGCGTTAGATGAATTCCAACAGTAATTATTAATCTATTTATTATTAAAGAAATTATTTTCATCCTTGACAAATCTCTTTATAAAGGAACCGAGAGCAATTGCTCCTTTCCCCCTTAGAACTAAGGTTTAGCCTGTTATTAGCAAACGTTCTCAAAATTGTTTACGCACTTTTATTTTCATAGTATATGATTCAGTTCTGCGATTCTCCAGCTTGACGCGTAATTCCACGATATTCCTTTCGGTGTCTTCTATTCTTTGTTTCCCATTCGCGATGAGTTTGTTCATATCATGGAAGTTCCACTTAGCTAGCTTCGCTGCATCGCTGAAACACAACCAAATTTTGAAAAAAAACAAACAAAAAAAAACTTCAGTAAATGTTGAACGAACGTCTGATACAGAAGATAATCCATTATATATAGGGACCAGCAATTTCGGCCACACTCTCTAGTAGCGATATCGCAGTTCGAGTCATCAGTAAGTAAGTTACAACCTTCAATGAAAAAAAATCAGGTTTTATTCGCAACACGATTAACATATTTACTCTCACCCCCGAAAAAGAAAGGTGTGACACAAGTTCGTTTTTAATGCAGGGTCCCATTACGGGCATGCTGTAAAAAATTGCTCCAGTCACCGCAACTAGTGTTGCAAAGGCATCAGGACAAGCCCTGCCCATCTCTTTTAGTGCTCTTTCGAGACTGGGCCAAGTTATTTTTTTCAGGCTATAAGACGACTCCTAGGCCTATTTGTACTTAGCAATGGAGAGCTTCAGTAAACAAACACCGATAATGTAAACCTTTTCCGAACAGATACTCCGATTTGAACGACGTGATTATCTACACCAACCAAACACTTCTGTGTATGGTAACGGTTCTATTTATATCAATAAAGCAGAATCAACTAATTTGCATAAATCTAATTTCTTGCACCTTTAATGAATTTTAAAAGGAATATTTCTTTGATTATTCCAATCAATTCAAATACATAAACGCACGGTTTAGACTGTCTTGGAGACTCTGCACTCAAAATAGCGGGGGTCAATTTTCTAAGCAAGAACGATTGACGCCGCAGGCAGTGTAAGGAATCTTCTCATAATTTGATTACGTACAAAAGTTGCGCCTTGGTCCAAAAGTCTCCAGTACCAAATTTCATGTCAATCCAACAATCTATAGAAGAATCTATGAAAGAAACTACGTGCGTTGCAGACCCCCTGGTCAAATGGGTTTCTGCGAATAAATCTTCGCTTTGCTCCAATAATGAGTCAATGCCAGATCAACTATGTAGTTGCCTAAACTATGGGCCCCGCAATTTCAAGTTCTCCGCGCTAAATGCTTTCAAACTATTGATTCTGGTTGAGCGATTCTGCACTTGCTTTCTTACTTTAGTGTTATACTGCCTTCAACTTTCACGAATGACTGGGTCTTCAAGGTTAGCGATTTTTGCCAATTGTCACCTTCAATTGGAATCATTATTTTAATAAAATAATTAAGTGTCGAATCACATAGATACGACACATAAATACGAAAGCATTTGAAACTGAAGTCAAGCCGCTGCACAAAAATGAAAATGAAAGCAAAGTAATACTGTTACTAAAACGTCAAGTATATTTGTCGTATTATCTGGTAAGGTAGGCATGAAACATATTAATTACTCTACTATTCAAGTAAAAAATGTACGTGTTTTGATATCTATGGGTTTTTTAAAAAATTTGATACCCTTTTATAACATATGCTACCGGCTCACCACAAGCTCAAGCTCAATTGTGTCCTGACTTTTGATTCAAAAGATTGTTCATTTTCCCTTTGTGGTATTCCTCAAGCCTTTCTGACATCACCGCTAAAATATATCGTTTGTAAACTAGGATATCTCGAATTAAGCAAAAACCATAAGTTCAGTGATGTATTCACCATCCGTTGTAGCAAGAGGAAGGGGGTGCTTACGCTCTTTTAAAATACAAAAAATGTGGATCATGGATATTCTATTATGTGATCATTAGCAACTGGTAAAAATGATCGGAATGAATTTTCTTGTGATGTCGTCACACCTTCTAATGGCTCCTCTTCCTCCCTTCCTATTTCTATTGTTTAACGTAACTGGGACCGACCGACTGACCGACCGAAAAACGTCTAAAAGAGATGGATGAATACATCTAAAAATCAATGTCTTTATGTTAATGTTATATTTCAATTTGCTTATCTAAGATGGTGCAGAAAGCCACTTTTGAAGTCTATTTTAAAACTTGATTAAGTTTTTTAGTGAAAAGATTAAGAATTTTTCCCATTATATATATTCTATTTTGAACATTAAAATGACTTTGAAATAATTGTAAAATGTAACATCCTACAAATGCCTCCCGTATTCAGCTTCGCAGAGTCTGACCCTTTCTAAGATTCCATGACAGTTCGTTATGAATTTGACTCCAATGCTTTTAATTTCAAATCGATTATAATCATTCAGTTCCTAGAGTGTTTGGGGCCACTTTAGGAAAACGCTTTTCATAATATAACCTCATAGGAAAAAAAAAACGGAGAGCGGCCAAGTCTGGCAAATGTGGCAGCCAGTTGATTTGAGATCCACGTAAAATTAATTCTTGATGTTAAAAATAGAACGCAAATTAGAATGATTCATATCATAACAAATTCAATCAACGAGAAACAAAATTGAACTGTTGTTCAAAAGCGAACCCCGTCTCTAAACTCTGACACTAACTAAAGTCAAATGATACTTAGGATAAGATATTGAGAAACAGAATTGAGTCGTCGTTCAACCTTAACCCTGAACCCTACCCTGATTCAAATTCAAATTATACAATAGAATGTTAAGTTCACGAGGAGCTGCACTGCTGTGGTTCAAGAATTAACTCTAAACCTTCAATCTAAGCACAAGACAGGTGAAACTCACAATAACATTGAGTTCCTGAGATAAATCATTGATTTACGGTTCAAAGGTCAATCCTAAACTTTAACCATTATCCTAAATCAGAAGATACTTACTGCAACATATTGATATCTTGAAAAACATCATTAGCCTTGAGCTCATCGGTTAATCTAAACTTAATCTCAAAGTCCTAATCCCAATCGTAAGTCAAAAGATACATCGTGTAACATATTGAGTTCCTGAGAAGCATCATCAAGCAGTTGTACAAGGTTACTCTGAAACTTAACCCTACACCCTAAACCCAAACCAAATGAAAAGGTATTTACTAAAATATATTGAATTCCCAAAAAACAGGATCTAGCTCTTGTTGAGAGGGTTTTCTTAAACCTTTACCCTTACTCCAATCCCAAGTCAAAAGATACTGTAACATATTGAGTTCATGAGAAACATCATTGAACTGTTGTTCAAGGGTTAACCCTAAAACCCAACCCCCGATCTAAAATCAAGAGTTATTTCGTACTACATATTGATTTATTGGGACTTTTCAGTAACCTTAAACTCGAACACAAACCCCAAACTTAACTCAAAAGATACATACTGTAACATAGTGAGTTCCTGACGAACATCATTGAAATGTCGCTCAAGAGTTAACCCCAAAGCCTACCCTAATCCTGGGTAAAAATATACACACTGTAGTATGTTGAATTCCCGGGACATTTCATTGATCTGTTGTTGAATTAGATTCTCTTCTTGACGGGCGATTCTCAGGGTTTCTGTGAATTTGAATTCTGTTTTTGGCTGATTCTTTTGAATTTCATACATTTTCTCCTCTGCCTACAGATTTTGAAATCGAGAAAATATCACATTTGATAACATCACAATCTTTCAAGCAAACCTATTCATATTTGACAGCTTCATCTTTATGAATAAATTTCACAAAACCATAATTTTCATAACGGGTTATTTCTACCCTAAACCTCACTGAGAAAACAACCCCTGGGCGCCGAAAATTTTGAGAACAAAATAGTGGGGGGTCAATTATCTATGCAGGAACGACTGACTCGAGAGCCAGCTTAAGGAATCGTCTTATATTTCAATTATTTACAAAAGTTGTAGCTTGGTCGAAAAGTCTCCAGTACCAAATTCCAGGTCAATCTAAAAATCTACAGAGTAACTTTGTTGGAAAGGACTATGAGTGATGCAGACCCCTTTACCAAATGGGTTTCTGTGAGTAAATCTTCGCTTTGCTCTGATAATAAATCAAGGCTTAAAATTAAGGTTTTGCGAAATTTATTCATTAATATAAAAATATCAAAATCTATCTTGGCATACGACACACAGGATCTCATTGAATCATTGTCTGAAAGGACCAGTTACCGAAAGCACTTTTTTATACTTGCTATCCCTAAACTAAAACTTGAATATAAATCATTATAAATAGAAAAAAAGTATTTAAACAAGACACATAAGTTCAACGTCACATCCACCATCTGTGGTGTTGGTAAGAGGAGGATGTGGAAGGGAAGCACGTAGTCTTTCAATTGATTCTCATACGTGTAAAACATTACGATGTGTAAATATTGTAGAAGTAATAGTTTGAATAAAAATCGTAAATGGCTACTTCAGGCGTTTTGGGGCAATTTTTGGCCCTTTTAAAATGCATTCTAATATGTATATCATTAGATTGGACAGATTTTGCCCAACAGGATGTCATAATTGTAGAGACATTTTAATGGGAATTCCAGTGCCAGTTAAATGTTTACTAATAAAATGTCTATACAAGTACAACACATTCTATTATAGGATTATAGCAGTTGGTTCCTTAATGATGTATCGCCTTTAAAGACATCACACCTCTCCTTTCCCTCCTATCGACCCACTGAAATGTGTCTTATTGAGATGTGTAGACAAACCTAAAAACATTACTAATTACTCATGTTTAGACATAAATTCATTATATATATATATATATATATATATATATATATATACATATATATATATATATATATGTGTGTGCGTATATATATATATATGTATATGTATGTATATATATATATATATATATATATATATATATGTATATGTATATATATATATATATGTATATATATATATATATATATATATATATATATATATATATATATATATATATATATATTAACCTAGAAAGCTTCGCAGGTTCAAACACTAAACATCAAAGAACTTTTTCAAAATATTTTTGTGTTTTTTCAGTCACTTTTATTTCCCAATATCTGTGGATGCAATTTATGCAATTTTCTTCATTCTTATCCCTGTTTTACAGATACTTTGTAATTATGGCACAATGTATAAATTGTCTCTTGTACGGATCATCAGTTGTTCACCCTGAAACCGTTTTGGGGATTTAAAAAATGAAACACTTATATCAACATGGTACCCGAGCAGTGTTGATCAAACACCACCCCTTTTCAGCAATGTTTCAATATATAGCTTATGTTATACATGTATTTTTTATAGGGTATCATGTGTATTTTATATTGATATTATCTTATACAGCATACCAATTAATTTTATGAAACAGGGCTTACGTACGTAAGTTACCCACAAAACTTATTTAACGATGAGGGATCAGTAAGTATAACAACAGACGTGACTCACTGTTTGTGTTATTTCTATTGAATGTTCACTCATGTGGAAATTAAATCCGTTGTGCCGGTTTTAATCTCAGACTGAATGAAAACCAACCTATGATCTCATCTTTAAGAATACTAATTACACATAAAAACTCCTTCGGGTTGATTCTCTACCAATATTTTCAATCGAAGAATTTGACAATTTTTTTCCACTAACCTAAAAGTTATTTTTTCCACGTCGTAAACCATCAAGCTTCCACTTTTACTTTTATTACATATATAAGTTCAAAATTTCAACCATTTATTCACTACATAACTGATGAATAGACCTGTAGATTTTTAATCCCCTTGTTTTGAAATGATAATGTTACCTTGATCTGATTAAACTTATTTCTATATTTTGGATGAAAAAGTTAGTCAATTCGATGGATGTATAAAATGTTATGTGAGAGAAATATCGATTGTTTACAACTATTGTTTGGTAGTAAATAAGTTTTTGTTTATTATAATTAAAATATTAACTCTTTTGTAAACATATCTAAAATATCAGGTAATATCATGAGCAATGTCAAGATTTAGGGTCATAAAAATTACCCTAAGTAGTTATAGCAATATCTTCCCTGAAAATTGCGTTTTACCCCGATAAAATGGTTCTATGCCATAGCTATTTCACTGGAACGGGTTTTGAAAGTAAATCGTGAATCCAGAAGCTAAAAAAGTAATTCATGGTCGTGTCAAAAACTAACGTCGACAATTTTAAAGTTAAGAAGCCTAGAAATGATGGTTTTTCCATTTGCTAGCAATGACCAACTTCTCTCTGTATTAACATTTGAATAAGTTCGGAAGCCTAAAAAAAGGTCAAGTTGTATTTTATTTTCTCGCCGACCAGAAACTAAATTCGTGGTTTGGAGAAATAAATACATTTATACTCGAGGATAAAGATTTAACAATTTAATTAGATGATTTCTTAGTTTCAGATCAAATATGGGTAAACCCGATAGAGCGTCTTTTCAGCTAGTAGTTATAATTAATTTGATGATATAAGTTTCATCAATATTAATGAATTTCCAATGATTCAAAAGCTCCATGATATCGTTTTTGTAAAAATATATTGGTTTGAAGGAATATGATGTAGAGAAATCGTTTCCACCTTTTCATTTGTTTTAAGACCTATTCCATCAGGATCACGACCCACAATGTGTATCCCCAGAGATCATGTGCGAAAATGTGGCCGCCAAAAACATTTTGATTGGATCATTCTCAACTATATAGAAATAAAATCATACTACCTCAACGAGAATATTTTGAATTTCATCAATTTTCTGTTTCTGTTCGGCCATCTTGTATTGCATCAGTGGACTAAATAAAGAAACATGAATATGATTATCGTTAAATACCAGTCCAAGATGGGGGCTCTGATTGACATTTTCCCTCTGTAACAACGATAACAAGAACTATCCTCATCTAATTTAGGGGAATGAACTCTCCACTGTTTCTCTGTCCCGTCATGTTAAACCAAACTACACACAAATGTTCTTTCTGTCGGCAAATTTCTTCCTGAGTTGTCATTTACTGGCTAGATCTAACTAATTCTTTTTCCAATTCAGCCGATAAAAATCTACGATTAGATATGATTTATTAAAAGTAAATTTTCAATTTTTAATAATTTGTTTTGGAGTCTGAGTGTATAGTTGTTTAATTTGGTAATAGCTGAACATTGTGTCCAGTTAGTTTTTCCGGGGCCTCTGAGCAGTTGAAATCGTAATTCTCAAGAACTTAACCAACAACTTGGTATACAGGCCTCTTAAACTTCAAGATTTGCCTATGTTATCGCCTACTCGTCTAGAAAACTATGTATCAAAACAGAATTTGATCAAAAGACTCATTTGATATGACTGAAATATTAATTTTCTTCAATTTTTTTCGTTCTTTTCATTTACCGATCGCGTCTAAGGGATCACCGGTCTCTCACCACACTTCCTCATAATCAATAATTTAAATCGCTGACAGTGTTCCGATCGGTGAACCAAGAAATTTACGACATCATATATATATATATATATATATATATATATATATATATGTGTGTGTATGTGTGTGTGTGTGTGTGTGTGTGTGTGCGTGTGTGATAATAGAAAAATATAGTCAATATAAGTATTTTGAACGGAAAGTAAGGGCCCAATTTAGCATTATGGTTACATATTGAGGTAACTTCCACTAAAAATGTTGAGAAACCTTTATGTTTTTCTTGAAAAACCGAATAATCCAAGTACTTTACTTAGGTTCACTAATGATGCATTGGAAATTTGGTTGAGCCAACGTTTAACCAATGGTTGGGTGGAGCAGAGAAACAGAGACATTTGGATGGAAATCAGATCATCATTATCTGGGTGGGAGCGAACGCAGACCCCACAATGTGTTGATTTCTTGCAAAAGGCGAAACTATGTGTTGGCACATATATACAGCCTATTTTTGAGTCTGCAGGAGCCATTTTAGGTTCGGGGTAAAATAAAAAGTTTTTTTTTATTTTTAAAGTGGTTCAACCAAAAAATTGACCCTTGTAGAATAACATAGATGCAACGCACATTTTTTTGTGTCCGATAGCAATATCCCTTTTCAAATATAAGTTGAGAAATTGGTTTGATTTGAGCTTCCTTTGGGTTGTTGCACGGGATTTCTCCAAAGCCATTACTTTCTTCCAAATGAAAAAGCATGCCTTATTGGGTAAATCATGTTCTGTAATCAGAAAAATCGATGAAATAAAGATCAGTTCAATAAGGTTCCCCCAATAAAGATCACAGGAACAGATCCAGGATTTTGAGCTGGGGTTGTCTGAATGGAACCATCATTTTTTTTTACAGATAGATACCTTGAATATTACTCACGTATACCAACATCAACGGGCTCAAAAAAACAAAACAAAAGAAAACAAAAAAACAACAAAAAAAACCAACGTTGCCAATATTCTAAAGCCAAAGAGCAAACAAAACATCTAGAAAATTTCAGAAGAGAACAAGAATTTCGAAGAAAAAAACTGCAGAAATCTCAAGCCACCGACAACAACAAGAGAATAGATTGAAGCTATCGAATGGTACAAAACCACCCAAAAGAAAAGAGAAGAAGACGAAAGAAGATACTTAATGGCAGTCATGGTAGAAATTATAAAAAAAAGGTTGAGGTTCCAAAACTATCAATATCATCGCGCGAGGTGAGTGCAAAATTTCTAGTGTGCTCGTAGTAAATAGAAACTTGATAACGGATAGGGACCGAATCGTCGAACGCACTTGAGAATACTACAAAAACATATAATCCTCTAAACAAAAGACGCGTAATAAACAAGATTTACATGTCACGAATCGCCAGTTGAAGGACTCCCCCGAAGTTATTCCATGGCGGGATGAGGTTTAAGCAAACCATCGAATGATCGAAAATAAGGAAAGGCACAGGATCTAATAACATTACCATCGACCTACTCAAAAACACTGGTGAAGTCATCACTAGGAAACTAGCCAAAGTTTTCATCTTATGCATTAGAGTAAAGTCCCTGGAAACTGGAACACTGCAATCATAATGCTGTTATATGAAAAGAGAAGAGATCTCAAGACAGCAGAGTATATAAGAAAACAAACAGGAGTCTGATATATTATAGAAACCATAAAAAAACTCAAATGGCAATGGGGTAGTCTTGTTGTAACCTGACATCACGACTCACAACCTTGATCCCCAGAGATCATCTGCAAAGCTTTGGCCGGCAAAAAATAAGATCCACTATTCAGAGGTATGGTGAATCTTGAGGAAGGACGGACATTAAAAGTCCGATGATAGCTGACCTAAACTTTAAGTGAAAAACGTAATTTTGAAGTAAAGCCGTCATGCACTCAAGATTACATGCTTTCAAGTGCAAGAACTGACAAGAGATTAATGTGAAAAAATTGAGGAATTTACTACGGAACCAATAATTGAAAATCCATCAAGAATAATACGGTAAGCATCTTACTTATATTAGATGAAAACAAAATTGTTTTTAAGGTTAATTCATGGTTACTTACAATTATTTGGGTTCATTCTTTTACAAAATTTATTTATCTAGACATATTTCTTTTTTAATTTTCAAGGTGCTGTGCCCTAACAGGGTGAGTCCTGGACCCCATTGGACACCATCCACATGAATCCAAACCTGGATCAGTACCACCCCAAGTAATGAGACAATGTTGGGCAATGAGACAAGGTTGAGATCGACACCACCCGCGTTAAGAATTAAAGGTAATGAAAACTCCCAACCCAAACACAAAAAAAGGATTTACGGCAATTCATTAAACTCTATTTATTTTTTACCATAATGGATCCTGTGCAATTTTAAACAGGAAGTCTGCGCAGGTCTATCTAGGAGTGCAACCAAGATCTCTTTGAATGGAGTAATGGCATGACCTACTCATTGAAAATTATTACCACTCTAACGGACCTCGTGAACATAAGTAAACGGACCAAATAACCATAAGTACCATGCAATCTAACCAAGTAAGGATCAGTACCACCTGATCGGACCAAGTATACATTAGTACCACTCAATCAGACCAAATAGAGATTAGCACTACCCAATATGACCAAATAAAGATTAGTACTACTCAATCGGACCAAATAAACATTAGTACCACCAAATAGGACCAAGTAAAGTCTTTTACCACAAAATTGGACCAAATAAAGATTAGTACTACCAAAAAAAGTGGTGCTGATGTTTGCTCGTCCGATGAAAATTATTCATAACTTTTCACTGAATTCGTAAGTCTCTCCAAGTGTCCAGAGCAAATGTTATGACTAAAAAGTATCACCTTGTTTGAGATACATTGAGAAGGAGTTGTATAATGTACAAACAGTCCAGTCTTGCCCGGGTTTTGTAAATATGTAAAATGAGGAAGTCCTTGGGAATCTCACCTGAAAAAGTTTATTCCAGACGTCACCAGCAAAGAGAATCCAGTGTCGATTCAATCACCATAAACTCAGAAGCGCACTGACGGAGTTTTTTTGGGGGGGTGGGGTACATCCCCAAATGACCTTTCTGTCGGCAAATATTTTCCCTTATTAATCCTGCATACCCACTTTGCTGGTAAATTAGAGACCTTCACACTCACTATCCTGGCAAACTAGGGGCCTTTACGCCCTCAATGAGAATGATTAGGTACATATCTGCTTCAAGTCAAGCATTTAATTACATTCAGTTAATCAAAGCATTAGGTTGATGGCCTGCTTATCAAATGAACAATGTGATATGGTGAAGGCTCAGGGAGCAATCTTACTGGTGGGCACCGATCTGTAAATTAGCCTGATGAATATTGTAACTGACACAGTCAATCAAAGAATGCAACTACCATTCGAAGGCCGGAGATATGAGGTTAAGCAACGTAGCGAATTTCCCAAGGAATGCGAGTCAGAACTTGATCAGGTCCAGCTGGGTCACCTTGGAGAGGGGGTCTGATGTTGGGAGACCCGATGCCCTCAGTGAACCCAGACAAAAACATCACTGAAGACGCATTTTGGTGCTTCGAACTGACGTAGAAATTGATCTAAAATTTTGATAACATAAATATATTTCAAGGTCAGAATCATAATTCTTCGGGTTTCATATCTTCCGACGGAGAATGGCTCAGTGGTTGTCTACAGTTTGACTACGGGATAATTCTTGGAAGGGCCCTTATCTTTTCCAGATTGTCTCCAATACCTTCAGGGGTGCCTAAACATGTGCTAATCACGTTCTGCTCGGACACCCTGCCACGTTGACCCACGACGTCTTCACCCACTACGTCTTGGGTAGGGCTGTGGAGATCTCTACGTGATTCCCAGCTCACGGCACCTGGTATTCCCAGATCGATATCATGTAGAGAGTCTCTTACGGTGATCCTCTTAATACCCCTTCAATAAAACCGATCTTTACACTACGCTCAATAAAGCAAACAGGGACTCTTGCCCCCCCCCATATTCCGAGCCCTCTGACGGGCCTGGCTGCAAACGACAAGAAATAATTGAATGATCTCACCCATTTGTACTGCCTCTTTTAAATCAATGAGTTTCTGACGCTGAAATCCATCCATTTCCAACGAGATCCGTGTATTGCAATCGATCACAGAAAACAATTTGGCTTCTGTCTTCAGGCAATCATTATGCAACCAGGATAACAACAGCATCACTTCTCCGACAACTGCCTTCAGATGAACATGGCAATTGTAGTCCTTCAGAGCTCCAACACTTCTTGAGGGAACTTCAAAATAAATACAATTAAGTACGAATCACCATCACAGACAATAATTGAAAAAGTTGAAGTCATGTAGAAAGAATTCCATCAAAGAGTAAATATGGTCAGAATAAATTCTATTCGTGACATCACCAACGTTTTCTACTGGAAAACATCTAAAATAGAGATTGAAAAACATCTAGAAACATATAGATTCTGGTGAAACGTGCAGGTGCGTACCTTGCAGACACCTTTAACAAATGTCATCATTTCATTATTTTGGATAAATCCCTTTTTTCACGAAAACAAAACAGCGATTTTTTAGGCACGAATATCGCTTTTTCGGATGAAATGGTAGCAGTAGTAACAGTGATACACACACATGCATCCATATATGCACCACCGTTGTATTATCCAGCAGAGAAAATCAGGTAAAAATTTGATTTTTTGGATTATTCACTTCTTATTAGATGGAATATAGTAAACCAGGGTTTCACAAAGACGGTGTCCAATGAAAATATACTTGAAAATATTTTTTGAAGAATGATGTTTCTGTTTTCATTTTTAAAAAAATGCTTTTTTTTTTCGTGAACGAAAAAATTGGGGTGGGATCTTATGAGATTCTTGCATAATTATGTCAGAGCTACCGGACATCCACCTTATTGTTTGTTGGAATATTTCGTGTCAAGACACAGCAAGGAGGAAAAATCTCACTGAATTTAATTAGAAAAAAAAAGTGTTCGTAAAAAATGGATAAAATGAAGGAAAATTATGAATCACCACCACTCATTATGTTTGTTGGGGATGATCAGATAAGAAGTTGGAGAAAGGGGTGATCAATGACTAAACTACTTTTCTTACTTTTTGTTGGGCTATGATCACAAAAAAGTGTCTGATTTTCAAAAAATATAGGGGCACGAACAAGAGACCAATTTAGCATAATCTAAGAATGCATATTGAGCTCCAAATTACAACTTTTTCAATCTTCAAGAACATAAAAACAAAACAGTGTTTTCCCAACTCATCTAGAGGAGCGTGTGTGTGCAAAATCTCAAGTTTCTACAATGAACAGTGAAGGCTGGGTAAAGTCCAGGTAGATAGACAGATAGAGAGACACATACATACCTACCTACCTACGTATAAATGTTAGAATAAATGAATAGTCCAAACGCAGCAAGCGGTCTGCTGTAGGTAGCCGTGATTAATAAAGACAAAGACAGATAAAACTGCCTTAAGAAATAAAATCAGTAAAGAAAATATTGTTAAAAAGTCCTTTTTAAAAATGATCATGTCAACACTTTCAATATTACGTTTGTCTAGTCATACCCTCTATAGTGCTACCCGTTTCCTTGGGTCCACCGATGAGACGGGAAACATATAGTTAAGCAAATCTGGTTAGTCACTAAATCAAAACTCTGACATGACCAACGTCTTTAGGCAGCATGCCATGTTGGGAGTGATCAATTAAAAAATTGGAAAGGTTTGATCAATGAATAAATTACTTCATTCACATATTGTTAGGCAATGATCACTAAAATGTCTTGATTAAAAAAACAAACAAGTGGACGCAAAATAAGGGATAAATTTAACATAAAATTACATTGCAGATTTAATTATCCGTCGAAAAACTATGTAGAAGAGGAATTTTCATAAAAACAAGAAAAGTTTTTTTGTAGACCGAATAAGGAGCAAATGTTTCATTTTTTCAGTCCTCTATCCCAATTGCTGTGGCCTATACGCGTGATATACTCGTACGTAGCCAGCCAGACCGACTTGAAAACTGAAGAAACCTAATTTGAAAGTTTGGGTGACAGTTTTGGTTTACGATTTCAGATATATTTACACCAGGGAAGTATAGGAAGTAAAGCACTGTCAGAAAAAACGAAAAGCTTGTTAGTATTAGAAAAAAAACATTTTAAAATCGCTTTCATCATCATCATCATCATCATCATCATCATCATCATCATCATCATCATCATCATTCTTTTAACGTCCGTCGTTGGACATAGACTTCCCCCAGGATTCGCCACAATTCTCTATCATGGGCGTTGCGGAGCCAGTATTTCCTGAATCTGTCTAGTTCATCTCTCCATTTTGTGTTCTGTTGGCCTCGGTTTCTCATGTGATCTCTGGGGATCCATGTTGTGAGACGTGATGTCCATCGGCTGTCTTTCACTCTTGCAACATTGTCTTGGTTCATCCCTTGGTTTAGTATAATTCAGTACCATTCTTGAGGATAGAAGTCATAGTTCCCTTTCTATCAGATGATTATTTTACAATAGGCATATTGACTGTTCATAAAATGGTTTGTTCTCTCATTGTCCCTCGGGAATTGTGTCCCATACTGATGTGCTGCTCGTTGATTGAACTTATTGCTCCAGGTATCAAAATAAACTGACAACAAAAACTATCTATGATAATTAGGTTTTCACCATCAACTTCAATACAGTGTATTTCAGCTTGGAATAAAAGTTATTAATCAAAATGAGAGCCTTCAGAATCTGCACATTTTTGCCAACTCGAAACAAGTCCATTTATTCTAGAAAGCACAGAATTCTGGGGTCCTAGAACCAATGAATTTTTCGAATGCGTTTTGAGCAGCTGCCTGGTTGTTGAAAACCTTCCTCCGAAGAGCTCAAAATGCTTGAAAAAGTGCTATTCGGTCGGAGAGAGGTCTGGTTAGTAAGCTGGGGGAGGTGAAGTTTCGTAGCCTAGTTCGTTCAATTCCTGCAGGATCATTCGCGCGACATGGGCGCTTTTTATTTTTTCGCTTTGGTGCAAATATTGAACAATTGTTGAATGGTCAACTTTTAGTTCCTCTGCAAAATATCGAGTTGTTCTGTGTGGGATATCAATTGGATATCGTCAATCACAGACGGACGTCAACATCTTCAGGGCTTTTGTCCCAGTTCCGAAATTTCGGAAACTTTCTTTGAGCTGCACCTTGGCCAAATACTTAGTTGATATTGCGAGTAGTTTCCACTGCTTCACGTCTCATTTTGAACATACAATAAAATTGCTCGAGTTCTCCCTTTTCCATCTTTGATTTGACAGCCTCAAATAAGTCAGAAGAAATAGCGAAAAGAAAACACTCAGCTCGAATAAATAAATGGTGCAAAATTCATGCTTTAAAATAGTGTATTCATTGAAGATGGTTGAATAAAAGAGTATTCCAAAAATAAGCATCAAAGTTTGAAATGACAAAAAAAAACAAAACAAAAAAAAAAAACGCAATTATTTTTGTACCAATCTAATACAAAGATGAGAAACTCACCAAGATCGGTTGTCAATGGAAAAAGTTTTCCTTTATCTGGATTAGCTGGAACGAAGGAAAATTGATAGATAATTTTAATAATCATTCTCACTTATTTGCCAAAAATAAATTTAAATATATCAACTCTCTAAAACATTTTACGCAAGGGGATCATCTTGATATATAATGAGCATACGTGATAATCTCTTCTCTGTTTGTGTGCGCTCACGTATCTCATCGGTTAATTTACTTTCTTATTATGACATAACAACGAAACATGAGCTGAAAGAAAGAATAAATGAAAAAAAAATGGATGAATGAAATGATTAATGAATGAAAGAATTTGTGAATGAAAGAAAGAGTAAATGAATGAACGAACGAACGACTGAAAGAATAAATGAATGAAAGGATGAATGAAAGAAAGAAAGGATGAATGAAATAATAAATGAATAAATAAGTGAATGAATGAACGAATGAATGAAAGAAATAGTGAACAAAAGAAAGAAAATGCATAAACGAAAGATAGAATGAATGAAAGGAAGAATGAATGAATAGAAAATGAAAGAATGAAAGGATGAATGAATGGAAAAATGGACAAAAGAAAGAATTAATGAATGAAAGAAAGAATGATTGAAAAATAAAGGACTGAGTGAATGATTGCTGACCATCTGTGTATTCTGGAACATTCTCTTTCGTCTTTTCGATCCAATCAGTTAAAATATCGAGGAGCAATTGTAAATGTTCGATAGCCTTGTTCACACAATTGGTTCTTTCTTGACATGATTCACAGCTACGGGGTCTCGACAGCTGCAGGATCTTTGGCCAATTTTGAGGTGCACCACCTTTCTCTGGGAACTCTTCTACAATATATTATAAAGAGGGAAACATTCTAGTAAGAAAAACATAAAAAAAAACAACAGATCTGCTTAATCACTTCATTGAAACTGTCACATAACCAACATCTTTTGGCAGCAAGCCTTGTTGGGGTTGATCAATTAAAAGATTGTTCTCATCGTCTTTTGATTGAGCAGTTATCACTGGAAGTTTGAATTCTAAAAAAAAATCCTACAAGAAACAAACAAGCGGGCACAAGTGAAGGGATCTTTTTAGTAAGAACTTACATTGTAAATTACACTTTCACTAAAATCCTATTTAGGTTGATTTAAAAACAACGTTTTCTTAAACATAATAATAAGTAAATGTGTAAATTTTCAGCCTTCTAGATCCATTGGCATGACCTGTCCGCATAATACATACGTACGTACATACATACATGCAACCAACCAGTCAGCCAGCCAGACCGACTTGAAAACTGAAGAAAACTATGTTGACAGTTTTTGGAGACAGTTTTGCTTTAAACTAAACGTCTATTTCTTCGGTATACAAATTTCATCTATATTCTCCTTAGCGCGACAGGACGAATCCAGTCCAGGGGTTTCCGTATCTAGTACGGGGTCATTATGGCACCTTCAATTGTGTTCTTTATGTAGAGTGTTATGAGAGTTTGCTGATGGAGGCATTGAATACCATTTTTGAAATCCCAAAGTATGACTCAGCCATTGGCTGAACCCATCACCTACCGAACCTACCACAAGATGGAGAGATGAACTAGAGGAATTCATAAAATAGTGGCTCCACGACGCCCACGATATAGAGATGTGGCAGATCCCTGGGGAAGGTCTATGTTCAACGTTAAAAGACCGATTATGATGATGAGGAGGAGGAGATAACAACTATCGATAAAAATTGTACTCTTCAATTAAAACTTTTTTTTTTATAACCAGATTTTCAAATGAACCATCCTTTCTTTCCTCCTCCTGATGCTACTACTACTACTACTACTACTACTACTACTACTACTACTTATGAATTCCCCTTGAAATTGGAAACCACAGATATGATCGGAATGTTGTAGGTCACATTGTAGAACTTATGCTTCTCCTTATATTCAAACACAAGTGAATTGTTATAGATACATACTGAGAAAGAAAACCGCAGTCATACTGACCTTGCTTTATAGAAAGAAAAAAACAAGAACCATAAGTTCAACGATGCGTCCACCAACAATGCTGGTAGCAGCAGAAGGATGAGGATGAAGAAAAGCAAGTAATCTTTCTTATAGTCTTTGAATTGATTCTCATACTTGTAAAATATTGCAGTATGGAAATATTCAACGACTTTTATCTTCAATAAGTCTCGTAAATGGTCATTTTCACTTTTGGGGCCATATTTGTCTTTTTTAAGTACAAAAACGCTGATTTTATTATGACATCATAGCAGCTAGTAAAATAAATTGACCGGAGCAGCCGGTCTTTTAATGATGTCACAACTTTTAATGGCATCATAACTCTACCTTCATTCTTCTTTCTATTGATTAACGTAATCGGAACCGACCGACAGACCAGCTGACCGAAAGACCGACCAACCGACCAAAAAGGGTCTTAGTGAGATATGTGAACACATTTGAGAAACTGAAGAACAGGGCAAAACATATAGAAGAGAATATAAGACTTACCATCGCTCTCTGACGTGGCAGGGTCATATAACAGGTAACTTTGTTCTTCAAGAGGGAAATTTATGTCTCCAACTTTCACAACTTTCAAGTCCATTGGGAAAGCCATTGTATTTGTTGATCAACAAATGCACAAAAAAGAGTTCTTGAACGAACGATATCCAGGTACTACTATAGCGTGCTGTCGACAAGGGATATTAACGCTGCAGGGTGATAAAAACAAAAAGAAACATATGCTATAGAATTCGTATATCTCGGAATTTTTGAGATGAGGTATTATTATTATTTCCATTAATATTCGGACCATCCTCATCTTTGTTGTTTTTCATACAACGTTTCGGCCGTTACACTCAACAGCCTTCGTCAGGTATCATCTGGTAGATTTGGAGAAGTAACGAACCGAACCCTTTATTTATCCGACGGGGGTATATCGACCGTACTCCCCTCTTTTAGCGTTAGTAGTATTGTTATACTGTCTCACACTAGGATAGGACATAGTACCATCAGATTACTTAACAGTAATTTGTCTGATGCTGTAACCACTGCGCTATGTGGACAAAAACATCAAAGATGAGGATGGTCCGAATATTAATGGAAATAAGCTATAGAATTCATTAAGGAGCTACTTATAAATAAAACAATTTTATTTGCTCTAGTAATAGGATCGGGGCAATTGTTACCTCTTCCACCTTAAATTCAAAATATGGAAAATCATTTAAAACTACCATCGCAGTAATAAGTTTGCTACTTTAATTCATTACGTAAATTTATTATCGAAGAATATAATTTAGGCTTAGGGTTAGTTTCAGGGTTAATATTGAGTTAGGGTTTTAATTTCAAGGTTGGGGTAGCAAGTAACAACAATTTTTTTTTCATATCTAAAAAAAAGAATATACACTGGCAACTGCCAGAAACGAGGTAGAAGGCTGTGGGTTAAAAAGAGATGCTCGCTTGGCTGTTTGAGAATATGCAGGTGGATATGGTGGAACGTGAGACGGCTTTTCAGGAGATTTAGCGTGAACGGCGGATCATTGAGGAGACGGTTGTCTCTAAGATCCAAACAATTGAGGAGGAGAAAATGAGATTGTCGCTTCTGATGCAGACGACCACGGAACTGTAAACTCAGTTGGAAAAAAGCTCAGAGTGACGCAAAGAAGAAGCAAGTCCAGATCATCAGCTCGGTGAAAGAACCTCACACTCTCTGAGGGAAAACTCTTAGAAGAAATAAACCAATTTTTCTATTATCATCAACGCCTGCCCTGTGTAATGTATCTATTGGAAAGTTGCATTTTCTTTTAAGATTGACCTTATGTTGATACTCTCTTCAACAGGCCATATATTTCATTGCAATGATAATACAGATCTTCAAGTACTTTTGTCTAATGGTGACTAGAGTATTGGGCTTCCTGAGAAAAATCATTTTGTACAGATGTATATATTATCATTATTATCAATACAGAGAAAGCCACTTAAATTAATAACAGAAATATTGTTGTCATAATTGGTCACAACTCAACACTTTATTTAGAGTGAATAGAAAATGAATATAAACTCTTCTAAAACAATAAAAAATCATTAAACAATCTTTTACTTATTTCTGACACTAGATATTCACATATCCAGTTTTATGATTATGAGAAAAATGTGTGGTTACTTCTTACCCCAACTCTAATAACCCTAACCCAATACTAGCCTTAATAAATCCTAAATTATATTGTTAATTATCAAACTTAATGTAAAAAAAAGCTCAGTTATAAATGTTTCCCGCTTTTGTTCATTCCGCAATACGTTAGTAACAGTAGCAGCAGCCACATAAGTCAGCTTTATTTATCATCTCCCTAAGATATTCAGTTTAGGAACTAGGGACAAACCTTTACCAACAATTTTTAAATTGAAAATTATATCAGTCTTTTTAGATCACTTTTGATTTAATTTTAAAACAAATCAAACAATTAAATGTGATAAGCCGTTAATAATGATAAAAAAAATTAAATGAAAGACTGAATTAAAAAAACCAAAATAAATTCAACTGAAAATCAAATGAAAAAAAACTCACCTTTTTATAAATTTAAGACGATGAAAATGACTAAACTCCGTGAGAAAAATCTACGAAGTGGCAAAAACATCTCACAAATGGATGACGTCACTGATTTTTAATAAAATGACGTCACAGGTTCTACAAATAACTCGATTACCCAAATAAGATTTTGTAGATATTTTCTGTTTCTTACAAAAGTCTAACTCTACTCTACAAAAGTCAAAGTCATACTCTGGTTTCCGGTTAATCCTGGTCTCCGGGTGCGTTCCAATATTACTCGGCCCAGCAGCGGGGAATCTGTTACCCCGGAGCAGCACTGCTCTATTGCACTTAAAGGAGCAGGTCCCCTGGTGGACGCTTTCGTGGCGGAGGTTGTCTAGCCATTACGATGTGCTTTGCAACCGTAGCCGCGTCGGCTGGAGCCATTTTTTGAAAGAGTTCGTCTAATTTTCCCCACATTAAGCCCGACCTTGTGTCATATATTGCTGTGGTGGGACAGTGATTAAATAAGTCTTACAAAAGTCAAACCGTCAACGTGTTTCGATTTTTTTTCAAAACATCTTTCAGTGTCTTATTAATTACGTTACGGTAGAGAAAAATATAAGTAGATCAAGTATCAGATGATTTTTTTCTATCCATAGTTTGGTTGGATCAAAGAATAGATTACTGAAACCTGTTGTGCTATCAACAATCGTAAACGATTTTAAATAGAATTATGATGTTTATAACATAAACCCTTATGTTCAAGGACCAAGAAATTGGATAAATATGATTATTAGGATGTGTGCTTTTATGCTTCGTTTTCACACTACAATAAATATTCAAATATATAAACCTTAACCTGAATGATAAATTGTATATAACCTTTGGGCAAAGATATCGATAAAAAAACTTTATCTTTTTTTCACATGCGAACTGCAGCTTTACCAAGGCAACGAAAATTCGGTCCAAAATGTGACAGCGTTTGTTATCTCCTTCAAGATAAGAAAAATGTGTACATTTGTGCCTCGCGGTGGTTCGTATTGCAGGTGTGTACAGAGCTACGGATATATAAAAGAAAAAAATATTTGTGAAAACAATCGACAGAAAAAGCCTTTTTGATACAATGTTGGGGAGGTGATTGTATATTAAAAAGTTCCACACCTTCGCTCATTCAATCTTACTATCAGCGAACAGATGAAAAAAAAACAAACATTTTCTGACGGGCTATCCTTTTGATGATAGACGAGAGTGGCTTTCAAGGATTTATTTAAAAAAAAACAACTGAAAACTTTTTTCTCCTTGTCTATGTTTTACAATGTATCCGCTAATTCGGAATTTTTAAAATTTCAACCCAAATTATACAATAAGACTTTTCATTAATTCATTTATTTCTTTTTTGGTCACCGTTCATTATATCAAGTGAGCAAAATTTACAATTTAGAATCGGGATCATCTTCTCCACATTGTACCAAATAGTTTTTTTTTTACCATTCATTGCATACACTAAAATATTCTTGCGTTTTTGTACATCCGTAGCTGTGATGCAAACCACCATACGCCACATAGATTTATGGAAGTTCAAAGCTAGGTAGTTAGAAGACCATATATAACTCTTGTGAATTCGTTTCAATCCAGTCCAACCAGCGATGTACATGATGTCTACAATACCGATAACTTTGGGTCTACTTCTTATAACAGGTAAAAAAACCTAGAATTATTTTTTTGTCAATCAAAAGTATTACAGGTAATATATTTTTAGTATCGTTTTGCATGTAGCCCCTCTTTAACGATAAAAAATGATCCTAGTTTGTTCTCGATTGTTACTTTATACCATACACACACACACACACACACACACACACACACACACACACATATATATATATATATATATATATATATATATATATATATATAGTGCTCAATATTCAACACAGTAAATAGGACTATTGATATATGAAAACTTGAGAATTACAAGAACATACACCCGCTGAATGCTAACATTTCGTGCCTCACGTAATCATCAATACGCTGTTTCTTTTATTCTATATATATTGTCTGAATTGAATGATATAATAACCGTGTAACGACGGGAAATCATTTCATATATATATATATATGTATATATATAATATATATATATATATATATATATATATATATATATATATATATATATATATATATACACAGTATATATGGTACAAATCAAAGAAGTTCCCAGACTTACCCAAAAAGCCTCTAGGAATTAAAAAAAAAAATATATTCTAAAACATATTCCGCAGTAGTCATCCCAGAAAATTTAGTGGCAATAATTCCAGCCGTCCTTGAGTTATGCAATGACAGACACCTTGATAAAAAAAAAATTGGTAAATCATAGTAATTCTTACACCACCCCTAGATCGGCCTTGAGACGCGCGTGCCTCTCAAAGAACTGTGTTCGACCAAAAAAATGTTTGCAAAAAGCCTGACGGGAGTTTCACAGGCAGATATGCACAACTTGAAAATCTGATGCCGTTTGCAGTTCTCCTGCGACGTCACAAAATCTCGTGCAATACGAGAACACGAGTAGGTAGCACGAAAGGTTGGATGACAATGAGCATCAGCAGCGTCTGCATGAAAGGTAACATATATATATATATATATATATATATATATATATATATAAAGAGAGAATGACTTGTTTCTGCATCTTTCCTTAAGTTCTTGTTTCTTCATACATGTTCGTGCAGTCTGTCTAAGTTTGGTTTGCTCAGCCATTCTATTGTCTATCTCAATACCCAGGTTGGTCTTCTCTATATGGTGCTGAATCCTGGATTATATACCTGCGCCATCTATGATTCCTCAACGCTTCCATTAGCGATGATTAGTACCATTCCAAACATGCACAATAGATCTTTCACACTGTATTCCCTTCATTAAAATTGATCTTTCTATCTGTATTCCTTTCTAACTGTATTTCCTATAACACAATGGATTTTTCTTACTGCATCCCCTACAATACAATATATCTTTCACACTTTATTCCTAAAACACAATGAATCTTTCTAACTGCATTCTCTATAACCCAATGGATCTTTCTTTTCGTATTCCCTACGATTACAATAGATCTTTTTTGCTGTTTTCCCAACAACACGATGGTTCTTTCTCACTATATTCCCTCTAACTCAATGGATCTTTTATGTTGTATTCCCTACGATAAAATGGATTTTTCTTGTTATGTTCCCTATATTGCAATGGATTTTTCTTACTGTATTTCCTATGACACGAGGGATCTTCCTTACTGTATTCCATATAATACAATGGATTTTCTTGCTGTATTCCCTACAGTACAATGTCCCTATCTTACTGTATTCTTTTAACATAATGGTGTTTTTTCTCGCTGTATTCCCCACTACACAATGGAATATAATTGGGTAAGGTTTAGAAATTAAGGTTACGGTTAAGGGTGTGGTCCTTTTTACAAATGAAAGAGTTTCATGATTCTCGAATAAATCCATTTTTCAAAACTGTAAATTAATATCCATTAATAACTTTCTTTTTTTCTGTATTGTAACCACTTCATTTTGACTTTTCGGGATTGTGGTTTTCAGGATTAAAACCTTTACAGATTCTGATATTTTGGTATTTAAACATTCCGGGTAATGGCAATTGGGTTTGTTTCTTTTTAAAATTATGACCTCCCGACCTATTTCAAAGAACGTGTGGTTTATCTTTTGCAGTGAGCCAGGTGTTATCCCTCAAATGCATAGTTTGCGAAGGCACTCAACCGTTTTCGAAATGCGAATCGGACAAACGTGCACCTACAACTTGTCCTCCCGTATACCCTTATTGTTCCATCGAGACACGTAGAGCGAAAGGTAAGTGAATAATATTCATTTTACAAATCGATTGGTCAAAGCAACAGTCGGTACCAGATTCATATATGGGCTGAGGGTGAAGCCCAGAGCCCCATTATCAAAGGGGGATCTCTGGTTCCTGCAAGAAAAGAAAATTATAAACTACCAATAATTTATGATTCATATTAATATACAATACCATTAATTCATAATACATAGAACGACACAATTGGTCTATTTGTTCGATCCCCCGCGAGTACAAAGTGTGACACAAAGTTGGTTTAATGTGGGGATACCACACAGGCGAACGTGTGAGTGAGTGGGCTCTCAGCAAAAATCCTCTTTAGTCCTTGTAGCTTCTGTCGAAAGATCTCAAGACGAATTCCGAGTCCTTTCGTCTTGACTACACAGAGCAGTGCCACGTCTCAGAAAGTAAAACCCCAATCGGCCACAGCACCACATATGTGTTCGTCGGGTCTTAAATGCTCATGTTAACGACACAACCTATTTGTCAGGTCCCCCACCCTGAGAATTGCTGCTGCTGCTGCTGCTGATTCTATCCTATATCTTCCTTTATTACTTGAATCATAATTACATTCGGTCAAAATAAATGATTATTAAACATATTTAGTTATTAACGGTCTGGTTAGTCACTACATAGAAACCATCACGCGATCAACGTCTTTTTGCAGCTTGCCGTGTTTAGGGTGATCAACTAAAGGATTGGAAAAAAAAGGTGATCAAAGAATGAATTACTTCTTCTGCCACATGTTGGATCACTAAAAAGTCCGAATTAAAAAAAGAATAAAGCAACCGGACTCAAGCCAGGAACCTATTTTACATAAACTTACATTGCAAATTGAACCTAACACTAAAAAACAATTATGGGAAGGGTTAAAAAGCAAAGGCCTTCTTCTAGAGATAATAAGGGGTAAATGTTTACATGGCTATCATCCTCTGTAACTATTGTATTATTCTGTCCTTTTCTTTTATGAACGACTGGGTGTTTAAGGTTATTAATTTTAGTCAATTATTTTGTTGCTCCTAATTAGAGCTATTATTTTAACACGGGATTTAATGAGAGAGTAGTATCTATACGACACATAAAAACAGAAGTATTTGAAACTGAAGTCATTGCCACTGCATAAAGACCAAACGAAAACAAAATAATACTACCACTTAATGTTTGATGTATTAGGAACCGTTAACCAATTGTCAATATAGGTTTCTCTCAGTTTCTAAGCTAGTCTGTCAATCAATGTATGTTTCACGAGAACAGGCAGTAACAGTGTAGCTAGAGGGATGAAAATTCATACTCTCACTCCTAACTATGTCAAGAAAAAACTTTTCTTTTTGTTTTTGTTTTAAATTCCCCCCAAAGTAGGTTCTGCATCGAGTGGTCCAACTGGCAATATAGAATTGATCCCTCATTTTGTACCCGCCTGCTCTTTGAAAACAAAAAAGGCATGAGAAGCATCTCATTCATTGATCACCTATTTTCTCAATGTTTTTAATTAATCATCCCAACACATCATGCAGCCAAAAGACATTGGTTGTATAACGGTTTCTATTGAGTGGCTCACAAGATCTGTTTGTCATACTAATTTGCTGTATAGCAAATGAAAAATGTAATTACCTTGCGAGTAAAAAATGGGTGTGTTTTAATATTTATAGGTATTTTTTTTAATTCGAGGCCCCTTTATAACATATACTACAGGTCCCATAGTAATTTAATCCGGTCCTGGAGACAGCCTGGTGACAGAAGTGCATAAGCACCACCTTCCAGAACGATATGACTATAGATTATTAGGTCACGTATTCTGGTAATTAGACCTGTCTAGCGGCGACGTAAGTCGGCAGTTCTTAGAATGGTGGACATTTCTTCTCAAGGACAGATTCTAATTGGTTAACAATGTTCGTAAGGAATTAATTGAACCGAAGAAAGTGGTTAAAGAGGGATAGAATTTTTTTTTTCTTTCTTAGAAAAGCTGTTCATTTTCTCGTTTCTTTTTTACGTCATAAAGATAAATACAAAGAAGGACAGAAAAAAAAGCAGATTATGCTGTGTTTATGATTAAAGTATACATTTCCTTTATATATCTATAACTTTTTCATCTCACAATGAATTATATTGCATTTGGTACGATATTTTTCGTTTCAATTTTGGTCCGATGATATTTTTTTCCGGGTCAACTTGAAAAACTCGATCGGAAAGAGATATATTTTCTTTATCACAGAAACAAATGTTGTCAAATGCTGTCAGAAATTGTGTATACAACGTCGCAGTTTTTGAACAAATTTTGTTCCTTTTCTTGTTTCCTTTATCAGGAATTTTCCAAATTCATGTGTAGCATTAACTTCACTTGTGCACGAACCCTCAGCCGGTCAGCTTAGAAGGAACACTGGCCCCACTACTTATATTCAATAACAAAAGAAGTAATTATGGAAGAAAATAGACATGCCTGACGTCATAGATGTGCCTACATATCAGCCAATCAGCTAAAGCCTTTTCACTCTCAATTGTAATAAAAGAAATTTTGATGAATGCCTTGGGAATCTTGCTTATTATTCACGTGTGACACTATATTTGAAAGAGATATTTTGCAAGTACCCAGTTATTAATACTTGGTGCTATTAGGTAACACAAAACATTTGTTAGAAATATGAAGCCAAAAATGAAAGAAGATTAAAAATTAAATACTATATCGGAATTTTAAGTCCTATCTTATATGAGGGTGGCCGGTGACAGGTCCGGTCAAATGTTTCCTAGTGCCCCGGGTAAGCTGAACTTTGACACCCTATCAATTATAGTATTATCTTATTTATTTACTCAGTTATTCATGTTTTACGCCGAGGAAAGTAAATACATAGAAATAGAAAAATTTATCACGATAAGCGTCAGTGTTTAAGATCATCGTTTGATGAATATAACCAAGGCTGACGGGAGGGTTTCGTTGCCCCTGGGTGAGACTCACAATTTATGCAAGGGTTTTATGCACCCTAAGCGAGACTTGAATTTTGTACCCCTGATCGCTTGATTTTTCATTTTTTTTTCTTCGGAAAGGTGAATACTTCTGTGTCCCTCTGAAGCTCTGACGCCCTAGGCGGCTATCTTGTTTGGTGTTCACTAGAACCTGGGTGACTGTCTGTGTTACCGGCACATTGGGTCGGCGCTTGTCTCCCGAGGGTTTTAAATTGATTTTATTTTCTGTGCTGTCAGGACGAAATAAAAAAATCAAATAATAGAAAAGGGGTTGCGGGAACTAGGTCTATCGTAAACCTAGATGGGGGGGGGGATACGTATACTGTAAAGCTGGGTTTGAGGAAACTAGGTGTAGCATGATTATGGTTTATTTTTAGGGATAGGTATACTGTAAGGCTGGGTTTTAGGGGGAACTAGGGATCATATTAATGCAGGTTTTGAGGAGGGACTAGGTATACTGTAAAGCTGGGTTTCAGGGGTGGGTAGATGTACAGTCAAGCTTGGTTTTGGGGGAACTAGACCATAAGGTTGGGTTTTGGGAACAAGGTATACCGTAACGCTGGATTCGGGGAAATAAGTATACGGTGAGGCTTGATGTGGGGAGCTAAGTATACCGTAAGGCTGGATGTGGGAAGCTAAGTATACTGTAAGGCTGGATGTGGGGAGATAAGTATACCGTAAGGCTGGATGTGGGAAGCTAAGTATACTGTAAGGCTGGTTGTAGGGAGCTAAGTATACTGTAAGGCTGGATTTGGGGAACTAACTTTACCGTAAGGCTGGATGTGGGAAGTTAAGTATACCGTAAGGCTGGATGTGGGGAACTAAATATACCCTAAGGCTGGATTTGGGGAACTAAGTATACCGTAAGAGATCCACTGCTACCTTTCCAGAGGGGCTGGGGCAGAACGATATACTCCCCTTCAAAAAGCATGTATTCGGAATATATCTTAGAAGCAACCCTGTTACCAACGAATAATACTACTATCTTTTTTTTGAAGGTACATTAAGTTGGGGGTTACATAAAACGATTGTGCTACATCGTTGATTATAACTCGCCCTAGGTGAGAAATCCTGATTCATGGAAGGGAGGGAGGCAATGCAGATGCCTTTGATAGTTATCATCTAATCACTGAAAGCCCGCAAATAACCGACTAACCAACCGAGTGAGCTACAAATTCTTCACTCTTTGAGTGCTCGTGGCTATATGTGTGTCAATGTGTACGTTTCTCGGTTGTTTTGAACACACTTTTAGGGCTTCAACTTAGAGAATTTCCATGGATACACCACAAGGCATCATCTATAAGTTTCTTTCTTCGTTAAAACTGTGCTTCTTTGGGTTTTTGTGACCAAATTTTGTGCTAGAATTTTAAAGATCATTTTAGATAAAAAGATCTATTTGGATTTAGATGATTTTGGATAATTAAAAAAAAACGTAACAAAAAAACAATAAGTTCTGGTACCCGTACAGATTATTGTGATTTCTTTATGCAAAGTACGGCTATCATCTAAAAAATTTTGATAAAAACTTTTGCACCCACCTAATGATTTTTATTGTTTTCTTTTTTTGTGCAGGAAAAATCAATTTGATTAGAAGACAATGCAGTAACGGAAACCTGACCTTGACACACAGCCCGAAAATGAAATTGCTAAACCCGAAAACCAATGTCACTATCTGCGTTTTCAAGTATGTTATGATTTGTGCTTCGCTTTGCGACAAAGATTCCTGCAATGGAATACCAAATCAGGCGACAATCTTCAGGGGTGACTCCAAATTTTTCCGATTTTCGGTTTTTCTGACTGTTTTACTCGCGTTTGATTTCACACAACTACCGCATATTAATTAGTATGCATAGAAATGATCCAGAAAAAATGCCTATTTGTAATCAATATACTATAAAAAATGACGATATCCGGAGGTTTAAAAGAATTTACAATACTTTTTTGCTGTCAGACTCCAATCAAAATTGGAGGCTGCTGTTGACTTTATCTTTCTTTTGCAACAAGAATAAACCTCGTCAGATTTAGGGGAATAAACTATTCACTGTTTATCTGTTCCGTAACATCAAAGCAAATCTTTAAACGATTTAAACAAATCAAATAACCCTATCCTCATTTGAAATCACAAACAAATGATCTATAGGCGACTCTGTAACCGTCTTGGCTAAACTGACAATTCAACGATTCCTTCGAACTAGCATCTTTATCTTTGTTATTTCAATCACATCCGTGTACAGTTTCCAGGACCGCACAATGGATTTTCTAAAGGTGGGCTGTGGCGTTCGCGTTACAGCCCTGACCCGTGAAACCAAGGTTTCACTTGCATGATCGAGCAAGTGAGACGATGTTAGTGAGGTTGCTAAGTCGTGGGTGTTCTGTTGATGTTTCGTTCTTCCCGACAGATCAACGGACAGACTTGAAATATCAGCTGTCCGTTTCTGGAATGTTTTTCTTCTTTAATTTGCCAAGTTGTAATCCTTTTCGTTCAAAGAGTTTGATCGATCCATTCAATGGACTTTTGCAGGTGTACTATCCGAATGTGATAGTAGTAAACAGAATCATCCCAATAAAAGTAACATTACAACAGGAAAAAAGGTTCGGACTAAAAACAGGGTGCGCTGTTGGAAGTTGGGAAAATAAAGGAGAAAGCCCACATCAGCATCAACTGAGTGGATGTCAGACAAATGCAGAGTTCAATCCCATTTGGCTTACCTTACTCATTAGGGACAAGGTATGGAAATCCAGGCTGTACAAGGAGAGAAAAGGTGGGGAAAAACATCACCCGAATCCAACGTTGCTACCATAAGAGAAATTCTGTTAATAACCACCACCACCACCACAGCATTCGGATAGTGCATCCGAAGAAGGGCGTAGAATGGATCGGCCGTAACGACTTGTTAACAACACAAACAATAAGAAGCAGTTCAATCGTTTTAAAATGCTTTGAAAGTTAACTTTTGACGTTGTACAGATGACGTGCTTTTTTGTACTTGAAAATATGAATAAAGATTCTGTCAAACTCCTGTTCAAATTTGAGTTTAATTTGTTCCTCGTCCTCGTAACAACAACTACAACGACAATCCTCAACAAATTTCCCTTTTCAAATTAAACCAAACCGATACATAAATTTGAAATTTCTCAACGTGATCCAAAATCAGGACCAAGGGATTGGTAGGCGGATCTCTTACCAATTGAGCCAAACGGACAAGTCTTAAAATATTCACAAATCGTTTCGTTAGATAACAGGAACAAGAACACCAGACACCCCAAGGACTTCATACCTACTACCCCTCAAACTCTGCAAAGGGAAAGCCTTAAGAGAAGCATCCTTCCTCATCCCATCATATTGACCCATCCAAAGCACCCTGAAGACCCAGGCAAACAGCCTGACCCGCAGGTAACCCCTACATCATCTCACACACACACTCTACCAAAAAACGAAGAAACCCCCAACCACTGAATATGGAAGGGCGATCAGAAAACCTGATACCATCACTGGTAGGTATTTTAGAAAACTTATTAAAAAATTACCACACATCATCAGAATTAAGGAAGATCCAGAAGGCAAAGTAATCAACCTGAGTAAATTTCGATTTACTAGGGACACATTCAAACTCCTTAACAAGGGCCTTAATTTCTGTCCTCGACCCCCATACTTTAACAATCACATCCTTAACAAAGATCTATACGACTTCTTCAGAAGAATCAAACTTAGAGCCCACTTTGGAAAAACAAGCTATGATAGCGACATCCTAGATAGACTTAAAGAACCTAACAAATCCTTCATCCCAAAAAACATAGACACTACCATTCAAACTTTTGAGCTAGCAGTCAGAGAAGACATAAAAACCTACATCAACAACAACACTCAACAATCCCTACCACATGATAACCTCATTACTAAAGAGTGAAAGACCCTTAATAAACTCAAAAACAATACCAACTTGATAACCACAAGAGCAGATAAGGGTGGAGCCATAGTCATCTGGGGTTTAGATGAATACCTCATAGAAGCAAATTCACAATTAAGCGACACAGAATTTTAAAAAGAACTCCCTAAAGACCCCTTCAGCGCATACACAAACACAATAACCTAATCCCTAACAGAATTATACAACAGCAACATGATGGATAAAAGGACACAAAATATACTTAAACCCACTTCCATAAAACCTGCTAGGTTCTACCTACTCCCCAAAATCCACAAACCAAATAACCCAGGTAGACCAGTCATCTCCTCCACGAACTGCCACACTACCAAACTATCCAAATTTGTAGATTACTACATCCAACCCTAAGCAACGCAAATTAAATCATACATACGTGATACCACAGACCTCCTAAACAAAATCAAACACATTACAGCAATCCCAGACAAAGCACTTCAGGTCAATATGGATGTTAAATCTCTATACTCCAACATCAAACATGATGAAGGCATCCTAGCACTTACAGAAGCCCTAAACAATAGAACTACTAAAGAACCCAGCACAATAATAATTACCACCCTGATGCACCACATTCTAACTCTAAATAGCTTCAACTTTAACAATAGACACTTCCTCCAGGTGAAAGGCTGCGCCATGAGCACAGTAGCAGCCCCATCCTATGCCAATATCTTCATGGGTAAATTTGAAGAAACCTACATTTACCCAGAGATATATAACGATTGCATTTTCTATGGTAGATATATAGACGACATTTTATTCATATATTCAGGCGAACAAGCCAAACTAGATAATTTCTTTACACATATAAACTATCAAGTCTGACTTCATGACATCCACTGACTCCATAGCCTTCCTAGACACCTGCATATACATAACTAACAACAGAAACCTCCGAACTACCCTCTACACTAAACCTACGGACACCCACAATTACCTCCACTCTAAATCAACCCATCCCCAACACCTAAAAAGAAGCCTACGATTCTCTCAAGCCCTCAGAATTAGACGAATCTGCTCTACAAATAGTGAACTTAACAGACACGAACATAACCTAATACAATACTTCACTCAACGAGGTTATCCACTTGATGATACTAAAAAATAAATAAAAAAAGCAACTAGAATACCCTGGGATGAAACCCTTATACTGTCCCACAATAACAAACCTAACTGCATACCACTTATAAGCACCTTCAACAACACACTCTCACCCTTAGCACACATCATCAATAAGAGATGGAACATCCTCAAGATTAAAACAGATCTAAGATAAACATTCACAGACCCATGTGTCATCGCTTACCGTTGGCCCCAAAACATCATGAGACATGATTAGTAGTAATAATATCATAAACAATAAAGTCGTACACAAAAATACACCTAGAACCACTAAATTCTGCAAACCTTGCGACATAAAAATAGTCTATGTTGCAACCACCTTAAGTACACTAACACATTCACTAGCACTACCACAAAAGAGAGTTACCACATATATCACAACACCAACTGCCGAAGTAAGAACATTATATACCTTCTAGAGTGCAATAGATGTAAGTTACAATACATAGGCAAGTCTGAGTGGCAACTTAATATTAGACTCAACAATTACAGACATAGGATTAAGTCACAAAACAATCGTAGCCCACTTCCCGTAGAACTACACTTTCGCACACCTGGCCAGAGTTTTGTCACGGACGCTAGCTTTACCATCATAGAAAGAATAGAAAAAACTACTCCAATTGACATAACTAAAGTTCTAGAGAAACACGAAGATATGTGGATCAACAAACTCAAAACCCTATATCCTAATGGTTTAAACACTAAACTTAACAACCCTTATCACACAGAACCCTAATGCACAAAACTCCTACTAATAATATCCTCACACCCATATCTAAGATACATTCAATAATGGAAGCTTCAAAGTCACCCAGACCCATAGGAAAAATTCACCTCAGCCAGTTATAACTCCAGTCCAAATCATAGCCAACACATTTTTGATAACTTATAAGGTTGATACCTATGTAGCTCCTTGACCTCACCACCCCTCCATTTACACTATCCCTAACATACCAAAAAATCTAAGTCCACATCACTCCTTCCTACCCTGACACACTCTGCCCTCCCCAAGACCAACTGCTGCTGCTTAACCAAAGACTTCAACACTAGCTGGACTTTCTCCCACTCAGCAGGAGGCCTCCAGCAGCCCTTTTAACATATTTTACCCACAAGGCATAGCTCCTGATAGCGGACTCTGGTTCCACATGGGAACTTTATACACATACACACACAGCACACACCACTGAAGATGGGAAGAATCCTGAAACATGTCTGAACCATTAACATCTAAGGATTAATAAACCTTACCTCTAAACACTTTACTCCCGAGTCTGTCCCACTCTTTACAGTACACATTATATATATATATATATATATATATATATATATATATATATATAGTACATCATCTTTGTTCAGAATAGAAGTGAACGTAGAGATTGACGCAACAGTAGTTAGGCTTATTGCTCTTATTGCCCTTATTCATGTTTTCATTACGTGAT
>OY735235.1:6941536-6974036 GCA_963457665.1 Thysanoteuthis rhombus | reverse complement strand
TTCTTTTTTTATGTGACAAATAATTTTCTCTGAGAAAGATGGCTGACCCCCATCGAAATGCATCGAACTACACCCATGGAATAATAATAATCATAAAAAATATTCCCAGATGCAACACCTATCTCTTGTCATTGTTATTTTCATCTCTCTCTCTCTCTACACACACATACACACACACACACACACACACATATATATATATATATATATATATATATATATATATATATATATATATGTTCTCCGTGGCACTACATACTAAAGCCCTTATACCAGACTAAGCTAAACTTGGAGTATAAACCACTACTAATATAGTTAGATCCTTACTTGCTTTCTATTCCTTACACCGTACTATGCTAAACATTGTAGAAAACTAAGGATTGGCTCCTTATGACCGCAACGAAAATCAACAGTCCTATGAAATCTGAACAGTTTTTCCTTCAAACTAAAGTTGAATAGGTTCATAGCGTTCATAAGAGAGGGAAATATCAACACAGTGAAGAAAAGGGAATATCTTTCTTGCTCACGACACACTACGTCATAAAATCATTACTTTTAAATCTATTCTAAAAATAAACGAAAAATGTGACTTGAGAGAAAATTTTCAGAATTTGAGAAGCTAGAACATTTTTCAACAATTCATGTCGTAAGCGCAGAATCATGATATCATGAAAGAACACAAAAAGCCTATTTTTAGTTATTTACCATGCTTAGCTTAGTCCACTACACGGATATAAGTATAGGGGAACAAGTGAGGATTTTACTCGCTATATTAGTTTTTTTTTTCGAAGTGAACCATAGTCTAGTATCATGAATGATTCAATTTTATTTGAATAGTAGTACAGTGTTTTTTCCTTAGCCACGATTTAAGTTACCAGTGGTCAAACCAAGGAAAACACTACATAAATTTTACTTTATAATGGCCACAAACTACAGGAGTAGTGAGGTTGGCTTTTTCGATATACCAAAAGAAGTCGTTAAGTATTCTTTTCAAGAGAAACTCACTCGATTGTTTAAAACGGGAAGAATAATAGAATCAGTAAAAAACTTGCAAGGTTGTTTACAAAACCTTTGATAGTATCTACCCATATTTATCTCCATTTTATTAAAAGAAAAGAAGGCTGTGAAGATATTGGAAAAAGACTCTCTGGAAATTGACACTGACTGGTTTTCGCGAGACTTGCTACATTTTCGTATACAATGTGTTTCCTATAAATTCGTAACTCTACATTTACAATATGAGTTGTTGGAAAAATGGTGTGACTTCTTGAATTATGAACGCTTACTCATACATCACACTTTTTTAATTCCGGAAATGGATTAAAAAAAAAAGAATTATATGACGTAATGTGTCGTAAACAAGGATTTATTTCTTCGCCCTCTCTCACTATCCTTCCTTTCTTATGAACGCTATAAATCTATCCAAGCTTAATTTGAAGGAAAAACTGTTTGGCATTCATAGATCCATCGACTTTCTAACAGAATAAGAGCAGGTCTGGTTAGTCACCCAAAAGAAACTGTCTCATGACTCCTTCTTGGGGGTAACCAATTGATAAATCGTGAAAAGGAGTGATTACTGGATAAATTACCTCTCCCGCCTTTCGCTAGACACTGATCCCTGGACCAAGAAATAAGCCGGACACAAACTAAGGGATCAATTAAAAAAAATATTGGTGTAGCCTGTAGGCATGATACATACATAGCCGGTCAGCTGGACCAACTTGAAAACTGGAGAAACCTATTTTGAAAGTTTCAGTGACAGTTTCAGTTTGTAATACTAACCAAAAGAAAGATAATAGGACAGGTGGTGCTGAGTTGCAAAGTCATACGATGACATCAAAGATCAATTTTGAATTCAAATAGCTTTTGCCAACCAAACGAAAGGACTTCAAAGCCTTATTTTTCTGTTCTGTCTATAAAACGTTGAGCAATGCTGAAAAACATTTTTAGGCAAAAATTCTGTCCCCCATCCTCGAAATTGGTGTTCGCCAAGGAAGAAGCTTTAAGCGTGTACTACATAATTTGTTTTGATATGTGTCTGATGATCTCAATTTGATTTTTAAATATATATATAATATAATAATAATTAAATAATTGTGTCATCCATACACAGCTGTTTCGTTGTATTACAACTCTTCAGTGTGGCTATAGACTATCCATTATCTCATCCAGTACCACAAGGTAGGATCGAAACCTTCACTTCAGACCCAGCATCTTATATCAGCCCTACGCAGAACTGAACGGTCAGTAAGACAGAATTTTAGCGATATATTCATTCACGCAGAAATTCCTCATCCTCTATTTCGAAGTTGGAAGAGCATTGCTATATAGCTTATAATGAACGAGTTACCTCACTTGAAGAGTGCTCAACGCTGAATAAGGGAGCGTTATATATATATATATATATATATATATATATATATATATATATATATATATATATTAAACAGGGAATTATGCGTTAGTAAATATACATTGCTTAGTTCGGTCCTACTGAACGTCCAGTTCCGCGTAGGGCAAGTGTAAAATGTCTGCCTCTGGATCTGAAGGGAAGTTTCGATTTTACTTCGTGGTAATGAATGTTGGATAGTCTATAGCCACACAAGAGTTGTAATACAACGAAACAGCTGTCCGTGGATGACACAATTATTAATCATTCTATATGTAAAAACAAAAAGGAGACTTTATTAAGATAAGAATGTAACTAAATCAAATATCTTAGTTAAACAAATACACATACACACTCTCTCACTTTCTCTCTCACTCTCCTTCCTTCATTTGTCTATTCAGCTGAGAAGACAATAACTGAATTTGGAAATAGGACACAGGTGAAATGATCTTTTACCATGAATGGTAAGAATTCCGAGAAAAGGATAAAAAGCTCTAAGAAAACAAAACACCGGATTCATTCTTGGGAAGCCAAGTAATAAACTGACAATCTGGCAAAATCCCTTTGACAAGCCACAGGTGTATATAACAACGTAACAGCTCAACTACAAGTACTTCGATTACAGACTTTTACTTTACACATAGGAAAGACTTTACATTTATTACACATCACGCAAAATCATTTTCTCTCACAAGTTTATAATTCATGTACATCAATTAATAGTGCATCATTTTTACTTGAGAGAATTTTGTCGTTTATTCCCCTGTGGTTTGTCTCTCTCTAACTTAGAAGCTTTTTTTCTCCCTTCTTAGCTGAATGATAGATCTAAGCACGCACCTGACTTTTATCTATATACAACAAAAATAAATGATAAAGAAACCCCCACAAGGGAATCAATGTATATTTTTTGGTAACAACTACTTTTTCATGTGAAATTAAGGTAAATGATATTTTCTTTTTTTTTATTTGTTTCGTCGTGAAAGAAGGAATACATTAAAAAACACATTGTCAAACTTTTTTTTGTTTTCGAAGAGTAACAGTATTATCTCATTAAAATTCGATGTGTCATACAGCCGAAACTACAACGTGCAAAAATGATGACGAGTCAAACATAGAACAAAAAAAATGGCGCAGACGGATTTCTTCGACACGATGAATAGAATAGGATAGGATATAAAATAAATTACCTTATCAAAGTTCGATGAATCATACACCCAGAATCATGACGTAGAAAAAATGATGACGAAACAAGCAAGAGTAAGAATGGTAATATCAGATTTCTCCGACACGATGAATTACTTTATATAAATCCAATGAGTCACACACTTCAGACCATGACGTCTATAACAAATGACTTTTGCATATCTAATACTAGGTAAGAAAACTGACTGATGTAAAGGCAAAGATGTTTCATTTTGAAACTGAGTTCCTTGTAGTATTTTGTTAGTTTCAAAGTTTTAAAAAATTGTTCATTTTTTGGTTTCGTTTCGGATACATTGAATTTTTAACTAATGAAGGAGTTGAAATGAGATACGCAGTTTTGGAATAATATTGTATGGAGAAATGAATTCTGTTCTATTTACGTTCTGGATTTGAATAAAACAAGGGAGTTTGACACCAACAAGCTTCTTATGTTTTATATCTATACAGTTACAAATATTTTTGCTAATAATGTATGCTCTTTCTCTTCCCCCCTCTCTCTCTCTCATATATATATATATATATATATATATATATATATATATATATATATATATATATATCCTTTCTAAGGGTATTGACCAGAGCACTCGGACTGCTACAGTATCGAGTCGACTCAATACTCCGAGGTGTAACAGACAACGCACATCTGTTTTGTCGGGGCATATGAGATCTCTGCCTAAAGCTACAGGTAGCCGAAATATCTTGCCATCCAAGGGCGGTTCACACTCATTGTGCATTAATAGATACGTTTAAGTAATTTTTCAATTTTTTTCCAGCACATGTGTTTGGACTTCACTGTTTTCATTGCTCTAGTGTCAAGGAAGGTTCAGGCTGTGAAACAGATGTTAAAGAGTTGAAAAAAGGAGTTTTCTCCAAATTCGCCATAAATTGTTCCGACCACATGAATCTCACCAATCCGGTTTGCGCTATAGAAATTCGAAAGAGCCAGGGTATGTACCATATTGTATTTTATCCCTCTGCAGTGGCCCTTTGCCAGACTTGATATCTGCTTGAGACTTCAGCCATGTTGCAAAATTCATGTTATTGATCCCTTCTAAATTCTAAAATTTTGTGACCATATTCTACGTTAAGATTAGCTCAGTAAATATACACTTAATGAGTCGACCAAAGAGAAATGGTTACACACACACACACACACACACACACACACACACACACATATATATATATATATATATATATATATATATATATATATATATATCCACTCCTCCATTTTTATCAAGATTCTTCTGTTATAATGTTTCTTTTTATGATAATGATGAAGATGTATGCGTATATATATATTTATTTTCTTTTTTCAGGTATAATTCAAAAGATTTTGCGTAGTTGCAGCGATGGTGAAACCTTCTCTTTTAACAGAAAACTACCCCATCTACGAAACATGAAATCATTGAACCCTAAAACCAATGTGACAATCTGCGGATTTCACGAGGGTCTAACGTGCGTCTCCCTCTGCGATACAGATATGTGCAACGGCCCGGAAGGTGCTATTACCAGCTTTAACAGTAGCGGAACTATACTTGTTCCAAGTATGCCTCTTATTATTGGGACCAGTATTTCTTTCGTGGGCATGAGGCCGTGAAATTGACCAACACCAATGCTTTGGAGTCGTCTCCCTATTTTTTTTTTTTTAACCTTGTCAATATTCCCTTTGATTCACCGACATTTCCACTGAAAACAATTCGCACTGACGACGCCACGCCGAGGATTCTGTCCTGTTGATTCAACGCAAAGACAACCCAGTACAAAGACCAACAGAAAAAAAACTATCAAAATTGCAATGGATTCATTGGGATAGAAAAATTGAGATCATTTTTTGAGTTTGCAAATATTATACTTGATCAGCTCGATTTCTTTAGTCGTTAACTTGTTTATGTATTGCCAAATGAATTCAAGAACAAACCATTTAGTTGAGAAGATTTATTGGAATACGAGAATAAAAATTACCCTTTGAGTTATCCAACTATACTTTGAGAAATCTCTGCTTGTTTGGATGAATGCTTGTGTGTGTATGTGTGTGAGCGTGTTTATGTGTGTGTATGTGTGTGTGCAATGAGCCATCGTAAGGAGTTCATGCTCGCCAGATACATCGAGAGCCGAGCACTGGAGATCGCAGTGTCAAGTTTGAAGTTGTTTGGATCAGTGGTTCTTGAGATGTGATGGATGTTCGATTTACAATAAAATAATCTACACCGAAATGACCACACATTTTGTGACTATGACATTTTATGACGCTGTGGACGTCTTTAATCATTTCGATGTGATTTTATGATAGAATTGAGCAAGTGGGAGAACAAGAGAGACAGAGAGGCAGAGAGAATCAAGTGTTGTTTTTTTTCGCTGAATTTTTCTCGAGATTGAATTGAATTATAGTTGGATGACGTCACAGGATTTACAATTTTCTGTTTTCTTTCTTATTATGATTAACGATGATAAATCTGTTCTGATTGTTGCTATTAACGACATCATAAGCAAATAATTATTTCAAGTCTGAAGATTTTCATGAAACTAGGCATACTTTTCGAACGTGCGTGTCCTGATTTGTGATGCCTTAGTTTAGAATTAAAACGATTCCATAACTACTAGAAAAGAAACAATGTCAAATTCGATATATGTAATCAGCTGAATATATATATATATATATATATATATATATATATATATATATATATATATATATATATATAAGTGGAATGACGATTCGCTACACAAAAACGTTTGTTTCCGTCCTGTTTGGGCTTCTTCAGACAAGTGATTCAGTTTATTCTAGATTCTTTTTCGGGGCATTTTCTTGTGTAGGGGGCCTACTATTCTTAGAGGTATGGGTCTTTCTTTCATTTCAATTGTTTTAGTTTAGAGGTTGGCTATTGTATTTTTGTTTTACATAATGGTGATGCATGTCTATTAGTTATAAATTTCAAACCAGGAAGTATGCTGAGAGTGTTTACATTATCATGAGTGGTACTCCAATCAGTTCATTTGTGGTATTTTCCTCATGCTTGGCCCCTTTTTTTATAGGAATTCAGTGGATTATCTGATTATATTGGGTTTGGTCTACCTTCCCATGTCTAAGGTAACTATGCTGTCTGGATTGTTCTTCACAGTGGCCATGTGAATAAGATATCTATATTAGTCGTTTTTAGAATAGCTATAAGTGGGTTATTCAGTTATGTTTGTCAACAGAAATTTTAAGCAGTGCCAGCATTTTAACGCTATTCCATTTTTCTGTTTAATAATTCTGTTTCATGTTTTTACTTCTATTGGCAAAACTAAGAATTTCAAATTTCTCATTTAGGCATAAGTGGCATGTAGTTTCAATATTTTGGCATAAGTATGCTTGTTTTAATATTTTCCATTTTTCCAGCGGTTAGAGATTGCAGGCTAACAGTCTCCAATAGTATGTCGACAGTGATGAACTATTTTATATTCTTCATTAGTAAATGATGATATATGGTTAGTTAATCCAAGTTTAAAGGGTGTTTCTGGTACTACTATATAATATTCCACTTCTAAGGGTTTCTCTCGAATTGATATTTCGGTTTGGTATGCAATATTCGATTTGAGATATTTATTTTGTGAAGGGCATCTATTTTTATTTGTACTATTACAGCCTGGTTTATTTATGTTTTCTTTATTAGTATTAATCTTAATTACTCTACTGTTAAGTTTTGTAATGAGTGTATCAAAATTTTCCGTATAACTTGAAGTTATTGTCAGTTTGTTCTTGTTGAATATTTTACTAAATGGGTTGTTTGGGAGAAGTGATTTTCTATCAATTTGGTGATATTTTTCGTAAGATAATTTTGTTTACTTGTGAGTTGAATGGTAGTGCATACCAGATAATTTTTCTATCTCTATTTTTTTGTTTTTTCCATGTTTTTCCCTGTTGGGTTTGATTTCTTTTTATATCATATTTCGTTTCAGTAAAACCGTCATTCTTTAGGATTTTAGTATATTCATTTCTAACCTTGTTGAATATTATTTCATTTTCTTCCTTGAAGATTCCTTTGGATATGGAAATGGAAGAGTAAAGGTCCATGATGTCGATTTGTACAAAGGCACAAGTATTTTTCTTCGCGATGTTGCTAAACTAGGTCCTCACTGGTATTAATCCATTGGTTTAGTTGTAATTGCTGTTTGATATTATTGCTTAGATTTTCTAGCATTTTCTTGCTAATTTTTCTTATCTGTGTTTTTGTTGGGTTGATAAGTCTAGTGGTGGATTTGTTCATGATGTCCAGTTTGTGGTCCTTCATGAGTATATATGTACCTTTTTTTGTAATTTTCCTTCCCTATTACTGATGTTTAATTTGTCAATGATATATATTGACAAATATTAAAAAAATGAAAATTTTCGATGTATTGTCCATCTTCGTCTTGTTTTTCTTCTCTCTTTTAAAATACAAAAAAAACAAAAACAGGACATTACTGATCATTTTTCATAAGTACTAATACTACTATTAATAATAATGATGTATAAAATATATATAAAATTATTATTAAATCAATGATAATAATAATAATGACAAAAATGATATCTGAAATATCGGAGAGACTTGCTGTCACTAGATCTTTAGTATAACCGACCAGTCACGATAGGTATGGAAAGCTCAATGATCAGCAGCAGCAGCCGCACCACCACCAAAAAGAAAAACAGATCAATTACAAAATACAAAAATGTTTCAATATGATTCTTTCCTGAACTCATATCGTTAATTCTCACAAAACTTTTCGAAGAAAAATTCGAATGAAAAAAATAAATTTTTTCAAAGCATCGATTAGAAAAATGAAAAAAAAAAAAAAATGAAAATAAATCCACAAAAATAATCGTTGTTAATCGAAATTTTATTTATTCATTTTGCACATGCGAATACTGATAATCTTCATCTGGACCAGGAATATTGATTCTACTAGAATTTTTGCTTCAAAGCAATTCAAAAAATTAGGTCTATTTTACTTAAAAAAAAACAACGCAAAAAACTTAGACAGAAATGAACGAATATAAGACTTAAGATGAAATTTTAAGCCAGCAATTTTTTTGAAAAGTTTTGTTGGAGGAAGTTGAACTACCGTAGCCACCAAGTGAGGCAAAGTTTATATATTACAGTAAGTAATGTGTCGCTTTTATAGAAAAATGCTCGATATTTAAAAAAAAATAGTCAACATAATCTTTATACTGATTGATACTCAAGGCATCTGTTGCACTATTCATCAATCTTCAGCTGAATTTGGTATTTTTTAAAAATACTTCCACAATCTGATTAGTTTATTTCACCATGTTCCAGTTTCACTTTGTTCTATGTATCCAGTTTGAATTTGAGTTATTTTCCTCGAACTCTATAAGTATTTTTTATTCTTGAAAATATTTTCTATTAATGTCAATCATTTGTAAGTGGTATTATTTCAATTTTTCTATATTTTTATCAATTTTGATGAGGGTAATCAATATATTTCCCAAGCTCAACTTAGACAGGCAAAAAGCCACAAGTGTGGTGCACCTTTAAAAATTGAAGTCATCGTAGTGATCGTCTTCTAGACTAGCTCGCTAAAATCTAATCAGCAGACAGGAGCCCTAATCCCTGAACTCGCTGCAAGACAACACTTATCACCACGTTGCGAAAGCAATGCAGCAAACAATCATGGAGTTATAATAAGTTCTTCCAAATCCAATGTATTCCAGACCAGTCATCTTCAGACCACCACTTGTTTCACGGGCAGTGCCTTTTACTTCCGTCTTTCCCAGCCATTCCCAGCCATTCCCAGCCGCTTCCTTATACTAGTAGTTCTTGACCATAAACGAACTCCCTGCCAGCGATGCCACATAATACTGCTGGTATGCTTAATAATTCTGTATTATGTTTTACTTCTATTGGCAAAACTAACAAAAGCATAAACTAACTCGTGTTTTATTAACGTTTGAGAACCAGTAGTGGTTGGTTTTGGCGTCGAAATAATTCATTAACACATGGCAGGTAGTCGGAGGGGGAGGTAATGATTTTAAAAAAAGTACTGTTATTTGTTTCACTCTTTTTTTTATCGTCAGTGTTTCGAGCAAGTTGGAGATTTCGAAAGATTCAACAAATTGAAACCAGAATCGTTCTTTCATGATAGGATACAGAATTCTGCTGATTGGTGGCGTAAGATCATTAAAAAGCTGGGTAGAATAATGGTGTTATGAAAGTACAGGAATAGCAGATTTTTTAAAAAAATATCTGGAAATTTTTGCATCTATTCGTCAACGAAGAAAGAGTCGTTTTGAACAACTAAACTGAACTACTTGAATACTATTTGCACCATTGAATTTTCATCTTTCAGGTAACGTCATGATTCAATCCTTTCACAACTTTTTTTTTTGTCTTTCTCCTGAAATAAAAAAAACTGCGTGGTGCCATCTGTAGTCTTCCAGGAGAATTATGGGTCTCCCTCTTAACAACAACAAGAACAACCCTCACTCAATTTGGGGTGAGGGTGGTGTAGACTCTTCACTGTAAGTCCACCCCATCACATTAAACCACGCCTATTTATAAAAGCAATATTTCCTTAACGTTATTTAAAATCCGGACAATGTGATTACGACGCGGTTCTCTTATCGACCAAACCAAACGGACAAGTTTGATGTATCAACGAATTTGTAATACATACAATATAAATATTACAGGAATCATCTTCTGTTGGAATTGAAGTTGAGTCCGACCCAGCCGCAACTGGCTTGTTGTGAATAACCGAAGCCATCAAAGATGGCAAGGGATTCTATCCTTTTTTTTTTTAAATATATGCGTGTATTCATGCATGCAATTGGTTATTCGTGTGTTCCTGCTCCAGGGTTTCCGGCCATATCGTTTTGTCTCCAGACTTGAAAATCGGCATCTCTACTCCACCACAACTCTTCTAAAAATGTTTCTTTGGATTATTTTGAAAGTAAAGAACCTTTTTTGGCCATTTGGAGCCTTATCCTAATTGGTTTATTAATAACATCTCGATTCTCTAGAATCAAGATGTTTCTAAATGCTTTGTTTTATTACTCTATTTTGGATGTTTGCCAGTTGAAAACAGCAGTGATGTCATAACATATAATTCATTCTGACCATATTTGTTCCTCGATGGTATTTTTTTCTTTTTTGCATGACTCCAAATCTTGACGCTACGGCTGTTCAGTTATTGACTGTGATGGCGAGAGCTGATTATTCTCGATTCGCTATCAATCAAAAATAGTTTTCCCAGCTTTAGACATTCGTTCAGCGAAAAATCTCCAGCACAAAACTTAGCAAACAACTTTTGACGCGTTCGATCAAACAAATCATCTATATAAACAGCACAAATCTCAAGCGTTAAGAACAAATGTGCTCTTTGCATATATACATACACACACACACACACACACACACACACACACATATATATATATATATATATATATATATATATATATAATTAACGCTCCCTTATTCAGGGTTGAGCACTCTCCAAGTGAGGTAACTCGTTCATTATAAGCATATGCAATGCTCTTCCAACATGGAATGGAGCACTCTGGTCGATGAGGAATATATATGATAAATAGATATATCGCTTAAATTCAACCTCACTGACCGTCCAGTTCCGTGGGAGGATACCAGTCTCCGGGTCTGAAGCTAAGGTTTCGATCCTGCCTCGTGGTACTGGATGGGATAATGGATAGACTATAGCCACACTGAAGAGTTGTAACACAACGAAACAACTGTCTGTGGATGACACAATATATATATATATATATATATATATATATATATATATATATATATAGAAAGAGAGAGAGAGAGGGGGGAATAAAAGTGTACACACATCAAAAACTGTTGATGATCGGTAAGTTTATTGGTCGAAACATGACTTGAGAAAAATATGTACATTTTGAGAGAATTAAAGGGGGGGACAAAAATGAGAGCGTGCAGACGGGGAAAAATTCTTCATAGAATGATGATTAACAAGTTGTTCGGTTGAAACTTTTGTTTACTAGTGAAGTATTCCCTCTGGAAAGATAGCCATAACAATTGTCCATATCAACAACGTCGTGTAGGAAATATCACTGAAAGCGGATGAAGGTGCGTTGCAGAAATCACCTGTACAGAACGTTGCACAAGTCCGGTTATCTAGTTTTTTGCAGATCGTAACATTAGTTTGGTTGGCTAGTAAGTTACTAACAGCTGTCGCTTTGCGGTCGAAGGGGTCAACACCATCTCCACAGCCTCGGATAAGGATTTTGAATTCTCCTAGATGGTAAAATAGATGAAGAACTGAATGATTAAGGATTCACAATAAGTTTATCGCTGGCAATTAATTACATCGTGGTAAAAACATGGCCTGTTATTTCCAGTTATTTTCTATTAGTACTTATTCGCTGGTAAATACTAGAACTGCTTGACTTTCCATTAGTATTTTTTCTCAGTAAATACTACTAATGCATATTTTTCCATTTGTACTTCATCGCAGGTAAATACTTATTCAGCGTATGTCCATGAATATTTTCTCGGTCAATACTAGCACGGCAAGATTTTTCCATTAGTATTTTTCTCAGTAAATACTTGTACTACAGATTTTCCACGAGTATTTTTTCGTCAGTAGAAACTAGTACTGCCAAATTTTCCATTAGTATTTTTCTTGGTAAATAATAGTTCTGCAAAATTTTCAAATTTCACATAAGGCTGATTCAACATTAACATTGGAATGACTGGCTATTATGCCTTTTGTTTGTGGATTGAAAATCAAATATAAGATTTTGTCAATTGAAAAATACTGGTTTTCCATATAAAAAAAAGGAACATAATTCAATCGCTATAAAAGCTTTTAGCAGTTTGATGTAATTTCCAACATCATACTTTTGTAAATCAGGATTTCCTTCCTTAATCAAAATTAAGAGAAAAAGAGGAGACTCTATTCAACCGGGATGCATTGATGAAGAAATGGGTCTAGTCAGTCACTCAATAGAAAACGTTACGTGACCAAAGTCTTTTCTCACCATGCCGAGTTGAGGATGATCAACTAAAAAATTGGAAAAGGCGATGATCAAGGATTAAAAAAATTGAAAAAAAGGATGATAATGAGTGAGTAACTTCTCTCACCTTCTGTTGGTCGGTGATCACTGAAAAAGTCCGAATTGAAATAAATAATTTCCAAAATTAGCGTTAACCCAGCCGGACACAAACTAGGAGACGAATTTAGCATATAATTACATCGTAAATTGAACCCCCTACTTGAACTTATTTTGTGGTCGAGAATTGAAGGAAATGTTTTAAAGAGTAAACTCCATTGGCGCAGCCGATAAGCATGATACATACATAGCAAACTAGCCAGGCTAACATAAAAACTGAAGAAACCCATGTTGAAGTTGACAGTTTTGGTTGACGGTTTCTGATAACGAACGAAGTCTAAACCACCCACAATGATTAGAACACCGTGTTCATCGTGCATATGCCCCGACATTGTTAGATGGCCAAAGCAAATCAGACTCATGATTTGTACAAGCGTACTTGATAAAAACCAAGTTCTGTGTTCCTTTGTTCATAACACAATTCTTGGATTATACAAATATTGGATTTTGAGGTGAAAAATTGATACAAAAACTGGCAAAATCGAAGATGCAAAACTAAGGAAAGTAGACCACTACATTTACCTAGGACAACGAATCTCTATGAAACCCTAAAAAGAAGAAATCAAGCGAAGAACTACCCTAGGATGGCAAGTCTTCGGTAAAACAAGCCCAACCTTCAAAAACAAGTTGATCCCAAAAATCCTAAAAAGAAGAGTATACAACCAACGCATTCTCCGGATAGTCACTTATGGAGCTGAAACATGGAACCTGACCAAGAGACAAACCCGCTAACTGAGGAGCATGCAACGCACACTGGAGAGAATCATGCTCAACCTCACATAGAGATATCACAAGACAGCACAATATATCAGAAAGAAAACGGGGGTCCGAGACATCATAGAATATATTAAAAAACTCAGTGGTGACTGTTAGAATAATATTTCAATTTTATCAAACAAAATAACATAAGAAAGAAATTGAAAACACCAAGATACCTAACTTTGAACATCTCAATTTGAAGCCATCATTTTAAAATTTAGTTATTTTTTAATTTCGATTTATATTCGTTAAGTTTTGAATATTTGTGATGCAGTATTTCACTGGAAGGAAATATTGTGGTATTCAAAAATTATAGTTATTCATTTCGACCTTTCGCCCAGCAGATTTGCCAGACTTCTCTATCGTTGTGGATCCAATATTTTCTAACTTGTGAAGTTCGTCACACAATTTTATTTTCTGTCGGTCACAGTTTCGCATATGATTTCTGAGGATCTACGTTGTAAGTTGTAATGTTCAGCAGCTATCTGACATTCTTGCAACATGACCAGTCCATCGCCATTTGAATTTTCTAATGGATTCCATGATATCTTTTCCTCTGATATACAGTGCTGTTTTGTGGTAGGAGATCCAGATGGATTTTTGTTGTGTGAATTGTGTAACTGAAAGTTATTGTAAAGGATAAAGGGCATTTAGTTTAGCACAAAATACTTTATTTGACCCAAACCTGCTCATTACATTACAACTTTATGAAAGTTGTAATTTTTGCAAGAAATTTAGAAAATTGATGTAATGGAATCTAACCTTTCCACATGGTCCAAAAGAGAAAAAAAAATGCACAGTCCGTCAGATCACTTCGCAATATAAACACACACACACACACACACACACACACACACACATATATATATATATATATATATATATATATATATATATATATATATATATATATATATAACTTTATTCCAGAATAACTGTATTGTCCTTTGGACTTTTTTTATAGTCTTTCCCTCCTACCAAAGGTGACGGAGTTCCTGGGGACAAACTTAATGCTGGCCCCACTCATCCATCTAGAGGTGAGTGGGAGACATTTACAGCTCAACTGTCAAGTGACATCCGAATCCTCACCCGCTTCCAGATTCTAGAACAGAAACGCTGGTTGATCGACCATTGGTGTTCAGCTCCCGACGGGATTTCAGCATCCATATATTCAATGGAATTTCGTTAAAGGGTTGACAATGGGCAAAGGAAGAAATGAATGAATTTCGGATTCAGGGATTTCTTTTTTCCGATTTAGGGACATTTTTTTCCATTTTCCTAATAAATTCTTGCATTTGCCCCAGTCTGTCTCCAAAAGTTCTCAATGAATTTCAATAAAAATAAAAAAAAATTGTGGAAGGTTAGATCCTGTGCCAAGGAGGTGAAGATGAAATATTGGCGCGGATCCAGGATTTCTTATATTCAATTATTGTTCTTCATCGTTTGGTGTATGTTTTCTCTGTCTGCTTTCTAGTTATCAAAGAATTAATTCAGGTGTTTGATGAATGACGATGAAATATTAGTATTTAAAAAAAAAAGTACAGTCCAATGTAATCATATTTAATGTTATCTAACGTATCAATCAAGTCAGTGGGTTTAAAATTGTCTTTGATCAGCTATTCACCAGCCAGAGATTTGCCACAACCAATATGGCGGAGAAAGTTCTTGCCCAACCTCCCATTTTAGCTGTGCCTGACAAATAATTACACATGTTCTTCCGGCAGAGAGAGGCACAGACCATTTTATCTTCGACATACGAGCAAATCGTGACGTTTGTGCGGCCGTTCAGATGTTTCATTTTTGCAAAGCCGCGATCAGATGTCTTGAAGGAGAAAGTGCCATCGCTGCATTCTCGAATCATAGCTTTGATTTGGCCTGTGGTGAAGAGAAACAACAGACCAAAATGAGTGTGGCGATATTCTTAGCGGAGTATAAAAAAAAGATGAATTATTGGAGAATGATCAACTAAATGATCGAATTATGAGGTGTTGCAAATCTCTAATGGTTATCATGAAAAAGGAGTTCGACTTCTCACTGAAGTTGGTTATGTCCTCTTTGCACTACAGTTCTTTGGAAAGGCATGAATTCACCGTGCTTCGAGTTCGAGAATATCTATGAAGTGAAAAAAAAAAAAAAAAAAAAAGAAGGAAATCCTTGGGAAATAATTAACTGATTATTTTATTATTAGTTTTCCCGTCAGGAAATAACAGCAAAATTTAAATAATTTTGAAAATGCATTGTACTTCTAAAATATCAAAAACATTATATTCGACGACATTTTCAATATTTCTTGAATATCAAATTAATCTAAAGGTTGGCTTAAATAAAAATACAATTTTAGTGTGACGTAACATTCTATTTCTAGGAAGTTACGCCACATGACGTCACCGATGACGTAATCGTGAGTGACGACAAATACACATTACTAATTTTTATACGAGTGGATTCTTTTCATTAGATGAAGTATTTGTTTAACTACAGCATACCTGTTCAAAAAGTCACATAATAGTTACGTAATATAAATTTCTGTCAGTCCTACGAAACTACAGCTTCTAAGTATTTCCATTGCTTTCCTTCAGTGTTACCAATTTAGATATTTTATACCTAAATATATATCCGTTGCCAATTTAGATGTTTTGTTTATGGATTTAAATCTATAATACTGGATGATTTTTGAGAAAGATTTAATTTTTAAAATTATTTTTATAAGATTTCTCGGGAGCCGCTGATCCAAACAACTTCAAACTTGACCCTGCAATGTCTGGCGTACCGACCAATATATCTGGTGAATATTTATTTTGCTCAACGGACTTAGAAGATTGCGGTAACCAAAAAGGACTGATAAAATAGTTAGACTGGTAGAAAGTATAAAGAGTTGGTACATAAGTGGAAATCAATGTTAGATATAAGATTGATTTGATACTAAATTCCCAAAAGGAGGGCCAAAAAATGTTGAAAGAGATGAGGGGTAATGTTAAAAGCGGGGGGGGGATGTTAAATTGGCGCCTTGGTATTGCGATTATGTATAGAACGACCGTAGCCATCAAAGAGGGTTCTATCTTTTTTTCATGTGCCCATGTGTTTGATTGCATGTTTGAGAGCTCCTGGCCATACCATTTTGTCCATAGGCTTAGAAATAGGCATGTCTGCTCCACTAGACCTCTTCTTAAAATGTTTTTCTTTAATGTTTTGGCGTGTTTATCAGTAACATCTAGATTATCCAAATAAAATAGAACTTTTCCTGACCTTATTTTTTCTACATAACTACGAATGTTGACTGTGATAGCAGGTTTGCATTAAATCTGCCCACACATGTTGAAGTTTTGTTGAAAGATAAAATTGAAGTTGAAGTCAAGATAAGATTTCAGCTAGTAATCATAAATTGCCGCCAAAAAAGAGAATTAATTTCCTTCAGACTATTGAAAAAATTCTATTCCGGAACCATCTCGAAACGATTAAAAACGCTCATCGCGTCATAGACACGTCACATGAACGGTCAAATTGTGTATTCATTTCAATATGAAGTTTTTTTTTCAAATCGACTCCCCCATAAATAGAGAACCGCTGGCCCAAACGACTCTGAACTTGGCACTGAAATGTCTGGCGCATGAACCAACATATCCAAGGCAATATCAACTTCGTACAATGGAAAGTTGTCGAGTCATTTCAGTGCACGAAGACACGCGAACGGATATTAATTTAATTGTAGTGAGATAACAATATTGATTTACAATACTCCATCTAAGTAAGAAAAACAATAAAACGATTCCTCTTCTGATACAGCCCCTACCGAACAACAAAACGAACATGGTGCACGAGATCAGGATAAAAGTTTGATTTAGACTTCAACCAGGCACTAGCTTTCGTAGATCAGTTGTGAGAGCAGCGGGGCGTTAACCTGGCCTTCCTCCAGGATGGAGGGATATGAGTTCGTGTACTACAGAATGCTTATTCTATATTTCTGATCCGTGCTGTTTACTCACTACTAAAAGGAAGTCGGTCTGAGTGAAGTTGCGATAGAAAGTAACTCGAAATAAGATGAAGGCAAATAGCAGTATAAAAATCACCAGTTCTTAGTCACTCAATAGAAACTGTCAGGTGATCAACAAAGACAATATGACTTCGTTAGGGGTGATCAATTACAAAATTGGGAAGACGGGTGCTAGCTCACAAAAAATGCAGCTCGGCAAAATTAGAGACCGATTGAGCATAAAGGTACATTGTAAATACAACCTAACCTATTTTTTGGTGAGTCGGGGGTTGAAAGAAATAGTTTTTTTCCAGAAATAAAGTAAATCGCGACGTCTCTTAGAAGACGACCTCATGGAATATGATGGTAAGGGAGACTTGCTTTCTGTTGCATGCGTCAGCTTAGTGATCCCTGCAAGTTTGAGTCAGGTCGAGACCAGGACTTTATACTTACAAGTTTTTTATGGCAGGATACAAGTCCACCGGAAGGATGCCTCCACCCTGATCACTCAACTCGGTGTACTCAATCACGTGCCTAGTACACAGGGAAGTATGTCCCAAAGAGTTTTCCACACCTTTCGCTTATCACCGGGAATCGAACTCAGAACCCTCATTGTGTTAAGTAGACGTGGTAATTATTACACAGGGCAAAATAAGGAGTAAATCTTCAAATTTTCTAGCGCTTTTGCTTCATTGGTGCATATACATATATAGTCAGCCCGCCAGTGAGACCAACTTGAAAGCTGGAGAAACCTTCTGGAAGTTGCTTATGCACCCTTTACACTAAAGCTCTTTGGAGAGGCATGAATCCACTGCGTCTTGTCTCATCGTCAGTTGGTATCGAATTGATAAGACGGAAGCAACAGTCTGGAAGAATTTGCAAGCCATAACTCCTCGGTGATACGATATTCTGTTTAATTCTAGCTTAGTCTATCACAAAGCCATGAGTACTGGGTATAAAATCAGGATCAAACTCGCTTTATAGTGCTTTCTTGTGAGCAGCTAGAAGCAGTCCGCATTCTTCATGAAGATTGGATGGATAGGTTATAATCGACTAATTAGTGACTTTCTTTTTTCAAATGGACAATGAAAAAAACAGATTGGGTGAGTTAGTATTTATTTACGGACATAGATAGGATGATGACAGATATCATCATCATCATTATCATTTGTCTTTTATCGTCCGTCGTTGGACATAGACCTTCTCCAGGATTCGCCACACCTCTCTATCGTGGTCGTCGCAGAGCCAGTACTTCCTGAATTTGTCTAGTTCGTCTCTCCATCTAGTAATTTGCCGGTCTCGGTAGTGAATGTGATCTCTGGGGATCCATGTTGTGAGTCGTGATGTCCATCGGTTGTCTGCCATTTTTGCAACATGGCTGGTCATTGGCCATTTGAGTTTTTCTAATACATTCTATGATGTCTCTGACCCCTGTTTTCTTTCTGATATATTGTGCTGTCTTGTGATCTCTCCATGTGAGGTTAATCATGATTCACATTGCATGCTTCTCAATTTGCCGGTCTGTATCTTGGTTAGGTTCCATGTTTCAGCTCCATAAGTGACTATCGGGGGGATGCATTGGTTGTATACTCTTCTTTTTAGGGTTAATGGGATCGTCTTATTTTTGAAGGCTGAGCTTGCTCTGCCGAAAGCTTGCCATCCTGGAGTGATTCTTCGCTTGATTTCTTTTTCTTTTGTCGGTTCCCTCATCCCACACAACTACCCTATCCACCCATAACATATGTAACTCAGGTTCTGAGACGCTTTTCTTTATGTTTCCAATCTCGTTGATGATGTGAAGTCATCCCCAACGAAATGTCAATGAATTGATACCTATTCAGCCTATGTGGGTTTTCCTAATTGTCTATTAGGAAAATTCACCATATATATATATATATATATATATATATATATATAGTGAGAGAGAGAGAGAGAGAGAGAGAGAGAGATAGATAGATAGATAGATAGATGGATAGATGCCGACTTACGATCGGGTTTTCTTCCGACTAGCTGGTCGTATCTCTAAACGTACAATTTTTTTCCGATATGTTTAAAAAGAACCAGTGAATGGTCACTTCGACTCTTTTTCCCCCAACAAATTTTTAAAAGATAAATTGAAAGCAAGTACATAATTGTATTTTAAAGATGAAAGAAAGGCTTAAAAAAATGCCCAAGTATGATAACATTTTTCCGGAACGAAAAAGTTCAGCAAGACGATGCAATTGCAAAATGTATATTATGCATAGCATTCTCTGTTTCAAAATTCAAGATATAATTCATTCCACTCTATTATTGTGTGTTTCATAAGTAGAATGTGATATCCTAAAACTTGAGAAAACCGTATACAACACAGGCACAACCAAGAATAATACATATCTATTCTATTTACATAGTACGTATCTTTTTTTCATAATGTATGTACTCTCTTGCATTTCATCAATACGTGTACGACCGAGTAATCTTTCATATTTACTTATATTTCTGTATTTGGGGGTGTAACTTTCATATTTATATGAATCTTTTTTATGTCCTCGTAATTTGGTCACAGTTACTAACAAGTCGAGAGGTCTCGAGTCGGGGACTATCTCTGTATACCTAAGGAGATAATGATGAAAAATCTTTTCGCAAAATGTGTGCTTTTTCATTATTAGGCTACGGAGTTATGAACATAGAAATATTCATCTGACGAATGCGGTCTGCTCTTAGCCGTTTGCAAGAAACCTATTGTCGTGAAATAATCAAATTAATGTAACTTTTAATACCACATCATTATATATATATATATATATATATATATATATATATATATATATATATATATGTGTGTGTGTGTAACTTTTAATATTGTAACATTATATGTATATATATATGTATACATAATTTAAACTGTAGAAAGTAAGACAGAATCAGGAGTGAACTATCTATAAATATACAAGTAGGTGAAATATATACCACAAGTCGTATTTATCATTCCAAAAAATCTTCATTTCAACAGTGCCCAATACTAATACAGAGACTATATATATATATATATATATATATATATAGAGAGAGAGAGAGAGAGAGAGAGAGGTATATGATAATTAAATAATTGAGTCATCCACAGACAGCTGTTTTGTTGTATTACAACTCTTCAGTGCGGCTATAGACTATCCATTATCCATCCAGCACTACGAGGTAGGATCGAAACCTTCGCTTCAGAGGCTGGCATTTTACCTAGACGGTTAGTAAGGGTGAAGTTAAGCGATATATTTATTTATGCACAATTCCCCATCCATCAGAGTGCTCTATTCCAAAGTTGTAAGAGCATTGCATAAGCTTGTAATGAACAAGTTACCTTACTCAAAGAGTGCTCAATCCTGAATAAAAGAGCGTTAATTATAATAGAAATTAAATAATTGAGTTAATGCATATAATATATATATATATATATATATATATATATATATATATATATATATATATATATATATATATATATGCGTGTGTGTGTGTGTGTGTGTGTATCAAAAGAGAGAGTTCAGTAAATGTATTGAATTTGTATATTTTCTGTTTGTTTCTTTTTTTTCACTCTCCAATGAATGTTTCAGCTATTAAGATTCTCTCCAGGTGATTTTTTCTTTCCGAGTTCTTTCAATTTTTATTAGATTTAATCATGGGTATTTGTAAGAATTCTTTTTATGGATATATATGCACTGTGACCATCGAGAAACGTTGCTGCAATAACAGTGCTATTGAACCCCCAATTAAAACATTATCCAGTGGAGATTAAACAAATGTTCTTTTTCGGTACAATAAGGAGTTAATATTTAAATTTTCAGCGCTCTAGCTCCATTGGTGCAGCGTGTAAATGTGATACATGCATAACAAACCGACCGACCTGACCAATTTAGAGACTGAAGAAACCTATTGTGACAGTTTGGGTTGACGATTTTCCAATCTGTTAAAAACAAACATTAAAAATCTATTAACTGCTATGATTTGCCAAGTTTTCCGGCATCATCAGTGTTCCAACAATGACCAAGTTCCAAGGTCACAATATAAATGAGTTACGACTGTACAACACTTTGACCGATCAGCTCACCGACCTTCTTCATGTCATCTGAAATTTTCAAATGAAGTATTGTCTTCTTTCATGGGATACCCAAACTAACATCCTCATCTTCGTTGTTTTGGTCAATGACTTTCAGTTGGTGCTTTCCCCGGACTTCTGTTATTTTCTGAAGTTTAATGTTTGTGCGAATGTTCATATGTTCGTTAGTACGTGGTGGCTTGCCTGACTGGCTCTACTTGTCATTACCGACAATGGTTATAACAGACATTTTGTTATTTCAGATGGAGCATATGTTGAGTCTAAGTCGGCTAACCGTGGAGCCAGAGCCAGATTTATTGGAGCAAGAAAAGCAATTTCGCTTGGCCACCTCGATACAAAAATATAATAATTAAAGAACGGGGGATGCTTGGTCACTCAATAGAAACTGTCACTCAAGCAACGTATTTTGGCAGCATGTCGTATTGGGGTGATGAATGAATGAGTTTTTTCTCTTGCCTTTTATCGGGTAGTGATCACTCAAACTAGTCTAAATTATCATTAAAAAAGCGTGAATGCTGCTGGACACAAACTAAGGGATCAATCTATCATAAAACATGATTGGAAATTGAACCTCTCCCTAAAAACTTATTTGGGTGGGGAATTATCAAGGAGAAACGACCACTTTTTTTCTTGACATCATCATCATCATCAGTCTTTTAACGTCTGTCGTTGGACATAGACCTTCCCCAAGATTCGCCACAATTCCCTATCATGGGCATCGCAGAGCCAGTGTTTCCTGAATTTGTCAAGTTCATCTCTCCATTTTATGTTCTGTCGGCCTCAGTTCCTAATGTGATCTCTGGGGATCCATGTTGTGAGACGTGATGTCCATCGGTTGTCTTTCATTCTTGCAACATGGCCTGCGCATTGCTATTTGAGTTTTTTAATAGTTTCCATGATGTCACGAAATCTTCATTGCTCTAGCTCCATTGGTGAGGCCTGTACGATTGATACTAACATAGCCAGCCAGCCAGCCAGCCAGCAAGCCAGCTAACCAGCCAGCCAGTCAACTAGCCGGGACAGTTAAAAAAAATTACGTTGACAGTTTTAGTGACAGTCTTAGTTGACGGTTTCTAATTGTTGAGTCATCATTATCTACGCAAAGTAAAGATTACATACCAGCATAGCTATGTTTCTTGTGATTTGTCTTTCTTGAAATTCTGCCCTGGGGGTTAGCTGACATGTATTTACACGTATACATGTGCCTACTTTAGATATATAGTTGCTCATTTAATCTTTAATATATATATATATATATATATATATATATATATATATATATATATATATATATATATATATATATAGTGAACTAAGAAACAAACTCAGGAGTAAAAGTATAGACCGACTTCATTTGTTAATTATTTATTTGGTAAATACTAATAAGTATGCTATGCATGTTTCGGGAAGGGTCATCATCTCCAGTAGGATGTGTGTACCTTTTATTGGTTAAAATGTAAGGTTTTACATTGGAAACAAACTTAGCATCAAATATTTTGCTTTGAAAGCAAAAATGGAAATCTGAAATGAAAATCCATAGGAAGGAATCCGTGGTAATTTGGTCGGCTCTTTTATTAGAAGTAGGAACAGCATTTATGGATATTTTATAAATGGTTTTGGTAAACGGTTCGTAAGAACTTGTTGTGATGGTTATTGGGAATCTAGGTCATGGTCCAGTGTCAAGCTACTTAGGTGCATAGTAAGGTGATATAAAGTCCTTCCATACATATATATTTTTTTAACCTTACCAGATGGGTATCAATGGCGGGGTAGAACTATATGTATCAATGGTATGTCGGTGTATACGGTAGGGGTCAGGTCATAATAGGGCTGAAGTACTGGAAATTGTTTAGGAGTATTTCGTTTGTGAGCCATGAGGTCGAGGCTATCCCTTGTGATTATCAAAGTGATGAGGAATATAAGGGTCCTTGTTATACATGATCGAGTATCAGTTATCAGTTGGGAAATGAATGTTCCGTAATCTTAATGGTCATTGGAGCTATTCTTAAATGTGAGATAGCTTTGAATAGTACAAGCAGAACGGACCATACATTAATGTCTATAAGTATGGGTCTATGTGATTATGTTTAACGTTTAAGATACCTAAAAGAAGAGTTTGGTATGGATTGGGTAAGATAAGTTTATAACGTTTATCAAATGTAGACTGGGGTCCAGATTGTATAGGTAGGGCTATTGTGGGGAATATGAGTATATGCATATTGAGGTGTGTTATGGTGTACGGATGTTATAGTCTATATTTATGAATCGGATTGAAATATAGTATTAGGTGCACATATAAAGATAATTTGTTGGTAATTATAAAGTAATTCGGAGTGAGAGGATTTAGTTGAGTCCGTCAGGAGAGAGAGAGAGAGAGAGAGAGAGAGTTTCAAATTTATTAATCCATATACCTTCATGTAATTCCAGAATTTTAGTCGTGACAGGAGGTGTATTTTTTCTATTCTCCCTGTGATTGCAAATCTAGCACCTGTGCCAGAATTGTGTCCGAGGGTTCGGAAGAGTTGTTCTATCGGGATTACGTTAGGATGATTGGGTGATTTAATTCTTTGCCTATAGTTATTATATCTAATGTTGAATTATAACATCGATTTACATATATATTGCAGTTTGAATTTAATATATTCTTGGATGTAGAAGACATTTTTGCTTCTGCAGTTGGAATTATGGCAGATCTAGAAAGTCTTGCTAGTGATGGAGCTTATGAATGGGTTAGTGCATTCAAGGCACTTGCTGCATCGCCTATTTCTATTGTTGCAGGGTTGGCAGAATTTCACAGTTGGAGAGATGGTAGTATGTGAGACCTTGTTATTTATTTTGGTGCTACTGCTGACCATATCATTAATGTTTGGGGTATGCGGTAATGGCGCATAGTTCTTGGAAATATTTCTTTGAATTCTGTTCTAAGTGCTAGTATATTCCATCTTTTATTGATTATATATAGAGGTGGGAGTGTGTTGTGGAAGGTAGTAATAAGCATTATGCGATCAGATTTATGTGTGTGGGGAGATGAACTATTCAAATCAAGACAGAGCAGGAGTATACAGAGTGTATGGAACCTTTATTTTGTTTAAGTGTCTCCAGGACATGTTTCGGAGTTCAACTCTATCGTCAGTGATTATATGTTCATGTGGTGACCTTAATATTAGACTTCGACTAGTTTACTGATTAAAAAGACTATTATAAGAATACAGAATGAAAATAGAAAATTCCATTGACAACATTTGGGTTCATTTTTATTGTGGTTGTTCATTAATTTTCATGCCATTGTCGAAAAACGTATTTTCCTTTCATAATTTTTTGACAATGATGCAAAGAAACATCTAAATGTTCATGAAATCGTCCTCAACTACATTTTTCGTTTCACCAAATACTGGTTAATTACCGTATTTGACGGCATCTGAGAGCCCTCGCTTTCCCATCTATAAAAATGTCCCAAAAGTTAAAGGTAACCTTAGTTGTCTAGTCCTATATTTGCTGCGATTTTAGAAGGGATTACAAACAAACTGGGCGATGAATGAGAGGAATTCATATAAACTGGCGATCTCTGTAAGTAATTGAACAAACGTAGAGTCAACATTTGAAGCCACGTAAAAAAATACATCAAAAAATAAATATGGTCAGAATAAATTCTATTTATGACATCACTGGCATTTTGCAGTGGAAAACATCTAAAGTACAGTATAGAAACTGACTTTGGATTTTTTAATGGACCTGCCAAAGTAAGGAAACCAAAAAGTCGAAAAAGCTTTTTTCCCCAAAATAAAAACTTAAAAAAATATTCTAGTGAAGTACTGATGCCTATTTTCGAGTCTTTAAACCAAACGATACGGCCATAAACAAACTCACAAACAAACGCACATGTAGAAAAAGATATGACCCCTTTGATGGCTACGGCTGTTTTATGTTTTCCTTGATATTCCCTGATGAATTAGGGATGGAAGGGTCTTTATGCCATCAAGTACGGTGAGTATGTTATCCAGTCTGCTCGGATCATATGAAGATTAGGACGACTGCCTTACACAGAAAGTCCCATTTCGGATACTTGGCAAGAGCGAGGAGAGTGTATAAATCCCTCTATGCACTCAGCAGCTAATTGAGTACAATCTAAGCTGTGTAATTAAGGTAGAGGTATCACTTTGGTGGACCTGCATCTGGTCAAGAGGGCAGTCATAAAAATTGTAAGAATAAATTCTTGATCACAACCAAGGATCGTTAAAGATGTCTGTCGTTGATCCTCCTATGGGGATTGTTTACCAAGAAACAAGGGCTTATACCTTTCACTTCCTGTCATCCAGAGTTAATTTTATTCTATATCAATTAAAATTGTCTGAAAGATAAACCTCTTTTACGACAATTATGTCGGTTTAGCGATTATAGCCTGGTCAAAATTATTAGTCCTTTGAGTATTTTCTGAAGCTGTTGAATCCCAAAGGGACATTCCAGGTGGACTTCTTTCAGATTTTATTCTCATACTTACAGATATCTAGCTTATAACACACAGTGTGTGTTGGTTGTTTTGTCCTGCAAGGGAAGTTAATTTCATATTTTCATACCAAGGTGACGTTCATTATTTGTTTTTTTTACAAGAGAAAAATGAGTGTATGTAATAGTACTTTAATTCTAGAATTTCTCCATTGAAATAGCTTCACACTTCTCTATATTATGAGCTTCCTGTATATACTTGAAATTTCACATTAGACATTTCATTCTTGATGGTCATAGGCTATAATTTTTATTAGAAAAAAAATCTTTTAAAAAATACTTCCGTGATTTCGTACACAAAAAAGCATTTTAAGAGCTTTCCAAAAAGTAACATTCTGAATTAAAAAGGTACGGGTGCTTTCAACGGTCGTCATTATCGTTTCTTTCTTTATATGCACGACGAAAAATGAGCAAGTTGAAATAGATATTATTATATTTTTTTTACATTCACTGCATTTATATCAATGCATATTCAATTTTGGGGGGTGGATACAGAAAATATTACATATGAGGTATTTTTGAAAAAACGTCTCCCCTGAGAAAACTGCAATTGGTATGAGCATAACCAATCCATTGTCGTAATTTCTACTGCCATTTGCTTTCAAAAAGCACGTACAGTTACTTATTTGATCTTCAAATAATACAATGTCCGTCATTAAAGAATTAGAAACGACACGAACAGTTTGAATCAAACCCCAATTATCACTTTGGCCAAAAGAATGCTACGTTTAATTTGACTGGTATCTTTATTTTTCATGGGCATGTTACGCTTACATCGTATCTTTCAATGATATTGCTAGTTTTATACTTCTTTTCAAATAAATCAAGACAATATCATTTCTATTAGTACAATTGCGAGGTGAAAACAATAACAAATACGGCGCCAATCGATCAGAGGAAAAATGAAAGATAGGTTTAAGGGTTATATTTGATTTTCTGTAAAGTGTAAAATCTTTGGTAGCACATTGTTTAATTATCGTACATAAGCAGGCTTCTCGGGGGAATGTCATGTGAGTTCAAGCCTTGCCTTGGGTTTTATTCTTCGTTTTCGATCTGTGATTTTTACTCACTGCCATAGACTGACGGCGTGAATAGATGGAATGAAAAACAACTACGAGTAAGTATAGGTCTGTTTTTTTCACTCAATAGACACCGGCACTTGACTAACGTCTTTTAGTAGCATTGGGGTGATCAATTGTAAAATCGGAAGAGGGGGTGATCAATGAATAAGTTACTTCTGTCGCCATTTGTTTGTCGCTAAAAAGTCTGAATTTTTCGAAAGAAAAACAATGGGGTACAACTTGGGACTAATTTAAAATAAATTTACAGAGCAAATTGAAGCCTTTGTGGGTTTTTACAATAAGTTTTTTGTTGACATGATAAGGAATGGATGTTGCATAAACAGATACTAGCAAATAATTTACTGAAATGACATGAATTTAGAAAAAATTCTTTCACATTTCAAGAGTATATATATACATATATATATATATATATATATATATATATATATATATATATATATATATATATATATATATATATATATATACATACATATATATTAGGGTATTCAGAAAGTAATTACGCATTTTAGATTTCGGAAATAACATATTTTCAAAAATGAGATAAAAAGGAATTCTGGTGAAATTTAGTAAAATAATATATATCAATAATGTAATCACCCTCATTATCAATAAAAGCAGCCCAACGAAATCGCAAGTCGAAAGAATTCTGACTTTTAAAAAATTTTTTTATTTTGTACTTTTTTCTCTTAAAAGTCTCTATCTTCCATGGTGCTAAAATTTACTCTACACGATACACCGCCGGATAGAAGAGATGATGAACTAAATCCAGACGTCGTCCAGAATAATTAACCCTAGACTTGCCTCAGTCAGTTGGCTTATTATCATAATACGTGAATATTTTCCGAAAACCCTAATATATCGGCAATAATAGATAAATAGATACTTTTTTTAGAAAAAAAAAAACGAGGATTCTCCAATTTGTAAAAAAAAGTTTTAGTGTTGGAAATGAAATATTTAGAAGTCAGGCACAAACGATTTATATTCAAAAATAAAATAGCATTGCATATGTTTCCAAGGCGCTGTTGGTTATTGTGGTCATTTTGTAATCGAGAGAATGGTGGTTCGAATCCACACGGGGAGCTTTTCTTTTATAAACAGTAGTAGTCATAGTTGAGGACGTCGTGTGTAGATATCAATATTAAAGAAAACAAGACCAGTACAAAAATTTATAGCTGCACAATGTGATAATATAATTGCAAAAACTTGAAGAACACTGAACAAGAATATTCAACATAATATAGGCGAAAAAATATTTTACAATATTTTACAATATATATATATATATATATATATATATATATATATATATATATATATATATATATAGATAGATAGATAGATAGATAGATAGATAGATAGTGAATCCAACAACTTTGGGACCAGACAAGTATTGTAGAAGTGGATTTTCGAAATTAATGAAGCGTAGGGTAAAGAATTGCTATATACTGTGCTACATAGATCGTACAGTCATTTTTCAACAAGATGAACAGAATTTATTTCTCCATAGACTTATTTCTAAAATGTGTAAACGCAGTGACAGTTGCATAAATGAAATAAATTATCGAATTTATTAAGGGTGGCAGCAATAATATGAAAATCATTTTCTCTCAATTTTTTGATGGGAACTTCTCAAAAATTGTCTTCTATTAAATAAGAATAACAAAACTTATCAAAATCAGAAGTTCGTTGATTTTTGGTAGATTTTGAAAATCGATGATTTCATAACCTATAAATTTACTGCTGCACGTTATTGCGATTGTCTTTGGTTTACAGGTGAACAACTTTTCTCCAATTTTCCGTGTTACTAATGGCATGAATATTTTTCCCTTGGTTATCGATTTTCCATCGAACGCCAGATTCAAATCAATATTTCGAGCCATTGAGGTTGCTGGTGTAGTGAAAACCCGATTAGTGAAGTTCAACTTATATATATATATATATATATATATATATATATATATATATATATATATATTAAAAAGAGAAATGTGTAACATGTGGATTGGTTAAATACATAGGTTTAATCCCTAAACCATTCTTGATTAGTAGTAATAATGATATTGACCCGGAAGCATGCAAGACACTAGAGTTATTATTCCACGTTATCCAAAATGGTGTAAAGCGAAGAAGCAAATGACATCACTTTATGAAAGAAAAGATTTTGAGCGTTCCCAGACCCGTAAATCTCACATTCATCCAGCAAACAAAAATAGAAGTGAACGACATTTGTTTTTTTTTTTCAGTGAGCAAATACAGATTACAAATGCTTTTCAAATGCAAAATCTCCCGTATATAAGCAAGCACAGCCTTTTACCATTATTGATTAGTTAACTACCATTATTGATTAGTTAACTACCTTTGCAGCCCACTAATAGTGTAGTGAATTCGATCCTCACACGGTGTCACATTATAGTGATATTTTCGCAACGGATACAACAACGAGGTTAGAGATACGAAGTTGAAAGCAAAAATTAGAAAAAATTCAATTTTCCTGTCTTATGGCTAAAATATTTGCGTACTTCAAAACTGTGGAAGAGGTCGAGAATTGAGTCCAGCTTAAAAGGTAGTTGCTCAGATGCTGATATTCAAAGCAGATAGGTCTTGCCAACATACATGATCGGTATAACAAGATGTTCCATCTATTCATTTTATTTCCATTATTGTTATAAATGCAACCTTGTTTTTTTTCATCAGTCACCAACACACTAAATGAAAATACCAAATAAAAACACCACCCAAAATCAAACAGTGGAATGGGCACATTTCGATCGATCACCGAGGGTCCCTCCCCATTTATCACGTGAAGACAACCCTAGGGTACAACAGCCAAAATATTGTGTTCAAGAAATGAAATAAGATGACGACAACAGTCCGAAAAAAACCTAACATATTCGACATGACTTGTTTCCTGTGTACACATTGAATTTGATTGATACTGTAACAATAAACATCTGGTTACTTGAACTGTAACTCCTGTTTTCTCCTATGTGCCACACAGAACGACTTCGCTTGACTCACCATATTGAGCTATATAGACGTTACTAAACTGCCGACTATTTATACACCCTGGCCTTTAGCCGAATAGATGTGACAGCACAGTAGTAGTGGGGGCAATCTTCATCCATCTATCCAATAGCCGTACCAAGCAAAGCATAGTGAATTTTAAAAAGCATTATTAATTCCAAAGACAACCAGTGACAAAAGCTGTTATCTCTCTTTGCACGTGTTTTCCAAAAGTAATATCTATTGCACACATGCAAATCCCCATCCCCAATTTTTATGAATACCACCCCTAGAGAACCGAGAGCACATTGACATTCTTCCTGTGAGTTTCTCGTTTGATTAGGTCGCAATATGGCAGAGGTTGGAGAATTTTTTTCATATCTTCTCTAAGGAATTGTCATCCATACAGAAAAAGCATATTCAAGCCGAAAAGAAAAACCTTAAATGAAAGGCAAAGGTTGGAAAACGAGGAGGTGATGAAAGAGAAGCGATCCCCTTGTTCGCCACCGTGGACGAGATAACTCGTCTTTCTTACGTTAGTGTGCTATTCTTTTGCAATCAAAAGAAAATCGGCAAAAATATGTCCCTTACCTGCCTTTCAAATCCATATACCGTATATTTCTTTTAAATATAAGGCGTTTTTTTTCTTTACCAAAAAAGGCTTTGAATTAGCAGTTCGACTCAAGTCAGTTTAAAATTACCTATATAATCTCGACAGACAATGACCAATATAACGTCAACTGACACCATGCATATTAAAGAGCCCATTGTTTTAATGCCGACGTTATGGCAAAAATGGACTTTGCTTATATTTGAGTCTGTTGATTTTATGGAATATTATGCTCAAACAGAACTCGTCTTATTCTCAGAGTTCGACTTATATTCAAGAATATACTGTTTTTCAGAAGTTACTCATGTTCACCAAGCTCTTCACCACAGAGGATCGACACACCTTTCAAGTTCAAACTTGAACTAAGAGAATTAAATTTAGCGGAAGGCCCAAGGAGGAAGGTCAATGTGCCTAACGACTTTAGCAAGTGTCTAAACAGCGATGTAATACGAGAGTAAACATTAAGAAAGTTACCGGCCCCAGTAGAGACCCTGTGGACGACGCCCTGTCAAAATCCTGGGGCCCATTGCACATATCCTCTTGGCAGATCGAAACACAAATCATCTTTTGGTAGAAGGAACAAATAGTGACATTAGAGTCAGGGTTGAGGAACTTCATCTTCTTGAATTGTGGATGCTTGTCGTCAAACGAGAAAGATACACCGTCGGTACAGTCTCTATAGATGGTACTGATAATCCCTGATAAGAAGAGCTCGGTTAAAATCAATCATGAAGAAAAGAAAAGGAAGACAATCAGAAAGAAAGAAAAGGAGAGAGAAAGAAAAAAGAAAACGGAAGTGAAATAAAAAACAATAACGAAACAAAAACAATGGAAAGATAATTACGAAAGAAATTCAGGAAGGTCAAACTATGATTCAGTAAAGATAAAGCAAATTAATAACGAAGCAAAAGAAAAAAAAAAGAAGGAAGGGAAAAAGAATGAAAAAGGAGAAAGAAAGAAAAAAAAACGAAATAAAGAAAGAAAGGAAGAATATAGGAACGAAAAGAGAAGAAAAAAGATAATTATGGATGAACTATGGTCCAGATAGCCTCCGATACAGTAAAAAGGGATCCTCAGTTTGATTGAGTAACGGAACAAAAAAGAAAGAAAGTAGGAAAAAAAATTTTTTTTCAAAATAGAAAGAAGGAAAAACGAAGAAAACAGAAAGAAAAAGAAAAAACGAAAGAAAGAAAGAAATGCAAAAAAAGGAAAAATAGAAAGAAACGAAAGACAGAAAGATAACGACAGAAGGAAAATGGTGCAGACACCTTTCGATCTAGTAAAGAAAAAACCTCGACTTAACTTAATGAAGTAGCAAAAAAAGGAAAGGAAGAAAACAAACAACGTGCTTGGCCTACGCTAGGGTCAACCCCTCTTGCTCCATCATGATCTATAAGGAAAACAAAACAGAATTCATTTCTCCATACAATATAATTCCCGAACTACGTACCAGATTTCAACTCCTCAATCAGTAGTTCCAGTAAATGGGATTTGCTAACTTCAGCCGAACAAGTCGACCTGAGTAAAGCTTTTAAAGTGGGATTGAATTGATCAGTTTTTACCTACGTCACAGTGTCACTGTTATTCGTGTACGACGTCACAATTTTCCCGTCTGGTCATTGTCATCCGTCATTGTTGTTACATGAGAAAATAAAGTCAAAACTCATTAGTAGGAGTTTGACAAAAGGCAACACAAACCGGGGGGAAAAAACAAAACAAAATAATGTTTATGATTAT
>OY735235.1:6814036-6936536 GCA_963457665.1 Thysanoteuthis rhombus | reverse complement strand
CTAGATAGTCTATATCCTGACGTGAGTAACTTGAAATGTTTCAAAGTATAATATACCCGTACGTATTTCCTTGAAAAATATTTAGGGTTGCTAGGTATTTGAATTCATACAAATCTCTTGACTCCACCTTTTTGACTTCAACGGAACTGATAGTATATTTTAAAGTGTTCGATTGAAATATTTAGTTGTATAATGAATTGTATCTACTTACTTCCAAACGAGAGTATTATTAGACACATGGTTGGTTCCATGCGCGGTCCTGTATACGGGAAGTTCAAAGAATTACTCCAGTGCCCGCAACTGGCGTTGCAAAGGCGTCAAGGACGGGGGAACCGACCATTCCCTTTCAGTGCAATGAAAAGGTGCCGCCTAGGGACTTACTGATCCCCCGAGACTGGGCAAGGTAATTTGGTGGGGGGTACGAGACAAATCCTAAGCCTCTACGAATTTCAAAACGGAGCCTCAATAAAACATCATCCGTTACAGTATTGCATAAGATTACCACAGAATGTACTGCAAGCAGATTCTGAATAAGACCTGTTGGGATAATAATTGTTGTGTTTAATCCTAAGTGCGCGAAAATCATATTTTTTCAAAACAATTTATTCAGTTATAATTAAGATTTTGGTATACAAAATATGATATGTGTATCAGATCTACACACTTGTTACTTGGAGCAATAGATATGAATATAGTGAAGGTCAACTTATCAAATACCGATGAACACCCATCCCTTTCTTTCGTCCCAAGGTCAACTTACGTTGATATATTAATCATGGCGAATCAGTTTATCACTTCATAACAATAGAAAACCGACCCTTTTTATTGATCATCAAACTTGACGTACGGAGACTAAAATCAGCTTCAGATAAGCGAATATTTTTTTGTTTTGATATCGTATATTGGGTCTGTATATGCGAAGTATGAAAGTTGTAGTCTGAATATATCGTGACCAAGTTAGCTTTATAAAGCCCCCAAAAGTGGTGTTTATTGGTATAGATGCAAAAAACAAAAACAAAAAAAATTTCTATCATTATTCGGACTATCCTCATCTTGGTTGTTTTTCATACAACGTTTCGGCCGTTGTACTCTACTACTGCTAAGAGGGGAGTGCGGTCGATATATCCCCGTCGGTTAAATAAAGGGTTCGGTTCGTTACTTCCCTCACACCTACCAGATGATACCTGATGAAGGCCGAAACGTTGTATGAAAAACAACCAAAATGAGGATAGTCCGAATAATAATAGAAATAACACTCTAATGTAGTTCATGGTTCAGGGCTGCGGCTCCAATACTATCGTAGTGGCATCACACGAGCACTTCGATATCACATTTATTCATTTCCCAATGCACAGTAATAATATTCCGCAAAGGTGAAAAAGCTTTAGCTGTTTTATATGAAGGTGATAGGCCGACCAAGTCTCGCAATCGCAAAGCAAGGTGATCTATACACAAGCATTGAGCACCTTTCTCTTTGTACCCAGTTATATACTATGTTGTCTCTGATAGCGTTGTTCCTGCTATCGAAATGCATCATCATCATCATCATCATCATCATCATCATCATCATCATCAGTCTTTCAACATCCGTCGTTGGTCATAGACCTTCCCCAGGATTCGCCACACTCTATCATGGGCGTCGCAGAGCCAGCACTTTCTGAATTTGTCTAGCTTGTCTCTCCACCTAATATTCTGCCGGCCTCGGTTGAGCATGTGATCTCGGGAGATCCATGTCGTGAGTCGCGATGTCCATCAGTTTGTCCGCCATTCGTGCAACATGGCCAGCCCACCGCCATTTGAGCTTTTTACTGGATTTTATGATGTCCCTGACTCTTTGTCTATTCCTGGATGTACTGTGCTGTCTTGTGGTCTCTCCATGTAAGGCCCGGCATAATTCTTTCATGTGCACATTGCATGGTTCTCAATTAGCGGATCTGTTTTTTGGTTAGGTTCCATGTTTCAGCTCCATAAGTGACTATTGGGAGGATGCATTGGTTATACACCTTTCTTTTTAGGATTAATGGGATCTTGTTATTTTTGAAGGTTGAGCTTGCTCTGCCAAAGGCTTGCCATCCTGGCGTGATTCTTCGCATGACTTCTTCTTCTTTTGAGGGTCTCATGGAGATTCGTTGTTCTCGGTAGATGTAGTGTTCTGTGTCTTCAATTCTGATCTCAGTGTTTTTATCTCCGATGTGGTTGTTGGACATGATCATTGACTTGAAAAAGATCCTACAGAAGATTTCACTGCCAAGGGTACAGAACCTGCTGACAGTATTCCGAGATACACAAATTTGTCCACTACTACCAGACATTCAACACATTGACATTTTGCTGGTGTATGTCTTGCCAGGTGCAGGTGAAAAACATCAACACGGTTCTCTTGTAACTTAGAGTGAGTCCGAGAGGAGTGCAAGTTTTATTGTGTCCACCAAGGAAACATCATCAGTCATTTCCAGTGTAGGCTACCAATCGTCTGCCTACCACGGGTCTCTTACCAAAGATCCGAGTACCTTGACTTATAATGCAAATCGCCTGATATCAAACACACTGCCAAAGGTGCGATAGAAATCATAGACACTGTGATTACAGTCTTTAAACGACATGCAGAAAGCCAAAGCCCAGGGCAAATCGTGTCGGGGCCAGAATAACTTCTTGTTTCACTCCGTTTTCATAAATATCGATTCTGATAGTTTTCCACCGACATTAACCCAATTTTATCATGCCTTCATGAAATAATCACAGTACGGCAATAAAATAAACTATTCAGGTCGGCCAACCTTCCTTAGAATCTCCCATTACACAGTTCTATTTTTACCTACACACATACGTTGTCAACCAGCTAAACCAGTTTGAAAACGGAAGAAACTAATTTTGACAGTTTAGGTGACAGTATCGGTTGATACTTTCCAAATGTATTGACTCAGATCTATATCAGTTTATAGATACCACTATATTTGAGAATATACATATATGTGAGTGTAAAAAGTATCCGATACATTTCAAAAAGTTCATTTTGATATCCTTATTCAATTTCAGAATTGACTGAATTTGATCAAAGGATTAAAAAAAATATTAACTGATCTAATGACGTCCTTAGTAGCACGGTAATAATAAGTATATGTATATTTGTTATTCTTTTCGGCAAACATACTAATTCAGGTAATTTTTATTATTAGTGACAAGCACATGAAAGTCATTAAAAGGCTCTTAATTTTATGTCTCATATTCAAACAGAGAAAATTGGAAGGAATTCAGTCAAACATAGAGCTATACTGTCCTAGAATGATTTCATTTATTTTTCCAAAAATAGAATTAATAAATTCAAGTAGGAATAGTTTCAAAAGAATCCCCAAATGATTCTTAACAAATACATATTGTAATAAGTGAATTATCAAATTGAACAAAAACAATTTCACAGGCCGGTTCTGAAAAAATATTATAATGTAATTGTGTATACGAAAATATCTTTTTTTTAAATTGAAGGATTATTAGTATAATTTTAAATATATATATATATATATATATATATATATATATATATATATATATATATATATATATATATATATATATATATATATACATATTGTTTATTTATTCATTTATTTATTTATTTATTTAAAATTTCATTTTCTTTTTCGTTAATAAAATATTTTCAAAATTGAGTAAATAAAAAATTACACTGTATATGAAAATGTAAAGGTAGGCCCTGCTGGTAAGGCTTTCGGCCTAATTTTGAGACCCTCAAAAGAAGAAGAAATCAAGCGAAGAATCACACTAGGATGGCAAGCCTTTGGCAGAGCTAGCTCAACCTTCAAAAATAATAAGATCCTATTAATCCTAAAGAGAAGGGTGTATAACCAATGCATCCTCCCAATAGTCACTTATGGAGCTGAAACATGGAACTTAACCAAGAAACAGACCCGTAAGCTGAGAACCATGCAACGTGCACATGAAAGAATAATGCTGGGCCTCACATGGAGAGATCACAAAACAGCACAACACATCCGGGAAAAGACAAGAGTTAGAGACATCATAGAATCCATAAAAAATCTCAAATGGCGGTGGGCTGGCCATGTTGCAAGAATGGCTGACAATCGATGGACATCATGACTCACAACATGGATTCCCCGAGACCATATGCGCAACCGAGGCCGGCAGAATATTAGATGGAGAGATGAACTAGACAAGTTCAGGAAGTACTGGCTCCGTGACGCCCATGATAGAGAAGTGTGGCAAATCCTGGGGAAGGTCTATGTCCAACGACGGACGCTAAAAGACTGATGATGATGATGAAATACTGTGTTAATCAAAAAAACTATTTTTTTATTTTTTATTAATTAACTTGTTTGTTTGTTTGTTTTTGTCGTCGTCGTCGTCGTCGTCATCATCAAGATGACGACGACGATGATTATGTTATTTTGGCCTTGCAGGTCAACGCTGCTTTTTTTTTCTCAAATTACTTCAAACGTTACACACTTTCTAGTCGAGAATTGTTTTGTCATCCTTGAGTCACTATTTCTTAGTCATTCTTTTCGTGAGCACAATCCAAGATCGGGTTGCTACCGATTTCCCCGACATCACGATTCACATGTATTTTATATTCAATTTTTGCAAGTTGTCCTTCAAGTGGCGCACTTATCTTTCCGTTTGAGTAAATTTGTTGCATGTTTTTAAACGGAATTCAATAATGAAAATTAAGTATACGAATCGGAAAACTTTCATACCAAATCGGACAATTTTGAAACTGGACAAGTGTGAGAGAATGAACTCTTTGAAATGTACCGGATACATTTAGCACACTCTGTGTGTGTGGGGGGGTATGTGGGGTGTTTGTGTGGATGTGTGTGTGTGTGTGTGTGTGTGTGTGCGTGTGTTTATGTGTGGAAGAGAGAAAAAGAAGAGAAGACAGATGCAAGATTGATAGATATGTGGATGTGAATAGATTGTGATAGATAGATAGATAGATAGATAGATAGATAAATAGATAGATAGGTGTGAGCAGACTGGAATAGATAGAAAGAAACATAAATGTGAGCAGACTTAGATAGATAGATAGATAGATAAATAGATAGATAGATAGATAGATAGGTGTGAGCAGACTGGAATAGATAGAAAGAAAGATAAATGTGAGCAGACTTAGATAGATAGATAGATAGATAGATAGATAGATACATACATACATACATACATACATACATACATACATACATACATAGCAACAGACGGAGATAGATAGAAATATAGATAGATGAATAGATAGATTGATACATACATACATAGCAACAGACCAAAAGATAGATAGATTGATAGATAGATAGATAGATAGATAGATAGATAGATAGATAGATAGATAGATAGATATGGATAGTTACACTACAGTAAATGAAAATGAATAAACTTTGGTGCATATGAACTGACACACAAAGATATCAAAAGAGATAGATCCATGGGTCGAAATAGACAAATCAATAGGAATGTATAGACTTTGAGATGAGCATAAATATGGATGATGGATATTTGACTAACTAGCTAGCTGGATTGATAGATAGATAGACAAGTCTGGTTGGTCACTCAATAGAAACCGTCATGTCATCAATGTCTTTTGGTAGCATTTTGTGTGGGAGGATGATCAATAACAAAATTGGAAAAATAGGTGATCAGTGAATAAGTTACTTATCTCGCCTTTTGTTGGGCAGTGATCGCTAAAGAAGTCCTGATTTTGAAAAAAAAAAGGCAGAAGTGATTAATTTAGCATGAACCTGATTTGAACCCCTCACCAGGGATTTACTTAGGGGGAATTTTAAATACAAACAAACAAACAAACAAAAAAAACGAGTCTATTCTGGACATGATAAGGGGTGAATGTTTCTATTCTCATATTTCTAGCTCCGTTGGTGGGCCTGTACGCGTGATACATAGTCAGCCAGACCAGTTTAAAAACTGAGAGAAACCTATGCTGATAGTTTTGGTGACTTCTAGTTGACGATCTCTAATAGATAGATAGATAGATAGATAGATAGATAGATAGATAGATAGATAGAAAAACATTGACAGTACACAGGTTTTTAAATGAAGATACACTTCATTATAGGAGAATTCGGTGTTTCTGTACACATCAACAATCAATTTGAAATTTCAACACTTACTTAAACGGTAAGAAAAATGAATTTATCAGGGTTGTTTTTTTTTAAACAAAAAAAGACTTTCTTAAATTCAGGACAAGAAATACAATTCTTTTGACAGGGCCTAATTTATCATTGATGGAGCCCAGTGGATAACATTTCATGAGGCCCTTGTTTATGTATTTAGCAATTCATTTTCAAACAAGTCAGAGCAAAAATAAAATATACATAAAATTATAATATTTCATAAAATTATAACATTTTTGGATAGATCAATAATCCGTCTCGATGTAACAATATATCCTCAAATAATTTTACTTTACTTTTTTACTCGCAAAAAATTTAAAAAAAATCTTTTTTTAAAGACAATTATGGAAGCGGGCCTAAAATCTTGATAATAGAGCCTAACAGCACTGCCTCATGTACAGTCCAACGTTTTGAAGAAAATGATTTGAAGCTATCTAAGAAAATCTGCTTACCGGACGCGTAAATAAAAAACCAGAACAAAATGGCGGACGGAGTCGTCTGGACCATTACGAAGCCTTCAGTCAAAGCGACACAAAACTAGTAGCCTATGTTCCAATATCGTCGTTGTCTCGTCGAAGTCTCTGTTGGTTATTCCCTGGCCCACTCTGCCTGATGACAATAATCCTACAAATACAAAGTTCATGATAAGTCACATTCCCCTTGTGGCTTGTCTCGTCTTATCTCACCGAGCTGGACTCGTAATCAAATGGTTTGGGCAATGCACGCTTCCAGGTTGTCACGTATCTTAGATTTTTCGTGGTTGCCAAGCTGAGTACTTGGTGCCCTGGAGAAATAAACAAAAAAGCGTTGGGTGTAAGTTTGACATTGACATAAAACATTTCACCGATTAAGCCTAGCTTATCTGAATTTTATTTGATGTCATATTTTAATCTGAGACACCTGATAGTTGGAGACATTTCCGGTTGAATACACGCAGAAAGGCCGAAATTTATTAGATATACTTCTCTAACCAGGTCATCTTCGCTCAATCAGTCCTTATTTCAAAGCCCTGAAGCAGTGGTCCCCAAATCTTTTAGACCATTTACCCCTTCATACAATCCTTGATCCCTAATCAACCCTCGGGCAAGTACGATTGAAGAATCATGAAGCAGACAAGTTTTAGATATGATTTCGTTTCATTGTCGTTGTTCCATTTTCCCTTTAATTATAAAAGGAGGGAAAAACTCGCCATCATAGTCGATTATTGAACAACTGTGGCATCAAGTGTTGAAAATGAGAAAAAAGAAAATTCAATCAAATAAATATGATTCACGGTCTTTTTTGTCGAATGACGTGTCGCTGACACTCAGTCAACCGATAGCACTTTCATCTTGCAGTCGATTTTTAGACAACCTTTTCGACCAAGTGATATTATGCCGACTTGGCTCTTCGCCGACTGTCGTTTCGTTGAAAGCTTTTTTCGTTCCATTCAGAGGTTGAAAACGAAGAAAAAACAAAAAAACAGTGAAATGTCTGAAAAATAATTTCAATTTTTTCATCTTAAATAACAACGTTGGAAGAACAGGAGAAACAAACACATATATTAAAATGAATTTTGATGGAAATAGTCCACCATACCTCGACACCCTATTTTGAAAACGTAAATTAGACTTAAACTTAAAAATATCAGTTCTTTTTTTGGAGGGGGTATTTGCTAGACAGAGAAAAACCGCTAATATTCAGCCAAAAAAAATTGAAAAAAAAAAAATTTTCATCAATTATTCAGTTGATCATCGCCATGTTCTGAAGCGTTTTTTTAGCTCAATTTTTTTTTATCGGCCACATACACACACTTTAGTCTACTATTTGAGAAATTTGCGAATAAACCTTTTCCCCATCAAGTGTCGAAAATGATTATTTTAACATTCCTAAAAGTTATACAAGCATAATTCAAGCTTATTCGTAAATCAGGTTTTTACATTCTTGTCAGTAACAACAACAGATACCTTCTTCGGGGAATGTCTCTCTCCTCCTCAAAAGAAAAATCAATGAGTTCTGTCAAGAATGTTCCATAAAAAATCTTTCAAAAGTATTGTAGGCCTCCGAAAATTGATTCAAAGATTAGTTAATTCAATGATTAATTTACTGGGTTTAGAAAAAGAAAGAAAAATTAATTGAAAATTGCATTTGCTTCAACGGATATGTCTGCAGTATTTCAAATTTGAAACGTAGATATTTTACACCAAAATTTAGATTATTTTAGTTGAATTCGAATAACTTCAGATTATGTCGTCGATAATGAAAGGAAACAAACAGTCACTTCGAAATATTGTGATATTCTACTTGATAATTGATGAAAATTTATTTTCGTTTCTTTTGAATGAAATTTGGGCTTTTTTTTTAAAGCCAATCTAAAAGAAAATCGAGAACTATTCTACCAATTTTGCTGACATTTTAAAAATAGGGTGACGATGTCTGCTGGATTATTTCCCAGATCATTAGCAATATTCGATGAATGTGTTTTATCATTCTGTTCTCTCTATGCTGTTATTTAAGATGTGGAATGAAATTATTTTTCAACAATTTCATTGGGGTCTTCTCTCGTTCTTCAGCCTCTAAATGGTACCAAAAGAATATTCGTTGAAACGGCAGTCGGCGAAAAGCCAAGTTTGTTAAACATTACCTCGCCAAATTCTGGATTCTAGAGTGTCAAGGTGTTATTTCCAGTGAAAAACAACAAAAGTTAAAGAAGAGAAATATCTTGAAATATCTAGATTAATGAGATAAATGTCTAGTGGGACATATATATCCCTTAATCAATTCGATTCTTCGATATATAATGGATAGTTTTTTAATCATTAAATTACAAGGTCGTAATTCTGATTACGTGTCTTCTTATCTCTAAAAGGGTGACCGGGGATGGGGCAACCACTGAAAGGTGAATTACGGTTGGAGGGGGTATCTCTGAAAGAAGGGTCTACTGAAAGGGGAACCACGGATAAGAGAAAAAACTGACCGAGAGACCGTAGCCGTTAGGATGAAAACCATAAATCTTATCTAAAAAAAAACAAAACAATATTAATCTACAATTCCATGCTTGTGAATGCTAATAATGTAAGTCTATATCTCTCATGAGAATTGATTTAAATAAAAAGAATAAATGATTGTTTTTGAATGACAAAAAAAGAACGTATCTCTGGGAGGGAAACTGTGGATATATTTTTGTGTCACGAGAAGTGATTAAAACAAAAAGAAGGAATGACGTCAGTTAACCGAGGACAGAGAGAGCAGATTATAGAAATGTTTGACAGTACTAAAATTTACCTTTTGAGGCAGGGGGGTGATACTCTTCTAATTGAAATAAAGCTAAATAGATTTATTTTAAGACCTGCTGACAGTACTGAGAAACTGGAGAAGAGATCGACCGAAACATAGTGATCGAAGATGATACTGGAGAAGAGATCGACCGAAACATAGTGATCGAAGTTGATACTGGAGAAGAGATCGGCCGAAACATAGTGATTGAAGTTGATACTGGAGAAGAGATCGGCCGAAACATAGTGATCGAAATTAATACTGGAGAAGAGATCGGCCGAAACACAGTGATCGCAGTTGATATGCTTATGCCTCTACTCAAAGTTATAGACAACAAAATATAGCGATAACAATCCAAATTATCCAAGGTATAATGACAATACTTTAACTCAAAACTTCAAACAATAATAGGGAGGTCGGAGAACAGATCGGTTGAAACGTTGTTATAAAAGTTACAAAGCTGAGGATACTCGTCCGAATGAAAATGAATACTGCAGTTCTTCTCTATGTTTATCTGTCAATAACAAGGACTCTTCCTCTAAAAGGTAAAAATTTACTGATTGCTGGTAGACCGAAATTCGATGACGTTAGATAAGAGTAATTACCGGCTCTTGCAAAAAGGCATGACTCCATCCCACCCCACCCGGCTATGGGTAAATTACAGGGCAGTTGAAGCCCTCTCCTAAGACAGTTCTTCCTGGGTGTGGAGCTTGCAACTCCACCCTGTAAAACTTCTTGTTATCGACGCTGCAATACAGCCCTATGCTCCACAAGGAACCTGCAGGGGAAAATAATTGATTTTCTGTTGCGTTTAACGTAAATTGGATCTGCAGAACGGATATCATCTCGGAACTTCAGATATGAATAGAAGGTTTGGGAGCCAACTGGCAGAAACGTCCAGCAAGGAATAATAAGGATCATAACCAGATCTGTGTTAAATGAGAAAAGTAAAAACACTTACCTCATTATATGTTCATCTATCTACCTATCTATATGATGACGAGTGTGATATTTTCTGTTTCTTCGTCCGTAATGATGAACTCTTCCACAATTTTGCTGATAAAAATATCTCTTACTCACCATTTGGAACACTGCGCACGTCCACTTGAAGGGCCCAATCACTTTTTAATAAAACCTCCGATGGAAACGATGAGACGTAATTGACTTTGCAGGAAACCAAGTGATTCTGAAATTATAATGGTAGATAGATTTAAAATTGATTGAAACAGTCTCCTTTCTAAATTAATTTCAGAGAAATTCAAATATATTCGTGTTTTTTCGTTCACGGTAAATGACTATTTTATACTATAATTGTTACTTCTGTCAACGAAGTTGGGAAGGTACGTGAATTAACCCGTGTATTTCAGTCTTTTCATCTGTCTGTCTGCCCACATGATATCTTCTAAGGTTCTCAATGAATTTCAAGGAAATTTTGTGTAAGAGTGGGCCATTGACCAAGGAAGAAATGGTTGAATTCTGGAGCGAATCCCAAAGTTCTCTATTAATTTCAACGAAATCTCGGGAGAGGGTGTGCTATCGGCTAAGGAAGGATAGGCTACTTTTTGGGATGGATACAGATATAATTATTTTCCGGCGTTGACTGAGGTATGAAATCTTTGAGTGCTTTCTAGTTGAAATATGGTGTACATCAGAAAAAAATAAAGGATTTCCTCTTTAATAAATAGCGATGGTATGGGTGATACCGAACCTGTGGGTTTGACAATCAAAGTTTGCCTCAAGAACAAATCATCTGAATCCGACCAGACAAACATCGTGATGAATTGCAATTATCCACAAAGGCCCCACCTTACAATCTTGGATTGTTTGGAAACGAAACATTCTGTGTGGGTGGTTTAAAAGCACCAGTAGATAAGTATTGCCTATTCAAATGTTTGTTTTATGAAGTTTTTTGAATTTGAGAGTTCAGTGCTGCAAATTTAGGTGCGTATATTTTTTTAGTTTCTTTTTCTTTCTTTTTTTTTTTCTTACATATTTCAAGACATCTCTATTAAACGCTTTTGGTCGGTTGGTCTGTTGTTCGGTCCCAGCTACGTTATTCCGATCAGGGTTTTTTATTCACCGGCTGCAAATGATGTCAAAATAGAATGTAGGAGATCAGCATTTTAACATTTAAATAAAAGCCAAAAAATCGCCAAAAGTGGCCATATACGATTTTTATAAAAAATAATACTCCCAGAATATTTCCATATCACAATATTTTACAAGTATTAGAATCAATTGACCAAAAGTAAGTCTCCTCCTCCCCCCTTCTGCTACTACTACCACAAATAGTAGACGCATCGTTTTTGAATATGGGTGTCAAGAGTTGCCAATTTAGATGTTTTTTAATATTTTTTTTTGAAATTGGGACTAACTTTCAAATAAAAAAAAAAATCTAAATTAGTAATACTCCAGTTTTGCTTGTACATGTACACCTTGATTAGTGCGGTTAATTCGTTCCAAAATTTTTCATACTGTTCAAAACTGCACTTAACATAATTCAATTCGTTTTTGTTTTGAGCTTATAATTAGTTACGTTAAATTTTACTACAAACCTTAACCGTACTACACCGAAACCTACACCAATCAAAAGCACATTATTCAAGATATTACTGTACATTAAAAGAAAACGAGAAATATTTGTCTTTTTATTCTGATAGCTTGCATAAGTTTTTTTTTTTAAGTCGAACTCAAAAACAGGAATTGATTTCATTTTTCTATTGTAACAAAATCAAGAACACCCGTCATCAAAATTAAGGCTGTAAACTGATGTGTGAAGTTCACATCTTCCTACGGTAAATTTGAACTCATAACCAACTGACTCCTGGGAGTCTGTCCTACTGATTGAGCTAAATTGAAAAGTTTCGAAGATATGTATATGATTATACCAGTTTATATACCCGAAGCAGTCCCATTTTCCTTCGTTGTTTATTATGCTTACGTTGTCTGGAGCAAGTGATATATTAACGGTGTAATGACGGAAGATCATTTCAAATGAGAGTTTCTATACAATATAAGGTCATTAATAATAATTCTGTTGGATCTTATGTATCCACTTCTTAATACATAATATATTCAGAGAGAGAGAGAAAGACAGAGAGAGACAGAGAGAGAGACAGAGAGAGAGAGAGGGGGGAAGGCGTGAGAGCTAAACAAAAAAGTTGTGTGTATTTTGATAAGGTCTTATCATTGTTCCGTTAAAAATATCAGATAAGTCGTTTTTTGTTTTTTATCAATGCTGGGTCTGCACCAAAACAGAATTAGCGCGTTCATTGGTCTCGTTCTACTATCGGTTAGACGAGATAAGTCCCATTTTCGGGTGATTGGCATTTTACTTGTAAATCCCGCACATACTTTAATAAAAGTGACTTTGTCCCCGCTCAAAGATAAGACACTGTTGGGTGTCAGAACGGGGAAGGGAGTGACCTTATGTTGACTGTCATTTCCATCAGGCTTCAACACCTCCGTCGACGCCATGTCAACTCCATTTTCTAATCTTCTGGTTTGGTTCTTTCCTCTGCTTTTAGGTGAGAAAAACAATTTGGATTTTGAAGAAAAAATGTTTGCTCTTTACACAAATTATTAAGTATTCATTCCTGGTTGCTTAGCTTTAGAGATTTTTCCGGTTATTGAAGTGGCGTAACTTGTCTTCTTTTTTTAATACTGATGGCGTAAACTAGTTTTCAGTGGCGAAACTACCATCGTGATAATGACATGTTTGTTGTTTTCATTTGTTCTGCAATTGAAACCTTAACACTAAACCCTAAACCTAATACTCACCTTAAGCAAAATACTAACCCTGAACGTAACCCTAACTTATACCTTCTGTTTTGATATTCAAAAATACACTTTCTAATGGTTTAAATGGTTTACACACCAATATATTTCGTATAGGTAGTGATCTAGTTTACGCCACGTCGGTGTATAATTACCAGTTCTTTTTTTTCTTCGTCTGAAAGTATATTTCTGTGTGTGTTCTATTGGGGATGTAGTGGTGACTTTTTAGGGACTGGAGCTCCTCATCTCCTCCATTTATTTTGGCTCCCCCTCCTTTTTTTTTCTTTTTAACAGAGAAGCTGTAAAGGCACTCCAGTGAGTTCCAATAGCTGTACACCTCTGTTTACAGTGCATGAATGATTTAAGAAAGTCAGATGTATAACTACATCAGTAAATGTTGACCGAAAGTCATTGAAAAAAAAAGTCATAATGTGGACCTTGAAAAAGGACTTTTATTTCTGGTGAGGGAAAAGAACACACTTAATTTTTCCAATCTATAGTAATAAAATAAATGATATTTTAAGACGTATAATATAGAAGTCCATATTTCTGCGCATGTCAGTTTGTTATAGGGTTAAACGAAGTTATGCAGAACCCCACACAACATAGCCAGGGGTTCCGAAAACAAAGTGACACTTGCAAATTATACTCAATAATTCTTCATTACGTAAACGATTCATTCACAGCTTTTACTTGTCTTACTTAAAACGGTCAGTACTTTATATAAAAGAAAAAAAATTACCAACATTTTACCCTTTTAATTAGAAACGTCTTAGTTATTTACATGAAATGGACGCTGTTCAGACAGTAATCATTCATATGTCTATTGTTCCTCAGTAAGCTTCGCTTTTACTTCAACGTTTGTGCGTGTAATTTCTATTCGTGTTTATACATGTTTGGATAATTCCATGAACAAGGCCCAAATGCAATAGTTACATACATATCTATATCTTTATCTGCATCTCTCTATATCTATCTCTCTCTCTATCTATCTATCTATCTATCTATCTATCTATCTATCGATCCATCTATCTCAGTCTGCTCACACCTATCTATCTATCAATCTATCTCAATCTGTTCGCATCCACATATCTATCTATCTATCTATCTACATATATATATATATATATATGTATGTATGTATGTATAGTCATATCTATCTATCTATCTATCCCAATGTGTTTATCTTTCTTCATCGGTTCTTGCATCTGTCTTCTCTTCTTTTTCTCTCTTTCACACATAAACACACACACACACACACACACACACACGCACGCACAGAGTGTGTGCTAAATGTATCCGGTACATTTCAAAGAGTTCATTCTAACACACTTGTCAAGCTTCAAAATTGTCCGATTTGGTATCTATCTATCTATTTATCTCTCTCTCTCTCTCTCTCTCTCCATATATATATATATATATATATATATATATATATATATATATATATATATATATATATATATGGACTGGAACACATAAACACGTAATCGTATATAAAAACGAGAGAACTCCTTGCCACCTTTGTTCGCTATTGTAGTTCAAGTATATAATGAAACTGTTTAAAACCTATGAAAATTAACCTACTTCAAAAGCTCGGTCTGTTTACACAATATTAATCCGCAAATCTTCCTCTGGAGACAATTTATCTCAGCAATTAATATTAAAACAAAAAGAAGCTGAACGACGAACTAGTGCGATGACCACAAGATTCAAAACTGGCCAGTTCAACAGATAGCCGGGTTTCTGGTAATTCATCATCAGTTTCTTAACGACCTTCCCCAGGATTCGCCACACTTCTCTATCATGGGCGTCACAGAGCCAGTATTTTCTGAATTTGTCCAGTTCATCTCTCCATCTTATATTTTGTCGGCCTAGGTTCCGCATGTGATCTCTGGGGATCCATGCTGTGAGTTGTGATGTCCATCGGTTGTCTTTCATTCTTGCAACATGGTCTGTCCATTGTCATTTAAGTTTTCTTGGTACTAGGAAGCGTACACAAATCCTTGATTATTGATTGGTACTTGTTGTTCTTGTTTTATTTTTTGTTGTTGTTTTTTTTAGTTGTTCCTGCCTCAAGTCTAATGTGCTACAGTTGTCAGAGTAGCCATCCTTTCTCTGAGTGCGAATCGAACGTAAGGGAGTTTCGCAAAGGGCTTCATTCAAAGTTCGCAGTCAACTGTTCCATGTACAGCGAAATGGAACATGAATATTGTGCTATCGAATCTTATTACCAGAATGGTGAGTGCCAGAAACAAAGATATTTCTCTTTTTCTCTCTTTCTCTCTTTTTTTCTCTTTCTTTCTTTTTATCTCTCTTTCTCACCCTTTCTTTCTCCTTCTTTCACTGTTCTTTATTCCTCTTCCTTTCTTTCTTTCTACTTCTTTCTTTTATCTTTTTCCCTCTCCCCTCTCTCGCTCTTTCTCTCTTTCTCTCTTTCTTTCTTTCTTACTTTCTCTTTTTTCTTTCTCATTCTTTCTCTTTCTTCCTTTCTTTCTTTCTTTGCTCTTTATTCCTCTTTCTTTCTTTCTTTCTTTGCTCTTTATTCCTCTTTCTTTCTTTCTCTTTCTTTCTTTGCTCTTTATTCCTCTTCCTTTCTTTCTTTCTCTTTCTTTCCCCTCTCTCATTCTCCCTTTATCTCTCTCTCCCTCTCTCTCTTCGATAAATAACACATTACAAATGGGTTCCAAGCGGTGATGTATGGTGATATGTATCACGGATGTATAAAAAAACGCAAAAAACATCATCATCATCATCATTCTTTTAACGTCCATCAATGGACGCAGACCCTCCCCAGGTTCGCCAGACCATTCTATCGTGTGCATCGTGAAGTCAATACTTTCACAATTTGTTTACCTCGTCTCAAAGCAATTGCATGTAAAAGCCTTTCCGAGCCTTTTTGTTTTGTTTTAAACTGCATTTTCCAAAGTTGATCAGATCATTTTCTCTAGAAAATTTATGAGGAGTCATCCTCCGATGAATGTGTGAGTCGAAAGGAGCTTTTTAGGATTTATTTCAAAAATTTAAATTAAAACTTTTTCCTTCTCCTCTTTCATGTTTTACCATACGTCTGATAATTACAGGATTTCCAAAAAATAGCCCTACTGTAAGACTTTTCATTAATTCACTTACTTATCTTTATTTGTTCGCCGTTTGTAACATCGAGTGAGCAAGGGTGTGAAACTTTGCGATTTACAATCGGCTTCACCCGTCCTACATCGTGCCAGAAACGATTTTACTGTCCATTGCTTTTCACAGACAATAAAAAATAATTTTTGCGTTATTCGGGACCAGCGGTTCAGGACACACCCATGAAACAAACCACCATACACCACTGGTTCTAGGTAAATTCCTCCATGCGAAATTTCACCTAAGGTAAATTCCATCATGGTAAATTCCCTTAAGATATTCATGCATCACCTTTTACGCTTCGTATTTCGGTGTCAAAGGAGATTCTGTATTCAGATGTTTTTATAAAATGAATTTTAAAAAAATGTGTGGACTACGACAATATGAACTGTAAGATTATAACACATCATGAAAAACGCCCCTTGTAAATCAGCGAAAATTTTCATAGATTTCACCACAGCCAATGTATTTTTGGGTCATTTATTTGAACAAAATGTAAGGCAGGCTTAGCCCATGGGGCTGGACCATAAAATCTCCATCACCGTTCCACGTCCACTGTTGACAAAAGGCCTTCCCCGTCTTCTTACGTACAAGTAGTGCCTATATTTTCATTCTGTATTCATTGCTTTCATTGAAAGAGCGTATTAAACATTGTTAAGGCCTCTGTCTTGTATCTATGCACATGTACCTTAATTACGCTAAAGTAAGTGGGATATTGATACGAACTTATTAAATACATTTTTTTCACTTGGCTTTTTGTTGATTTTTATTGAAAAAAAAAAATAAATAGCCGGTCAGGCTGAAAATTGCTTATATCGTAATCCTGGTGTGATTCTTCGCAGTGGTCAAGATACGTTCTAATTGTTTGATAATCGCAAGCTTCCTCATCCGATTATTGCCGACACTTGTTGGGTCGAACTTTGACGATCTTTAATCGTCACATTATTCTGTTTTCTGGTGTAATCAGTGAGATTTTGTAAGATTTAATACGGAGTTTTATTATATCAAGAATATTCCCATTTTGTGAGGAGCTCCAGAGATTCTCCATTGACCGAGAATCTCCTCATATCTTGCGACAGCCGCGATTTCTTCAGTCATAAAGAGACTCCACTATGGCTCGGCTCTATGAATCGAAAAAGAACAATATATTTATTTACAATACGCGTAAACGGTGATGCATGAAAAACATCCCTTTCAAATCAGTAACGTTTTACATGAATTTCAATGTATTGTATGTATTTCAGGGTCATTTATATTATTATATAATTCATCTAAAATCTTAATAAGAATGGCAAGAAGCGACCAAATGAACTCAACATATTGATTCTCACTAGTTTGGGAAAGTCTGGGTTGTTGGGGACTAACAAAAAAGTCCCATGCTGTCGGTCGATCTCAGTTATGTTAAACAGCAGAAATAGGAAGGAAGGAAGTGCTTTGATGCTAATGATAGATATAGTGCTATTAAAACGTTTGAAAACATCAAGAGACCACTTGTCCGGTCAATTTTTTCACAAGCTGCTATTGACAACATAAGAGAATTTTTGAATTAAAAAAAAAAAAGAATGGCCAAAGCCCAAAAAAGGCCATTTGCGATTTTTGTTGGAAATAATGCTTGCAGAATATTTCCATATCACAATATCTTACAAGTATGAGAATCATTTGACCCGATGATAGTCTACCTACCTTTCTTCCTCTTCCGCCTTTGTCTGCTACCACTGAAGATGGTGAAAGCATCGTTGAACTTAAAGTTCTTCTTTTTTTTTTTTCAAAATTTCGACAATATAAACCTCTTCTTGAGGAAATACTGCATGGATCTGACAACTTGACTGAAAAAGATATACAAGACTGACCGTTCAGGAGAAAGGTTGAGTTTTTTCGATTTTCCTGGGGTGAAATTGTTGTTAAAATTTTACCAACACCATGAATTGAGTTTCTTGTCGGTGATAAAAAGGAAATACGACTTTTTCCCCCTCTCTTTTAGGTTTCCGGTGGGTTAGTCATGGACACTCAGCGACGAACAAATTCACCACGGTCGTAATGATATGAGAGTCTGGCTTGATAATCATTCCTCCATAGCGAGACACACCTCCATTGAGCTTAATTTGGTTTGGCACAAGGCCACTAGTTCAGAGCACACAGTGAGGATAGAGCTCATTTCAGTGGTAATGGCCCGTGAAACTAGCTTGTTAAAAATTGCTTCACGACAGTCCTTTGTCAAATTGTTCTGTTTATTATCTAACGAGTTGTAAAATTGTTAAATGAACGCAGTACTTTACAGCCACCTTTTACGTAAACTGTCCGGAAAGTATCCAGCCATTTAGTATTAACCGGGGGGGGGGGGTAGCTTACTTAGGGCAAAGGCACCTTAGTCCCGATCAAAAACTCCCCTTGGTATCTCACACACTTACCCTAGCGTACTTTCCACGTTTTTCAACGTTGTCCTTGATCTCGTCCACGGTAAAAAAAAAAAAGACAAAAAAAAAACAAAACGTTTAGCCCTGAGAAGACCTGCAAGTAGCAGGGAGTCAAATTTGGACTGTTGGGGGTAGTGAGGTTGACAGACCTTGGTGGTGCGATATTTTGCCAAGGAACTCCTAGTGCTGCTCTGCTTACACGGCCATCGTTAATGAGACGGTCACGCAGCACAGAAGCTCACTTTGTGGCATCTCACTGCTGATTGGTTATCCCACAGTGGAGAGGGTCTGTCCATGCGTGCTTTGTAATCTCTCAGATTGGTTGCCAGGTTATATCAAGGCCGCTCAGCCGGTTCTTGAGATATTCAAAATGACTGTATACTTTCCGAGCAGTCCCCGTACAAGCTGAATTTCGTACATTTCATGACTGTTAAATCGTCTGTTTCTCTTATTCATTCGCAGGCGTGGTAAATGCAATGATTAGAGACTGCAACGATAACAGCTTCTCGTTCACCTTCGACAACTACCCCTATATCAAAATGAAGCACGTGAACGGACTTTCCAATATAACCGTGTGTACTTACGGGAGCGGCCGGGTGAGGTGCATCTCCCTTTGCCACACGGACATGTGTAACGGACCGTCCACCGCAGCCTGGACGCACGCCCTCACGCACTGGACGTTCCTCTCTCTCCCGTGTCTTATCGGCTGGGCACTCCTCATCTAAACACCCGATTCCGTGCTCGATTTCTGGCATAGAATCTTGCAAGATGACCCCCCACACACACACACACACCTTCAACGTGAAATGATTTGATCCTTTCTTTTTGCTTCCCTGTGGATATATGGGAGAGACTGATGGATCGTAATGATGGACTCTTCTGACCCCCCCCAAAAAAAAAACTGAATACATGCTAGCCTTCTCAAACACACAAATCTCACCCTCTCTCTCTCACACATTCATACACAAACTCTCTCTATCCCTCTTTATCAATATCTCGAGCACACACACTTCCTTAAAGAATATATAGGGTGCCGATATTATTTCCACTAAATTATCTCGATGTGTAATTTTAAAAAACGATTTTATGAATTTGGGTTGGAACTCTCAAGAAAAAAATATCAGCATAAATATAGTCCAAGAGTACTAGTTTGAGTCAATAAATTTAATTTTCTGAAGTCATGCTTGGTAATGCTGCAACACTTAACATAGAAAAGGGGAAATGTTACTGTATGGCGATTAGAAATAAATGAGTGATACTTAACAAGCGTAATCTTCATTGCTGTCATAATAGGAAGGTAAAATTAACGCTCAATGCATCAGCAAACTGGAAATAAAACTTGCACATATACCTACGTTTAGATAAGTTGGACTTTTAACTTCAGGCTAATACTCTACCTTGATTCAGAATGTTGATTTGTCATTCTCCCAGTGCTGAAAAGTTCTCAGCCCAACCAAGAAGGGAATGTTTCAGTCATTCATCTTAAACAAATCCGAAAATGAGGACAATGATTCTGCAGATCGACACTTTACTATAAAAAATGATACTCAGATTTCGGGAAGTGAATCGGGCCGAGAACTTTGAGGAGTGGGTCGGACTGAAAACTTGTCAGCACCGCCTCGTATCTTACCCAAGAGGAATTTCTCTCATTTTAGGTAAAATCGTGTGATATTTATAATTTTTTTTTAAAAAGCAGACGGAATCAATCTTTACACGTGATTTAACGTGTTCGCTGCCACTGACGAGATAACTCGTTTTTACGAGTCTTCAGTCCAGTACCACGGACGAGATAATTCGTCTTACAATCGCATGTTATTCTTTAATAGTGTTTTCTTTTACGCGCATTAATTAATATAATTACTGAAGCACCCATCAACGCTGGGTAAAATATTCATAGAGTAAAAAAAAAAAAGAACTGAAACTCCAAGACTCGTAATATAGTCCCCCCCCTCTCAGGAATGTAACCAAATATTTGTGGACCCGGGAGGCTTGCTTCCTTTAAAGGCCTCTCCGACATTTAGTGGCAGTATTTACTATGTAATATCAGTAGAGATTCAGTTGGTGAACTACTATATATAAAGCATATGGGGAGCCCCTAGATTGAGCACATTGAAGTAGCCCTAACATCTCTGCCACAGTTGTACCTCGGCCTTCAATTTTGATCCTTAATTGGGGAAAGAGCTTTCCTTTCACTCCTGAACCTTTGGAAAGGTGAGTCTCCGTCAAACCCTTGACAACTTTATATACAGGTAGCTGAAATATCTGTTTATGCCGAGCAAAATATTTCTGTTGTAGAAAAAATTCTAAAACCTTCAGACTTGTGAACTTTGACCCCTTGTTGGGGAAAAAAGGCTTCCCTATACTTCTAACCCCTAGAGAAGGAAAATAAAGTTTATCTCCACTTGTGACCGTTTAACGTTTCAATTTTAACCCCCGAGAAAAGGGGGGAAAGTTTCTTTTCATTTTTAACCCTTGAAGTGTGAAGAGTCTCCCATTGATACCGACCTCTTACAGGAAGGAAATGTTTGTTGATTTTTGACCCCTGAAAGGGGAGTGAAGGTTCCTTATATATCAACCCCTCAGACCATGAAAGAATCCCTTCACTTTTGATTCTTAATCATCGTTACTTTTGGCCCTTTGCAAGGAGGCAAAATTATCCCTTCAAATTTGACCCCCTTGAGGAGGAGGGTAGTTTCTGTTCACTTTAGACCCAATACAGAATTGGTTTATAAACATGTATATAAGGACGGAAAGTAACTTCACTTTTGTATCATGGTTAAATATTAAATAGATCCCCCTCTTTAAAACACTCAAAAATTTGTTTTTTTTAACAGAGTTTTAAAAATTTGTTTTTTAACTTCCCTTCAGGTCAATCGAGTAGGCATGCCTAATTTGGTTGGGCTGCACCTATGCTTAGGTACTTTTTATAGTGTGACAGACAAACACACGAACGGACACCTCTCACTTATACATTTATAAGATAAGACCACATTTATCATATATACAGTTCAGTAGTGTATGGTGCTTTGTATCTTGGGTGTGCTTTGTCCTACAGATCGGCAAAAATGCAAAAGTATTTTAGAATCTGTAAAAAGTAATGGACAATAAAACACTTTTTGTTTTCCACAATGCAGGGAAAGTGGTCCCCGATTGTAAATTGTTAAGTTTCACGCCCTTTCTTATTCAACGTTACAAACAGCGAGCGAAGAAATAGGACAATTGATGAAAGAAAAAATTTTGGATTGGACACTTATTCGCTGATAATGGTGTCTAATCCAAATTCTGTTTTCCACAATCGGGACCACTTCTCTCAGGTATAAAAAATAATAATTTATCGTTTTTTTTAATTATAGTAATTAATAATTGATAATAGTAATAATGATAGTAGTAGCAGCTTCGAATATCCACTTGTCCATACAGAGAAAGATTTTACGTTTTTGTGCGTGTGTAACAAACCCAAGATTCAAAGCTCATTTCTACTCCGACCGTTTTATATATTATATAATTTGTATGAAAATAAAACCGTTTTAAACATTCAATGGATACTTCCCATTTTCAATCTTTTACGAGAAAAAACCTGACACGGGAATTACAACGTTAAGAAATATACAAGTAAACCATAATTTGTGCGGTTAATTCGTTTGAAAGTTTTTCGTACTGATCAAAAACGTACTTTTCAATCTCTGGTATCTTAATTTTTTTTTCCTGCTTATACTTATATTAATTTTTGCAGCAATATCTTGACTGTGGTGCATCGAAATGCGCACTGTTCAAGGTATTCCTGTCCTTGATAGTGAACAGGCAAGGTAGTGACGGTGGGTCGAATTCTGAATTAAAAAAATAATTCTCTTATTAAAGTGTCACTTAAATGCATTTCAGTTTTCGGTGAGAGCTTATGAATAAGATTATTTGCTAATATATCTATGAAACTTGAAGTTTGATAAAATTGAACTTGAAATTTCAAAATCTACTTATCACGAGACGCGTAAAAAAAAAAAAACCCAAACCTGTGGCGTGTCACAGCTGACACGCGTGTCATAGGTCTGCCATGTCCAATTTGGTTGGTATCAGATTGGTGGAGGTTAAAACTATTTAAACTTCGTAAATGGATTATCCGGAAGATACATAGAAAAGTTATTTTTCTTCATGGTGTAATATATATATATATATATATATATATATATATAACACCCGATTTCAAAACATCACAACTCAACTCGTTTAAAAAAAAAATTACTTAATTTTGGGCTGAACCGAATTCTGGCATTCTGTAACATTTGAGAGCTAGAACGAGTATCATGAACTTCTTGAAGCAGAAATTTTGCGAGATAAGTTATTATTTCCAAGTTTTTATGCCCGTTATAAGCGGTATTTTTTTTTATCTCTTGCTATCCAGGATTTGGGCCATATAAAGGGTGATAAATAGCATATCTTTTTTTATTCAATGCGGTTTCTAATGCGCCCCAAAACGAGACGCAGAATGAAAAAAGAACGTTAAGGGATTAATATGAAGTTGCCTTTCACATGGTTGGTTTATTTCATTCAAAATTTTACAAAGAATTTTTTCAATAAATTCCTTTTTGATTGCGACAGGTTTAATTTCATTCAGTCACATTTGAATTAATTTTTCCTAATTTCAAGTCTGTTATAAAAGTGTAAATAACTTTTGCAGGGATGGATTTAGGATTTTAACCGGGGTGAGAAAATGGAATAATATTTTTTTTCCAAATAAATGAGAAAAAGACAAAAAAAAAAAGAAAATGGTGATTGTGACCAGATATTTTTCACTTTCATTTGAATCGTAATTTTTTTAGCATTACAATCGACAAAAGGAATAAAGTAAAACGAATTATCGTTGAAATTTGCCTCAATACCAATGAATAAAAATATAATAATATAGTAGAATATAGATGAGACGGAAGTCATCTTATTTTAGATGAAAAAACGAAATAATTTTGTTTAAGGATAATTTATGATCAAAGTAAAGCGTCTGTCTCTCAAGAGTCAGGTCCCACTGGAGTGTACGGCCGGTAACAAAGTCTCCGTTTCCATCACTTACGCCGGCATAGTAATCCTTGCAAGTTTCAAGTCTGGTCGAGAACAAGACTTTATTCTTACAAGGTTTTTCATGGTCAACCCCTTAAAAGGGATGCAAATCCAGCAATAGGTGATTTATGCTTACTTGGAATCATTTGGGATTCCAATTCATAAATACTCTTATCAAGATATTTAAACATTTTTTAAATTGGGCTTTTGTCTAGCAGGGTTGGGGTCCGAAATCCCTGACCTGGGTCCACGCCCGTTATTCTTTGTTAGTTGACATGTACTCATAGCTTTTGCCTTCTCCACAACAAAAGCATCTGGCGAAAAATCCAACCAATTTCGCAAAAATCTTCTCATAAAGCAACCTTCGGATATTCATTAGTTTTTGTTCAGAGCTGATAGGGGTTTCCTCCATGATTAATCCGAGGGGTTTCTTTCTGACTTGGGTTGACCTGGGATCCGACGTTAAGGCTTCGCTTCCGTTCGCCGTCTCCTGCGATTCAGTAAGCCGTTCGGACGATATGGAAGCGTTTATCGTATTCATCAGATTATTCAAGGCGACGGCCACAGTACTGGCTGCTTTATACAGTGAGGCTTTCGGCGAAGAATTCTCATTCGTCAGCTTTGCATTGTCATTCAAATCCTCAGAAGAAGTCAAAACTGGTAGAATTTTATTGCTGTCTTTAGGTTCTTCAGAACGCAAACATGTTTCTTCGTTATCCATTCTTGGCGAAAATTGCGTTTCCTTCAAGAACAAATTTTAAGCAGTCTTCATTATTATCATTATTGGGTGAAGTATTGTAACACATTATCTTTATTGAATTTCATCAAATATGACTTGTTAAAAAATTGTTTGAAAGCTAGTAAAATTGAGATGTAAGAAAAAAAAACTATTCAAATTTAATCAGAATGATTAGAATAATGCTATAATTTGAAGGGTGCATAAGATTGACTTGCCTTGCCTGAAGAATCAGGAACTTTAGTTTCCCTTGTGCAATAGGAGATGCCGAAATTTAATACGGATTTTTTAATACTTTCTTCTTCATTAATATTGAATGAAGTATTGTAACACATTATTTGTTCTATTGATTTTGACAAATTTTTACCTTCATTCTGATTTTGGTTGTTTCTATACAAATTTCATTAAGGGGTATTGTTTCTCTGGTGACAAATGATAACGTGATCGGAAATAAACAGTAAATCTTCGGCAAGAATCGAACTCACATCCCCTCAATACCAATTGATAAAAGAGGTCAGGCGTAAACTGGATTCCCTCTAGTCATGAGGGTTGTAGGTTTGATTCTCTTTGTTTCATATCATGTTGTTATTCGTTTCCATGGAAACAATATCTCTATTTGAAAGTTGTATAAGCTGAAGTAAAGACGGAGTTTAAAAACTTGTCGTATTCTGTAAAAACAGGTCTTGTTAGTTACTCAATATAAGCCGTCATGTGACAAATTAGGTAATCGATTAGAAAATGAAAAAGAGGTGGTCAATGGATAAGTTAATTCTATCGCATTTTGTTGGGCAGTGATCACTAAAAGGGTCTGGACATTCAAAAAAGAGGCCTGCATGTATGCTGGTTCATACTTTAGGATCAATTTGCATAAACTTACACAGCTAAACGGTATGGTCAGTAACACTGACACCAACACACATACACACACACACACACACACACATACATACATACACATACTAACACTCGCACATATAAAAATGATAGAGCCCTGTACCACCTCTGGTGGCTGCGGTTGTTCAATCATCTAAAAAGACAATTTCTAGAGATCCTGATAATGTTTTTTAAGCTAAATTTCTGAAATAAAAAAATAACCAGTTACTTCAAAGATCGATCGAGTTTATTTCTGTTTTACTTGACCTTGGTTTGTACAGCATTCCTATAAAGCCTTTCGTAAGCTGAAATGGCGTAAAGCGAAGATGCCATTGCGATTAATTTATATGAAAAAAAGTTTTTGAGCGTTCCCTGACCCAGAAAATGCTTTGGATGGCACGTTAGACTATGTCATCGGAGGTGCTTCGTCACGTTCTCTTAATCTCGTTTATAGTTTGAAATCTCTTCTGGAAAACCAGGATGTCTGAGATATCTCTGTCGACTGGGTAACCCCAAGGAGAATTTATATTCATGCATATGCAGCAAGGTCCCTCTGATTTTTTGACAAGTTACATTAAGCTGCACAACTGGTCCTCGAGATATTCAAAATGGCTGAATACTCTCCGCACAAACCTTGTATTTATAAAGATCAGCTCAGTACGACACAAGGCCAATCGGGGTTTAGGAAGTGCGTGTTGCGACAGACCTACGACTAGAGAGGGCCTATCTGTCTGCAAAAGCAGAATTCGAAATCTTTCTACCTGAGATCGAACACCAACTGCTGCTCCAGGTGGATGATACGAAACTACTTCAGTTCACGAGCAGGTTGGTCAATTTTCCATCACTTGAAGTATTGGCACTGTCACTCAGAAAAAAACATAATTTGTTCTCTTATCAGAAGTTGAAAGAGCAATCACTGTGGCCCAGTGGTAGAGTGCTCGCCTCCATCGCCAAGTCACACGAAAGACTTTTCGGAAAATGGTACTCAGTGCCTCTTCACTGAGCACTTAATATAAGTACTTGGATTGAGGAACCTTTTCCCGTGGCTAAGGGGTTCCGGTCAAATCATTTCGGATGCACTGGTTCTCATAAGATTACCGATGTTAAGCAACGTTGAACCTGGTCAGTAACTAGATGGGTGACCATTAGGGAATGCGAAACTTTGACAGGCAAAGCGGAAGAGGGTCTTACTAAAAATTCCCCGTGTGTACCTGAACCAGGGACACTCTCAATGAGGGTATAAGCGAAGAATGATCATGCATACATATATACATACATCAGAAGTTGGTCTTCAGTAGCCTTCGACCATTTTTCTCAGAAAAGACTTTCCAGTTGTTATCGCCATAATGGTAAAAAAAATCCAGTCTCCAAATAGTCTCCTCTGGTCAGTATCTTAATACTAATGGCCTAAAACAAAGAGATATATAAAAAAAGAAGGTTAGTCTAGTCCACAAGAATAGAATTTGTACGTCTTGCCAACAAATTCAGATGAGAATTTTCAGGATTGTCGTCTTCGCTTTTAATAGATGTTCTTGCTCTGACAATGAATCTATTATTAATACGTGACGTCATAAGATGAATAACGTCAAATAAAGAGGTCAGGAAAAGAACAGCCTCCCATATCAACCCTTATTTGCAGACGGCGTCGCCGTTGATTGAGGTTCTCCATAACAAGACCTACGGACCAAGCCATCAAATGGACACCAATAGACCCCAGGACGGCCGAAGATGAACTGGCGACAATACAGTGCAATGGAGTAGGACCTCCGACTAGTTAGCAGCTGCTGGAATGACACAATTCGACTTCATTCGGTGGAACGCCTTGATTTCCTCGAGTCTCAAATGACACGGGAGCAATTGAGTTTGAATCTTAAGATATATTTTTTTTAAATCCTGTGCCCATTTTGGTAATTGTTTGAAATAGGTTCACCAAAAGATTATATCGATATTTACAAGGGGGTAGCTTCTCATCGTAAACAGTTAGCTACTGCTACTATTAAACTCTGACGCAATAAATGAAAACAGACAACGGCGAACATGGTAGCGAAATCTCTAAAATCAAATGATTAAATGGCATTCATCATATACAGCGTCTACTAATTATCCCACTTATCTCCCTTGCAGAATATTGCCATAATATTTCGGTGAATATATTCCAAACAATTGCCCCTTGTTTTATCATTATATTTACGTTGTAAATAGAACCCCCCCATCCTGTTAAACCCCGGAGAATATTTTTTCTTTCTAAAAACTAATAAATTTCCGGTAGGTTCTATGGTCGTATGGATTAAAATCACATGAGATCGAGAGAGAATTCGCCTTGTAAATCTTTCGGACTTGAATATTTCTAAATGGGATTGATAAATCGTACGGTTTTTGTTACTTTTTCCGTTTCAAATTGGCCACGGCTCTAGCTGCAGGTTTAGTGTTTTTCAAAGTTAGTATTTTGGGGGTTATTGTTTGGGCTAGGGTTATTGTCGTCTGCTTCGTCAACTTCATATTCATTTACCAGGCTCGGGATTTGACCTGTAGTCACAAAAAAGTAAATAATGTCCAATCTTAAGGATTCCCATGACTGCACCTCTCCATTGAAATATTAAGAGAGAATCGGAAGGACATTACTGACGCCTTCATGACACTGATCGTAGGGAAGGGGCAATCTTTGCCTTTACCCACACGTATGCGTTTGCCTCATCCCAGTGTTAACCCCGATGTTGTGTCACGTTCCACTCTCTTGTGGAAGTGGTTGGATAACTACTTTGTTTGAGTTGATGCAGAAGTTTCCAGCATTTTTTTTTTTTTACAAAATTCAGCCAACAAAGTATTTTCTCAATCTTTTCATGATCTTTAGCTACGTTTCAGCAAATTTTATTCATTCCGTCATAATAGGTTGATACAACAGTTTTCTATTGCACATTTGACAAAATCTTTTATCTCTCAACATTCATGGCATCCTTATTGGTGAACGATACCTTTTTCTACTTTCAATTCGAAACATTTTTGCGTTAGATTTTGTTGCATTATATTTGTCTGGGGACTTCTGAACGGCATTTTTTCCTTCACATATTTTGAAATCTTCTCTGATCGCAGTTTTTTAACCACTTTTTTCTAAAAGCCTCATCTACGAATTTAATTTTCAAAAAAATAATTTTCAAATGAAAGCAAATACAGAACAGTATTTTACAGAATTTAACTAGAAAGGATATAAGATAAGGTTAGCGTTAGGTTTAGTGTTTAGTGTCAGGGTTAGTGTCTCAGGTTAGCGTTGGGTTTAGTGTTTAATGTCAGGGTTAGTGTCTCAGGTTAGCGTCAGCTTTAGTGTTTAGTGTCAGGGTTAGTGTCTCAGGTTAGCGTCAGGTTTAGTGTTTAATGTCAGGGTTAGAGTCTCAGGTTAGCGTCAGGTTTAGTGTTTAGTGTCAGGGTTAGTGTCTCAGGTTAGCGTCAGCTTTAGTGTTTAGTGTCAGGGTTAGTGTCTCAGGTTAGCACCAGGTTTAGTGTTTAGTGTCAGGGTTAGTGTCTCAGGCTAGCGTTACGTTTAGTGTCTAGTGTCAGGGTTAGTGTCTCAGGTTAGCGCCAGGTTTAGTGTTTAGTGTCAGGGTTAGTGTCTCAGGTTAGCGTCAGGTTTAGTGTTTAGTGTCAGGGTTAGTGTCTTAGATTAGCGTTATGTTTAGTGTTTAGTGTCAGGATTAGTGTTTCAGGTTAGCGCTAGGTTTAGTGTTTAGTGTCAGGGTTAGTGTCTCAGGCTAGCGTTACGTTTAGTGTTTAGTGTCAGGGTTAGTGTCTCAGGTTAGCACCAGGTTTAGTGTTTAGTGTCAGGGTTAGTGTCTCAGGTTAGCACCAGGTTTAGTGTTTAGTGTCAGGGTTAGTGTCTCAGATTAGCGTTAGGTTTAGTGTTTAGTGTCAGGGTTAGTGTCTCAGGTTAGCGTCAGCTTTAGTGTTTAGTGTCAGGGTTAGTGTCTCAGGTTAGCGTCAGGTTTAGTGTTTAATGTCAGGGTTAGAGTCTCAGGTTAGCGTCAGGTTTAGTGTTTAGTGTCAGGGTTAGTGTCTCAGGTTAGCGTCAGCTTTAGTGTTTAGTGTCAGGGTTAGTGTCTCAGGTTAGCACCAGGTTTAGTGTTTAGTGTCAGGGTTAGTGTCTCAGGCTAGCGTTACGTTTAGTGTCTAGTGTCAGGGTTAGTGTCTCAGGTTAGCGCCAGGTTTAGTGTTTAGTGTCAGGGTTAGTGTCTCAGGTTAGCGTCAGGTTTAGTGTTTAGTGTCAGGGTTAGTGTCTTAGATTAGCGTTATGTTTAGTGTTTAGTGTCAGGATTAGTGTTTCAGGTTAGCGCTAGGTTTAGTGTTTAGTGTCAGGGTTAGTGTCTCAGGCTAGCGTTACGTTTAGTGTTTAGTGTCAGGGTTAGTGTCTCAGGTTAGCACCAGGTTTAGTGTTTAGTGTCAGGGTTAGTGTCTCAGATTAGCGTTAGGTTTAGTGTTTAGTGTCAGGGTTAGTGTCTCAGGTTAGCGTCAGCTTTAGTGTTTAGTGTCAGGGTTAGTGTCTCAGGTTAGCGTCAGGTTTAGTGTTTAATGTCAGGGTTAGTGTCTCAGGTTAGCGTCAGGTTTAGTGTTTAGTGTCAGGGTTAGTGTCTCAGGTTAGCGTTACGTTTAGTGTTTAGTGTCAGGGTTAGTGTCTCAGGCTAGCGTTACGTTTAGTGTTTAGTGTCAGGGTTAGTGTCTCAGGTTAGCACCAGGTTTAGTGTTTAGTGTCAGGGTTAGTGTCTCAGATTAGCGTTAGGTTTAGTGTTTAGTGTCAGGGTTAGTGTCTCAGGTTAGCGTCAGCTTTAGTGTTTAGTGTCAGGGTTAGTGTCTCAGGTTAGCGTCAGGTTTAGTGTTTAATGTCAGAGTTAGAGTCACAGGTTAGCGTCAGGTTTAGTGTTTAGTGTCAGGGTTAGTGTCTCAGGTTAGCGTCAGCTTTAGTGTTTAGTGTCAGGGTTAGTGTCTCAGGCTAGCGTTACGTTTAGTGTTTAGTGTCAGGGTTAGTGTCTCAGGCTAGCGTTACGTTTAGTGTTTAGTGTCAGGGTTAGTGTCTCAGGTTAGCGCCAGGTTTAGTGTTTAGTGTCAGGGTTAGTGTCTCAGGTTAGCGTCAGCTTTAGTGTTTAGTGTCAGGGTTAGTGTCTCAGATTAGCGTTATGTTTAGTGTTTAATGTCCGGGTTAGTGTCTCAGGTTAGCGTCAGCTTTAGTGTTTAGTGTCAGGGTTAGTGTCTCAGGTTAGCGTCAGGTTTAGTGTTTAATGTCAGGGTTAGTGTCTCAGATTAGCGTTATGTTTAGTGTTTAGTGTCAGGGTTAGTGTCTCAGATTAGCGTTAGGTTTAGTGTTTAATGTCAGGGTTAGTGTCTCAGGTTAGCGTCAGCTTTAGTGTTTAGTGTCAGGGTTAGTGTCTCAGATTAGCGTTATGTTTAGTGTTTAATGTCCGGGTTAGTGTCTCAGATTAGCGTTAGGTTTAGTGTTTAATGTCCGGGTTAGTGTCTCAGATTAGCGTTAGGTTTAGTGTTTAATGTCAGGTTTAGTGTCTCAGGTTAGCGCCAGGTTTAGTGTTTAGTGTCAGGGTTAGTGTCTCAGATTAGTGTTATGTTTTGTGTTTAATGTCCGGGTTAGTGTCTCAGATTAGCGTTAGGTTTAGTGTTTAATGTCAGGGTTAGTGTTTAGGGTTTGTATTAGGTTTAGGGTAAGGTTATACGAGTCAATTACGGAACAAATCGAAGCAGCACACTTCTCATTAGCACGATGGTCGTTTCGCTACTGGAAAAATAGTTTAGGTCGTCCGTAAGTTTTGAATTTAACGCTGAAAAGGTAACAATCGAAATCATATTCTGATGCAACCGTTTCCAGCATTAATTTTGACAATTTTTTTTATTCATATAAATTCATAGCATCATTATTCAGTCATGAACGTATTTTCTCTGACTTATAACATTACGAGGACTTTGCATCGTGGGGTAATGATTGACAATATGGTCCCTCGGATCATTACGACCGAATTCGCTCCTTACTGGGTGTTCCATACAAGCAGCTGTGTGTCCAAACTAAGCAAAAACTTACCACACCTTTCAGCTATTTGATTGATGTAGAAGTTGGGGTATATTTGCTTAAGGTTCTCCATTAAACTTTACTGGTTCATTTTTTTATAAAGGGAGGTAACCAATAACACTGACATGCAGCTACTAATCTATTGCGGAAATTTACATTTTAGTTTCATGAACATATTCCTTGGGGTTATGGTTAGGATTAGGGTTAGTGTTAGGGTTAGGATCAGACTAAGTATTAGGGCTGCAATTAACAACTAGAAACGATTGAAAATTTTCTTCAAGTCGATAAAACAAAAAAAAGAATAGACATTTGCAACCAAGAACAAAACCCATTAAACAGTTTGTCCTTATCATTTCTGGTGATGTTTCTCCCCAAAATCTCATGCACAGGTCAGCGTTATTGGGTCTCACCTTGGAAAAATTGAGCGAGTTGAGTTTACGAACCTGAAGCGAATATTTACCCAGAAGTTTCAAGCGGATTTTTTAAAATTCCATTTTGCGTCTTAGATCAGTAATTCTGAAAAGAGAGGCACTTGACTCTTAGGGAATGAATATCCCAAAGGGAGGAATTTTAGCAAGGGGAGGAAATTAGGGAGGAATCTCGGTTGGGGGAGGAACGTATAATGGTGAAAAATTAGTAGATGAAGGGGTAATTATTTGGAATAGGTAAGATTCAGCAAATGCCGATAATTCGCAAAAGAGAAAATCCAGTGACCCTCTAAAGTTGCTACTAATGTTGAACTATAACGGAGAAAACTTTTGAATTGGCCACTTTTGAGAGGCTAAAAGTGGCTAGATTTATACTGGTGTACGAATAACGTTATTTTTTTTTTTAATCATATTTACGAAAAGGTAAATAGATGGCTTTGGTATCAGGGTTCGTGGGTAGTTTGGGGATCAGGGTTAGTAACGCTAAATACCAACCCTAAACCATATTCTTTCAAGTCAAGTTTAATAAAATACAGTTTCTAAATGTTCGTTTTTTTTTTGTTTTTTGTTTTTTTGCTTTCTTTTCTTCCGTAAAATTTCTCAGAATCAAGAAAACTTTAGCCATTTCTTCCGGAGAATTCCCTCAAAATCTAACCACTCTTAGCCAAAATCATCATTTCAAAAATTTGCACTGTAAGTAGTTGCAGCTGTAGCATCTCCGTGGATTACCTCCCTTGCAAATTATTCGCATTTTCTTGAATCTTATCTATTCCAAATAATCACCGATGACTGTTCTTGGATAACTACCCCTTGGATAATTGCCCCCGGGTAATTGCTTTCCAACAATAGCAGAGCAACTAAAAAGCAAAAATTAAAGTTTGAGGAAATTAAGTGGTAAGTCATATCAATGATTAAAGACAAGGGAGATTGTGAGGTGGGGGCAATCGTCAATAATCATTTATCGTGACTGGGACGATTGTTGCAGGGGTGGTTATCCTGATACCCTAGATGACGATTGAAAATCTGGGAAGAATTGTAGCAACCTGGGATAGCATGGGGAGGAATGTGACCTGAGGCCCTATAAGGAAGGTTCTCGGGGCTAGGGTTAAGGTTTCTCTAATGAACGTATTGGAGTTCACCAAGCATTTTTTTTTTTTTGGCTGGATATCCTGATCCTGTATGGTACATGACGTGGTTATTGATCGACTGATTTATTTTCCTGTGCATGGGCATTCGCAGCATTATGTCCATGAGGGGGAGGGGGGGGGGCAAAAAGGATATATTCGATGGAGGCTTACTCTTTATTTTCGATCGTGCTATTATTAGGGTGATCAGGTGAAAGTTTTCCATTGGCTGTAGGATACCAATTAATGCATTTTCTGGAAGAGCAAAGACTGAAGATCAGAAAACTTTAATTTTTTTTTTAATTTCCCGAAGGAATCAAAAGTTACACAAAAACAAAGTTCGAAAATTGGGAAGTAAGTATTTGAGAATGTCAATTCTGTTGTTTGTATATTGGGTGTTTTGTTCTTTGTTCAGAATAGTAATAAAAACAATTCATAACTTCTGGTATTTTTATTCTTCAGAGATGTCGTCTTGATTAGATTGCTTATATTACTTTATCATAGTAAGTCAGTAGAGTAAATAAATTGTAGTGCTTTTCTAGTGGGGTGCATTTGCACCCCTTATAGACACCCATGTTCCAGTGGCAATTTTTCTGGTATTTTTAAGTACGATTCACGATTTTCCCGATGTCCGATAAAAAGAATAGAGAATGTGCGTGAAATTTCGTCATCTTGTGGGGGAAGACCGCTGCTAAAACTGTCGAAATGTTCTAGTAAGATGCATTTGGTAGACAAGTCTACAAGTGGTAAACGTGTTTCAAACGTGATGCAACGTTGTTCGAAGGCCAACCACAACTAACAAGCCGAAATGACGAGAATTTTCTCTAGTGTTTTCTCGTATCAATAAATCCTGTTGATGAATTTGTTTTAACATGTTTTAGAGTTTTATGAAAGCTACGCTGTTTGATATTTCACCGCTGACAAAGTGGATAAAGAAGATGGGTGGTCAGTTGCTGTCCACAGGAACTGGAGTACTGTATCTAACTGCAATACACTTCTTTTTTTCTTTTTTTTTAAATCGTTGTTGATATTCAAGTCCAAAGATGGATATCTCGCAACAACACTGGTAACTCTATCATAGAAGATATCACTCGACCAGCAAAACGTGGACTCTCTTTGCTGGGTGTACCGACCCAGTATGGCACGCGGTGAGGTTCTTGATCGACTGATTTATTTCCTGTGCATGGGTGTCTGCGGGCCCCTTTTCCAGGGAGGGGTTCGTAAAAGGATATATTCGGTGAAGGCTTACCATTTATTTCCAGGCCTCCTGGATCACGCTATATTTCAAGGATAGCTATATTGCACTTTCCGAAAATTATCAAGATCACACAGCTGAGCGACTTTACTTATTTTTTTTTTCTAAATGGCAAGATTTCGGCTAGATTTTCATCGGCTGTATTGGGAAAAAAATCAGTCATATCTAGACAGAATATGGCTAATTTAGCAACTCTGCTTCTGACACTAAGAAAGTTTTTATTTTCTTTTTATTATTCTTCAGGCAATGCCAGCGTGATTTTAAGAGAGTGCAACGATGGCATCTTTTCCTTCTCTCGATTCCAACCACCCTACCGCAAATTCAAGTACCTGAACCCCAAGGGTAACACCACCATGTGTACTGTAGTCGGATCAATGGCTGTTTGCGCTACTGTTTGTACCACTGACATGTGTAACGGACCGTCCAGAGCTTCTTCCTTAACGGTCAACCCTTCAGCATTAATTGTCCAGTTATTCCTAGGATATTTTTTTCGATTTCAGCCGCTCGTTTGAACAGACTGACCTGTCCAACGGGTCTTTACTCACGCGTTTATATTACAAGGCTACCAGTCATCTATGTCAGTGATCTCCAACCTTTTGTTCGCGATACAAATCCCAAATATATTGCTGAGAGACTAAGAAAGAACCTTTGAATTTGATATCAGATCAGATCAACTGAAATAAGCAAAATTTTGTAAAAATAACGTTTTCATTACTATATTCGTTCGATAAAAAAGAAATTGGAACATGGAAGAAAATTCACTAAAAAAAATTAGTTGCATGCCGTATTTTTTAGTTTTGTGCGATTAAAGCTTAATGTTTGATGAGTTGAAATATCGCGCTACTAATCAATAATGAAAGTTGATATAGACAAGCATTTATGTTTTTTGCGAGCAGATATCTTATAAATAACCCAACCTAATTGTTTTAACGCAACAGATGTTTTCGTTTTTATCCAGCAATCTCCGGAGAGCTGAAATGGTTTGATACGGTTCACAGAAGTCTTATGTAATATCAATTGGTTTATCTAATATAAACAATTTTAAACAAGCTTCTTTGAACCCCTCCCCCTTTTCGCGAATCTTTTGGGCTTGTATGAACCCAGGTTGGTGACCACTGGTCTTCATGACTCTCCATTCGTTCATCTGGCTTTTCAAGATTCGTACAGCTGGACATTTTCCTCCCCAGATGGATTTTGCGGACACGAACCCTGAAAACAAAAATATTGGTTTTAATTCAACATGATTGAATATATGTATGCAAATGAACTTTCATTTGCTTTGAATATATATTCAAATATGCATTGCTATAAGACAAAAGATATGTTCAGAAAATATCCAGCCATCAGATATTGATAGGAAAATATCCTACCAGGGGAATTGGTGCCTTTGCTCCCTTCAGAGTATTCCCTTTGCGACGCCAAATCCCTTTCACTTTTTAAAACAGTCTGTAATATATATATATATATATGTTTCATTGTAATAAAAATATGCAAGTTTATATATGAAACGCTATTCCAAAGCTCTGGTGACTTGAATCGTGAAATGACTTCCTAATACATATATCATATCCTCTCAAGGGGTTGGTCATAAAAAAAAACTTGCTGGTATGAAGTCCTGGTCTTGACCACACTTGGGACTTGCAAGGGTCACTAAGCTGACACACGCAACAGAAACCAGGACTTTGTCATCGGCCTCCACACTCATTGAAAGTTTTCTCTTAAGAGGTAGGTTGCTTTAACTTTAGGGGTCTGCAGCACGGGGTGGACGGGCTCATGGTAATTGGAAATGATGTTCTCAAGAAGTTACAATTCACTGATATTTGGGAGAAAGTTGTTTCCAAGAAATTACGCCGAGCATTTGTTTCGATTTGAATTGTTGTCGGCCTTATAAAAATAAATTCAACTTGCCATCACAGTCCATAATTTAACAACCGAAGTGTCAAAATTTAAAGTTGTGTTAAAAAAATCCTTTGAAGAATGAATATGATCAGAATGAATTCTATTTATGATATCACAGGCGTCTTCCACAGGAGAATCTAGATATTGTCCACAAAAAAGTTTTTAAAAAAGTTTTTTTTCCTCAAATCAAAAAAGCTATATCTAGAAGGTACTGAAGCCAATTTTCAAGTCTATAGACTAAACGGTATGGCCCAGTGCACAGGAACATACGAACACACAAACACACGCCAAAAAAAAAAAAGGTGGGTAGACTCCTTTGCTACCCTTTGTAACTACAATTGTTCAATTCTTATTTAACTTCATCTTTCTTTCAGAAAATACTCTTGGGGACCTTAAAATACCTGCCCTACTTTGCCCCTAAGGGGCAAACAAAATTTTAATCCGGTACTGATTTGACTAAATGGAAATCCTGATGTGCTGAGCCAATCAAGTTAGGTGCCAATCAGTGAAATATCCTAATCAAACGACTTAATCTTCGGGGATGGGGGTTAATTTTTACTAAGTATGTATTGTCTTTTTCGTTGAATGACTTACTTTCTCTTCAACTGCCACGAAAGTTCTATAAATACCAAAAATATTTTCGTTTCAGATTAAATTTAAATAGATTTGTATTGTTCATGCTCGAATTGTGTAGTGGTCAGCATGCCTACTTCGAAGGTCCCGGGTTCGATTCCCAGTATGAGCAGAGAGTATGGAAAACTCTTCATTAAGATAAATTTCACCCTGCATTCAGCTAATTGGGTACACTAAGCTTTGTGATAAGATTGGAAGTATTCCTTCGATGAGATTTCCATCCTACCAACGGCTGGTCATAAAAAAAAACAAAACTTGTTGGTATAAAGTCCTGGTCTCGACCTGACTCGAGACTTGCGAGGATCAGTAAGCTGGCATATGTAACAGAAGCCGAGGCTTCATCACTGTCCGTCATACTGGATTGGGAATTTTCTCATAAAAGACAGGACTCTTTACCTTCCTAAGAAAGGACTTTCTATTTAATCACTGTCCCACCACAGCAATATGTGACACAAGGTCGGGCTTAACGTGGGAAGAAATAGTAGTCAACTTCCCCAAAAATGGCTCCAGCCGACGCAGTTACCGTTGAAAAGCTCAACGTCACCTGCGAAAGCTGGGCCGAGTAATAATGGGAGAGCCTAAGGACGAGTCCAAATGCCTCCCGATGCGCTTAGCAAACGCAGCCTCAGTGTAACCTCATTGGCCAACGTTTGCACCGGCGCACTCGGTCTTTGATGCCAACTTTTGCACCATCTCCGGCCCATCCAACGGGCAAGTGTCAGTACCGACTCCTCGGGCAATGCCGTGGAACAGATACTACACTTTGATCCCGAAGATCAGGCCACAAAAAGCTTAAAAGTATGACTTCATAAGAAAGGACTCATAGAGAGAATAGGCGAAGAAATATTTTCTTTTCTTTTTGATGTCATACGACGTCATAAGATTCCTTTTTTGAACGAATTCTCGAAATTTAGAAAAAATGTGATGTAATAGAAAGCGTTCGTAATTCAAGAAGCTCAACATTTCTCAACATCTCATTGTGAGCATTGAATTACGACTAATGGGGAGTGTAAATAAATACACACGACTTGGATACAAAGGAAACGTAGCAAGGCTCAAGAAAACCAGTCAGTGTCCATTTTCAGAGAGCGTGTTTTTTTCTAATTTCTGAACAACTTTAAATTATCATTTTTTATCGATTGGAAAATAGTAGCTTTATCCCAGAAACAAATGTTGCTAAATGCGATAAAAACGACGTCGCATATTTCGACCAGAGTCTGTTCTTTTGTTGTTATCATTTATTCTTATTAGATGAAGTATTACAAATCTTTATTATTAGTTTCATGACAACTACTTACCTTAATCTTACTGTTGCTTTTTATCGCAACTCCACACGGACCGTCAATCTACGACAGCAAGTAAGCAGTGTTGATTAGAAATAAACAGTAAGCTTCCGATCAATGCCGTTTACTCACTGTCACAGATTGGACGGACTATGTGGAGTCAAGATAGCAAGAACCATAAGTTTAACGATGCGTCCACCGTCCGTGGCGGTAATTGCAGGAAGAGGAGGAAGAAGAACAAGTAGTCTGTTTTCGAGTCAATTGATTCTCATACTTTTAAAACATTGCGATATGAAAATATTCCGAGAGTATTATTTTTCAAAAAAAAAAAAATCGTAAATGGCTTTTTAAAGTTAGAATGCACGAGTTCGGAATTTTTCTATTATTACATCATAACATTAATGACGTCACATCTCTCCCTTCCTTTTTCTGTTGTTTAATATAAATGGGGCCAACTGACTGACTAAAAAGCATCTAACAGATATGTGTGGACACACCCTCATTTTAATTTTTTTCAGATAAGTAGTTGTCATAAGATCCATCCCCAGATTTAATAATAAGCAATATAGGAATAGAATTGTATGTTACATCAAACTTGATAATTTTACCGTTTTCTCTGTTTGGGGCGTTCAGAAAATGAACAATGAGAATGACAAATATGTATAAAAAGAGATTACATTAGAAGAAAATGTTCAATGTCAAAAGGATTTGTCCTCCGAAAATACTTGACCGCTTTTTATCCGCCCAGGAGCAAAGCAGGAACTATCTCAGTTTTGAAACATGCTATTTTACTTTTTTCTAACGGACAACTCTATCCGTTTACACAATCGTAGTGGAGAACGTGTTGCCACCAACAACTGCCGTGGACGCTCGCTAGCAGAGCCAGGTGGTCTCGCGCGGTTACTCATGACGTTCGGTGGTTTTGGAACCTATTCGGTGGACGAGCTTCAATTCTTTGGGACCAATCCTGCGATCTCCGATGGTAAGCAACGGCGAGCCTTGTCAGTATCTAGATGGGTGACCGTCTAGGAATACCAGGCACCTCAACAAGATTGTTCTGTGGTCGTTTGAGCCTGTGCTCTGTCGCCAATTATTAGAACTTCTTTCTAAGCTAGGATCGGACTGTGCATTTGATCATTTCTCAAACATATGCTGATAAAAATGTTTCGTAGACAAACCTTAAAAATGACTCTTAAACAAACCTTAAAAATGACTCTTAGTTTGATGTGTCTAAATTTACTGGTTTTTCTCAAAGTATATTTACTCATCGGAATAAAATGTGGCCTAAAATTGATACAATTGGCAAGAAATGACCTCTGGTGTCCCTTCATAGTCTATAGCCTTCGCCGTGGAAAGACATACCCCTAAGCCAAGTAGGTACGAAATTGCAGTGAACAACTAAAAAATCGAATAGAAATTACAAAAATAACCCCTGGTCACCTTGAATGACCACCGTGGTCAACCTCATATTGCCTATGGTATGAAAAGACGTACTTTATTGCCATATTTCAGCTTCTTAGATGCAAGATTGCGTATAAAAACTTGTGCAATTGGTCTAAAAAGGATTCCTAGTGATATTGAATGACTTCTGAGATCAACCTTACATATCCTATGACCATCACCGTAAAGAATGTACCCCTTTGAGAAATTTCAGCATCTGTGATGCGAAATTGTGGCCAGCAAATTGGAAAATTGACTATAAGTGACCACAATTGACTTCAGGAATCAACTTCACATCGCCCATGTCACAACTCAATTTATTCATGGCAAAAGTTAGGACTTGGTAATTTTAGAGTGAGAGTGGTATGGAAAAAACGAACAGAAGGTTAAAGATTACTATAAGGTATATGCATTAAATATTCAATATATAGCTTTGGCCAAAAAGCTCATTCAGTTTCTCAAGTAAAAAAAAAAAATTCTTATTTTCAGTATGAACTTTATTGAACAACATTTTTCTGTTTCGTCCTACTTTTTTCCCGCCATCTTTTAATTCCATCCTCTCAGGACTTTCGATCTTCCTCGGCAAAAAACTGTTCAACATGTCTTTTACAGTCTTCCAGAGAATTATAATCTTTTCCATGAATAGAATTTCGTAAAAGACTGAATGATAATCCAAAGATGCAATACTTAGTGAACACAGAAGATGATTGGAAACTTCCAAGTCAATCTTTAGGAATTTTTGCCTGGTCACCAAATAAACATGTCGTTTTGCATTGTTCTCATGGAATATCTCACCCCTTATCTTATCTAATTTCCGAATGCTTCCCTTCGATTTCTATCTTCAATAGATCTAACTGGGAGCAGTACTTGTTTGAATCAATCATCTGGTTCTCTGGAATGAGCTAATAGGAGTAGACTCACTTCCAATTCTGCCCTATATTCAACATCACCTTCTTTGGAGGAAGACCAGCCCTTGGTACGGTTGATAGCAGTTCAGTCCGATCGACCCACGATCACTTGCGTTTTTACTTTTCATTATCCATCGCAATTTATTTGAAAACGAGAACGGAATTCCGATATGTCAACGAGTCACTGAAATGTGAACAGCGGATAGTGGGGGAAGGTTCTGGAAAGTAAACCGCAGTTAAGGGGTGCCCAATGGAAGAGAAATCACGGATAAGGGAGAGCGCTAGAAGGGAAACTTGACAAACCTCTTCGGGCCCGTTTGATCATTCACAGTACCTCCTCCACAAATTGCACAAATCATTTTTTTCAGTTTGAGTCACATTTTCACTATTCCTAAAATCAAAAGTATATGCTGAAAATGCTGCTTATTTTCTTCTATCGTCAATGTCAAAGATAGACAAAAAAAACAATTTTTGATGACATATACAAAAAAAAAAATGCATAAATGACAGCAGTGACAATACAATCAGAAGCAATCTTTTTGAGTAAAGTTCAAACCCAATGCTCCTAAAGCAATGCATGAAAAACAAAAGCATGGTTCCGACCAACCCGATGATATATCTTATACTGTATTTACCGACTAAAAAGATGCACTTGAAAAAATCTGGATATTACATTTAATGAGCTGGTATTATAAATGGGAAACCAATCATTGAAATCTCCAGATATACAGTTAGTTTTGAGGAATTGTGGTCCAAAAGATATCCCTGTCAAACGTGTATCTTATAAACCAGCAAATACGAGGTCACTCCGGAAAGTTATCAGCCATTTAATATTAAAAACTCCGACCGTAAGAGAGAATAATTACGATCTCAAGCACTGTACCAAGATATCTTGTGAGAAGCTTAGTGACAAGTTGATCCTCCTGACCACTTAACATCACGAGAATTTTGACATCCTTTGTTCGACACAGACATTCCCCAAGACGATTCGGTCATGGTACCAATACTTTCTGAACTCAAGTTAGATGGTGCGACCATTTAGTTATTCATCAATCAATTAATTTTGCATATGACCTCTGATGATCAAAGCAGTGAGCCGTGAGGTTCAGATTTTTTTTTGTTTTTCTATACAAATACCATTTTCTCATTTTCCAGTATGCAAGTTTGATAGGACAATTATTTCAGGTTTCTTTAAAGTTCATTTGTTGATTGTATAAATATAGTATGAATAGATTGGGTTAATCATTAGAATTTATATTCCCTTTCTTCTCTTCATCAAATTTCATTTCAAGTAAGGACTCCACTAACCGATGGACATCATGACTCACCACATGGATCCCTCGAGATCACATGCGCAACCGAGGCCGGCAGAATATTAGATGGAGAGACAAGCTAGACGAATACAGAAAGTATGATAGAGAAGTGTAGCGAATCCCGGGGAAAGTCTATGTCCAACGATGGACGTTGTTAGACTGATGATGATGATGATAATAATGATGATGACAAAATATCGTATAAAAATAAAAAAGAGGTGGCAGATTTCTATTTTCATTCCTGTCAGATTTTAAACCTTTTCTATTGTTTTACAAATCGCATTTTTTAAAATTTATACAGCAAAAACCAATCGTCAGGGTTGCTCGGTGTTTCTACCTGAATGCAACTTGTTTCATGACAGAAAAACTGAAGATGACCAAAAAAGATGGAAGGTGAGCGTTTGATTACGACAGTTGTTGTTAAATTTACTGGTAGATCCTTTCCGCATATCACAGTTTTACTTCTTTTGTCAGTTAATCTTCCCTAATCCTCTTCATGTTGTACTTAATTGAAAAGAGATAAAATATCAATAATACTAATACAAGATAGAGTGCCCGTCTCTTGAGAGACAATTCCCATTGACTTCCCAGTGTCCTTTGCAAGAGCTAATTGTGTGACCCTTACAAGTATCAAATCTGGTTGAGATCAGGATGTTATTTTTACATGATTTTTTTGACCAGGAGTTCAATTAGCAGGGAAATTTTTCCTAATGAAGAAAAGTTTCCATAATCTATGCTCATACCGGGAATCGAATCCTGTACCTTGTGTGTGTGTGGCAGACGGGCTAACCAATACACTATTTAAGCAGACCCTTATTTAATAGAAGCATCAATTTAGTTATCTTTCTCATCACCATTGTTTTGATGTCTTCTTGAGAAAAACTGTAATATTTCTCAAATGAATGGTTGACTCTGTTGCCTCAAGTAGTCTTCATGAACTTCTTAATTACTTTTCAATCAAACTTACTCAGCCGTGATGTCTCGAGTCCTCAACAATTTCTTTGCTTCCCTAATCTTTTATGCTCTTCCTCAATTCTTAATAGAATCTTTTAAAAGAAATAAATGACAAATTTTCTGATGATATTTTTTTTTATCATGTATCATATTATGAATAGACTTATAAAAAATGCATGACATAATACTCAATAGACTATTGAGTAGTGACAGCCAAACCAGATTATTAGTATTTCTTTCATCTTGATTTCAGTTGCATTTTATTGCATTACTCAGACCCTGAGTCTGTGGCGAGTAGTGAACTATGCATGATGTTGTTGCAGTTTTAATTATAAGTAGGTTTTCCAGGGTGTCTGAGTAACTGTCTTTCAGTTGAACTGTCTCATAGGGCTTGGAGGAAATTTGGATTCATGCCTTTTCCAAGGACTTTAGTGTGAAGTGAATGTAGACTGCCCGGTTTGAAACTTAGATTTTCTTTTTATTGTTTCTGTTACCTGTGAAGGTTCTGCCACCTCCCGACCTTATTTGATAAAGTAATGTAAAGCGTTGGTCCCTTAAGAAACAGCTCTCATTGGAGTGTAAACAGCCGGTGACAGTTCCAGTTTCCTTAGCGTGTGTCAGCTTAGTGATCCTTGCAAGTTTCAACTTGGATCAAGACCAGGATGTTATTTTGATATGATTTTATGACCACACACTTGGCAGGATACAAGTCCTCCAAAGGGAGACTTCCACCCTAATCACTCAACTTAGAGTGTACTCAGTTAGCAGCTGAATGCACAGGGAAATTTGTCCTAATGAAGAAGAGTTCCCACAATCTTTGCTCATAATGGGAACAGAACCCAGTTCTGTCAAGCAGACGTGTTAAGCCTTACACTATCCTAGAGGACAATGATATAAATGTACAATATCTAAATTACTGCAAATCCAATGGCTTGTAAAATACTTCATAAAGAGATCATATACAAGGGTTCAGATTACCTTTCTTTGGGCTGAGGATAGGCCTACGAAAAAAGCAACTTTTTGCTTGTTCGATTTTTTGCTGGGAAAAAATAGCCTCTCCAATGCCAAGAATCGTGATGAATTTTTTTTAAATGTAAAAACTTTGAGAAAAAAAAAAAAAAAAATTTAAATAAATAAAAATTTGAGAAAACATGAAAATCAAATTTTTTTTACAATTTTGTGACTCCATAGATATCAACATGTTTTATAATATTTTTTTAATTCACAAAAGAATTGAGAAAAAAAAAAAAAAATTAGTAATACAAGATCATGTATGATTTTAGTATATTATTTTAAAAATAATTTTTCAGTCCAGATGGAAAAAAAAAAAAAAAAAATTAAAAAAAAAGAAAAAAAAAATGAACAAAAAGACCCCATTAACTCTGATCCTGTTAATACATTCATCTTTCATAAATTCTTTTCATATTAAATAATTTTAAATAAAGTTAAAAACAAATGGATCTGTCTCCACAGTAGTGCGAGCATGTTCAGCAAATTTACTTTTCAAAATAAATTCAATTTCTCTGGAATTGTTTAAAGCAGAACCACCATATACAACAGTATATAAGAGGGACATTTAGAAAACAAGAACCATACGTTCAACAATGCGTCCACCATCTGTGGTAGGAGGAGGAGGAGGAAGAGGAAAAAGTGGTCCTTTGATTCAATAAAGATCGTAAAGGACCATTTTTGGCTTTTTAGTGGTGTGGAAAAAGCCAAACTCGTACATTCTAATATGATATCATAGCAGTTGATTTCTTGATTACGTCATACCCTTGATAATATCACACCTCTTTCTATCTTCCTATTTCTGTTGTTTAACAACTGGAACTAATCAACAGACCGACCAGCCGAAAAGCATCTAACAGATGTGTGGACACACCTGGAAACAAAAAAAATACACTTATGCTTGTATAAAAATGCGTTCAATGCACTGGTATTATGAATAGGGGGTTAGACTATCCAGGCTCGATATGGACAGTTATGGTGTTTGGGTGAGTTGCAGTGAACAGTAATCCCCCAAAAACGTTTGTAAACCATTCGTCTTATAGCCTGCCATATATGGTATTTATACAGAACGAGGCTCAATTTTTTTTTTTTTTTTAATACTCTTTAAATATGCATCACTTTTTATACGTATATGAAGTGGTACTCAAACATTTGGGGAAATTTGAGCAGATCTGTTTATCTATCAAGTTACAGACCGTTCCCCCCCCCATGTCTTTCGCACATCTCTCAAAATCACTCCAACAAGAAACAAAGAACCTTTTTTCAGGAAGCCATTTCACACCTTACGATACTTACATGATAGTACATAAGGACATATAATAATTAAAAAAAAAAATAAAATAAAAATAAAGAAAACTTTTTTTTTCAAATTTTAAAAATGCAAATACCAAACTGTCTCCACTGCACTGGTTATATGACAAAAGGTTTGTCTACTTAAGTCACAATGGATAGTTATGGGGGCTTGGATGAGTGGTAATGATGGGCTTCCTCCAAATATCCTTCTAAACCATTTGTCTTCTGGTCCAGCTTTTACAGAAAAGTTCCCCAAACTGTAGGTAGCACCTCATACTTGTTCAGGGATTGATAACTTCAAGATTAAAACAAAAACATTTGTAAATACCTGTGTGCCCTATTTTTCATAAAATCCTTCTCCACATTAAACTCGGATGCATATTATGAAACCCCCAAAAATAAGTCCAACTTTTGCTCGGATAACAGAATCTATTTTTCCTGTCCTTGATGTTGTCAACACAACATTTTGGGTGACCCATTCTTCAGCCTCCATCAAGTGTATAATACAAAAGAGGTAACCCTTTTTTCCTCCAGTCGAAGCAAAAAAAATATGGTTATCACAAAGCTGATACATCATTACTGATTGATCAAATTTTGAGCAAGTACGTAGTTTCTATGTACCTGGACAGCCGGTGAGATTTTTTTCAAAAGAGTAACTTTTAAAGAGGGAAAGTTTACTCATCAATACATAATTTGTCTCGACTGATCCCAAAATATTTTGACACTAAAAGAATGATATAAAATAGCAGACAATAATTAAACCTTCACTCACTGCATGCTATTTGGAAATACAACATAACATTAACAAAATCTAATCAAATAATAATCATATTAAATTCATTATATGTATGAAACATATTTTCAATTGAGATAATTTTGCTATATTGGATATTATCTTACATGTGAAAATATCTGAGCATCATTGAAAAATATCTGAACTTATGTAATATCTAAGAACAATTTTAAATGGACAGAAAATATCCAAATTTAAGTATAAAATAACTTTTTGGCAACCGACCAGAAATGATTAACCTTTCCTATTACTCTACATTGAATGAAGACCTTTTAAGGTCAGTCGAACAAACTTTGCAAAGAAAAGAGGTTAAATAAAGGGATACATTAACGTTGTCGCCTTCAAAGTTCGTACAACCAGAAATCTATGGGTTTTATTTCCGCTCAGTCCGCCTGTCTCAGTTCTTATTCTTAGATATCTCCAATATCTTTGCTTTCGTTGTTGATTTTAGGATATTTACTCTTGGGATCGTACTTGGTTTGTTCATGTTTTTAAATAGAAATCATGGCTGTAACCAGCCAGTGAGAGAATTTCTTTAAAAAGTAACTTGGTTGCTGTTTGGATTAGAGGAAAAGTTTACTTGTTGGAAGATAATAATGCCTTGACTGATCCAAGTATTTCTGGATGTCAAAAAAAAAAAATAATCTAAAATACTCTACATAATAAGTCTTCATTCATGCTATATGAAAAAATTAACAAAATTCAATCAAATGATTATTACATCAAATTCATAATACGTATGAAGCATTCTCCATTAAGATACTGTTTTACTACCTTGGATATTATTTTACATGTAAAAATATCTGAGCCTCATTGAAAAATATCAGAACTTATCCAATATCTAAAATATATCTAAAAATAATTTCTTATACCTATACACAACAGAAAATATCTAAATTTAGATATAAAATATCTTGATTGGCAACGTTGACTATGATGACTTTGGTTTACCATTTCTATTCGTCCACATTGAATGAAGACTTTTCAGAGTCAAGAGAACAAACTTTGCAAAGAGAAGAAAAAACAATCAGAAATCTATTGTGGTGTTTATTACCATACAGTCTGTCTCCGATAATCGCTCAGTTGAATATTTCTTTTTAAATTAAAAATGTATTAGATGTGATAAAAGATCTTATTTCTGTTCAACTCGACAAGTGGTCGAGAAAGCCGAGAAACTTACATGGCCGAGAAAGAGTTAACTCGACTGGTCAAGTTAAATATCACAGGTGGCACCTGACTGAATACTGACCTAGTTTAAAAGAAGAAAAAAAAGCTAGGCAAAACTGGATGAGGGTTGGGAATGGGGGGGGAGAAACATTTTTTTTTTTTTAAATTGAGGATCTTGTTCTTGGAAATTTCTCATTTTCCCTGTTTTTTCTATGAAATCCTGTCTTGTTTCTAGATTTGTACTTCCAGGTTATATCTAAGACTTCCATTTTAGCTTCAAGTAAGTAAGTTTTTTTTTTGGCATGATATAAAGCTGAATAGTTTGACCTACTTTTACCTGGTTTTTGACTCATTCAATGAGCTAGTTTGTTTTTTTAAAACTAGGTCTCAGCTATGAGTTAAAATGTACCATCTAGATGAATCCATTTAACAAGTTCTGAATAATTGTCACGATGCTCTATTTGGGAGTGAGGAAATTGAAAGAAGCTGCAAATATATATATATATATATATATATATATATATATATATATATATATATATATATATGTGTGTGTGTGTGTGTGTGTCTACGAAGTGTGAGAGTCAGGCAAGTACGGATTTCTACAACGTGGGGTTTTTCTTTGCTCAACGAAGCAGGCATAGAGTAAGGAATCGCCTGGGTGATTGGTTGGAAGTATGGATATGTTTCTCTCTCTCGTTCTCTAGCACTGCTGGATTGATACGGTTAGTAAATTGATTATTACTCCTTCCTCCAGCTTGTACACCTGACGAGGGCTGGAGAAAGGATCGGCCGAAACATGTTGACAACATTGAAGATGAGTAGAATAGATTCGATTGTCAAAACAAAAGTTGGATATATACACTAAATACAATCTTGGTAGATTTTCGATTTGCAGATTTTTTCCCAATAGGATTTTTGATGGTTCGAGATCACTTATTTTCATGACTGAATCCACAGATTCAATGTTTTTGTTTTCCAAAACCAAACTGAAATCTAAAAATGAAAGAATTAATGCCTTTTTGGTATGCTTTTTTTTTTCATTTTAGAAAATTTAAAAACAAAAATGGCAAAAATTAACTTATCTGCTTACCGATAGTAGGGAAAACAGGGTTCATGACTAAAAATGAATCTCCGTTCAATAGAAATAAATCAACTTAAGAACTGACACCGACTTGAAAAGTAATTTGAATATCTAAGGTTATTTCTTTAAAAAAATTCAAACCCAAAAAAGAAAAAAAAAAAAAAAAAGAAGAAAATAACAAGTTATGTTTGAATGTCAACATGGCTTTTTAAAAGTTGGTCTCAATGGGCTGTGGTAAAATACAAGAGGCAACAGGAAGCAATGGCGGCAAAGCAAACATATCATTTACTACCAGTAAAAAAATTGATCTATTCAATGAATAACCTTAACCCTAAACCGAATCACCGTAGCCCACTAATTTCCTGACCGAGTCGGCTACAGATTCTTTTCTCTTTGCTAATGCGCGTATGCATGTGTGTGTGTGTGGGCCCCTCTGGCAGCTTCTGGTCACATTATGGGGCTACAACCTTGAAAATTTCCATGAGTACACCACGAGTCGCTATCTAAAAATGCTTTTTCTTTAATTGTTTGAAAAAGAAAAAGTTTTTTGAGGGTTTCTATTGTCATTTTGGACCAATAATAATAATTCTTGTGCTGGTATTTTTTTAAGATACTTTTAGATAAAAAGAAAAAAATCTATTTTTCAAGATGATTTGAGATCATTGTTTCAGATAATTAGTTCTGGTACTAGCCCAGGTGAATCATTTATGCGAGGTACGGATTATTTGATTAATCACCACAAACCTCTGTATAAAAGCTTTTTTTCGATTATATTCCTTTACTTTTGGTTACTGGAAGCAAATTGATGCTAAACAAAGATATTATTCATTATCAGAAACAGTTGCACTAATCAATAAATAATCTTAACTCCTAAATTCTCAATCACCAAGAACCTCTGAAAGATAATTCAAAGTACGTTCTCATTACTTTTTGTTGCTTTCCATTGCTTCTCTTATTTTACAGGGACTGATTTTTCATTGCATCAGAGATGACCCTTGTGTGTGGGAATGGGGTGGGGTACATGCTGTTGAATCTTTTTCCTTTTCTCTCTCTCTCTCTTTTTTTTTTAATGACTCCAGTCCGTGAAATTGTTGCAAAGTTGGTTTGGTTCTGAAGGTCTGAATTAAACACATCTCAAAAGCAGTTCTCAATCGTTTCCTTTTTTTTTGCTGAAAATCTGTCTTTAAAAATGTAGTGCCAAGCAAATCGTTCCGATTAGAACGAATTTTTATAAAAAAGACAAAAAAAATAACACCGAAAAATTTTGTAAAAAAAAAAAAAGAAGGGGAGATCATCCATGCATTCCTCGCGGCACATAAGAAGCAAACTATTAATTTAAAAATCTCTCTCTCTCTCTCTATTCTCTTAGAGACACACTCGTACAGAGATGCCAGGGGGAGGTGCACAGATGCTTACCTACTGAACAGAAATCGGAATAAGTTCATCTTTTAGAAAAATAATTCATAGAAAAATGCATGGAAAAAATTACAGATGTCTTTGAAACTTTTTTTTTTTTTTTCAATTTCAGTTCGGGACATTTTAGATGTCAATGGTGTTTGGGATGTCGTGGCTGCTTGCTTCACTTTGGGCTGCAATAGCCGTTGTCAGTGTGTTACACGATGTTGTGTTAGTCACTGTTTGGACGACTTGTTGTAGTTCTACAACTTGTGCTTCCACATCCCTGAAAAAGTAGAAAGAGAAAATGCTGTCAAGTCAGATTATTTCGTAGAATGAGACAGACGAAATATGTTGGTATGAAAAAAGACATTCAATCTTTTTTTTTTTTTTTTTTCCAATAATTAAACAACTTTAGGATCAAATTTAGATTCATGTAAAAATTTTTTTTAAAAATCCATTCAAGAATAAATATGGTCAGAATGAATTCTATTTATGACATCACTGGCATTTTAATCTAGAATCATCTAAAATAGAGCAAAAAAACAGCTACATTTTGGGGAATCTAGATGCAATTATTATACAAGTAGAAATAAGGCCCAGAAATATTTTTTTTCCATACAAAAAATTTTTTTTTTCAGAAATGGTGTAGTGGAGTACTGATGCAAATTTTCAAGTCTGTAGACAAAACAGTATGTCCAGGAGCAGTAGAACACATGATTACATACATAAATACACAAACATATAAAACACTTTGCCATTTTGGCTGGCTACAATTGTTCAATATTACACAGTGTCCAATGCACTGGATTGTGACCACAGGGGACATCTACTTGTGCTCAATATGGACAGTTAAGGGAGCTTGGAGGACTTGCAGTAATCGGTAGTTCTCCAAATATCCTTACAAACAATTCATTTTATACTCCTGCATAGACCACAATATTAGGAGAAAAATGCAAATAAAATGATTCTGTTATTTAGTGGAGGAAAAAAAAGAAAAGAAAAGAAGAACATTTTTGACACACCATTATACCAATGAGTCTTCAACAAAACAACCTCATTTCTCGCTGCCACCATTCGGAAATGTTGCAGATGGAGAATTATCTGACATCTTGGGAATTTGAAGACAAAAATTTGCAATAAAACCACAAGGTTCAACTTATTCATCGATCCCCCTTTTCCCCAATTTTCTATTTGATCACCCCCAACACGGCATACTGTGGTGGACACAGGACATACACGATACCTGTATGGGACTCTTTCAGGCTCAAAATACATGTTTGTGTATTTAGAAGTATTTATACGATACACTCGGGAGACGAGTGCGACACACCATTGCGCCATGGCAAACAATTTGAGAAGTACAAGGATGAGACGATCATCAAAGATATATGAGACTTACCTCCAACTTTCTCCAGAATTTTGGATTGTAGCTGAATGGGCATCGATTTGGTCCTGCAAGCCGGAGATTTGTGCACGCAAACTACTTAAACATGACTGCAGGTCATCCAGTGGTCTGAAGAGATTAATGAAAAATCAGGAATAAGCACAAAGACAAAGAAAATAATGAAGGCATATGTGCGGAGTCTAAAAGAAAAATTTTACTCCTATTTTCTTATTGTTCAACTCCTTCAAAAAGGAAAGGAATACATATATATATATATATATATATAAGTTTTATAAGGGCATGCTTGTTCAAAAGGTGCATCTAGGGTCATGAATTTTTTAAAGAGGTTTGAACTTGAAATAATAGGACGCTGTTCTTTATTTATTTACAATGTAGTTAATAGAAACTATCAAAACAGAAATATTGTCATTAATTGTAATGACAATCAAGAGAGAATTTTTCTGAAAATGACATTAAGCAAAAATAAATAGTAATAAAGAATAAATTAAAGTTGAGAATCGAACTCGTGACCCTTTATAATGGTGGATGACTCAACTAATTTAAATCCATGCCGTTGATTTATTTACTCTTGGTTATCTAAAATACGAATTTTCTTTCTCCTTTCCCAATTCAAATTTAAAGTATTCAAAATTTATGGACCAAAAAAATGTTACGATAGCTGTAAGCCCTCAAGATGCAAATAAAGTAAGAGTTATCTCCCTTCATCCAAAATCCTCTTACGTAACGACTCGGCTGTTAAGAACCAAGACTTTTTTCCAACTCTTGATTTTTGACTGGTATAAACTTTACTAAAAACAGTCAACCAAAAGAATCAAAATAGGTTTTTCCAGTTTTGAAGTCCGTCTGGCTATGTATGTATCAATGGTGCATATAGGTCGCACCAACGGGCCTAGAGGGATGAAAACCAACATTCACTCATTATTATGTCAAAAAAGAACTTTTTTTGTGTTTTTTTCAAAATTCCCAAAATACTTTGGAGGGAGAGGGGATTCAGTTTGTAAAGTAAATTTATGTTAAATTAGTCCCTAGTTTGTATCCAGCAATGATCATAATTATATGTTTTTTTGTAAATTCAGACTAAGTGATCACTGCCCAATGAAAGGCAAGAGAAGTAACTTATTCACTAATCACCTTTCTTTCCAAACTCTTGATTAATCACCCCTAACACTGAATGCTGCCAATAGAATTTGATCACGTGACGGTTTCTGTTGAGTGACTAACTAGACCCGTCTTGATTTTAGTTGCTTCTTGTTGCAACCTACTCAGACTTATCAATCTACATTCATCAGTAAACATTGCCAATTAGAAATGAAGGATAGGCTCTTCACAAGATGTTCAGTTTTTCTGAACTGAAGAGTTTGTTTTTTGTTGTTGTTTGAGCCTAGATCTAAAATCAATTTTATCCTTTAGATTTGACACACACACACACACGCAAAAAAATGAACTCAGATTTTTATGTGGTCACTTACTTGCTTTCCAAAGCCTGGACAGTCGTATCTTGCAGCAACTGTTCCAAAGCTTCAATGTCGAATGGCTCAGGGACAGGGGTCAGGCTGGGCTCGACCAGATCGTTGTCCATCTGGGTACCAACGTCACGACACGTCATTTTGCTTAGTGAGGGTGAGGGTTCAAGCTCTTCAGGTGGAACGGCCTCGGAGCTATTAGCATCTTTAGCCTTTTTAGCAGGGGATTTCATCTTGGAAGACACCTTTTTGGAGATCTGGAAACAGAGAAAGATGACAGTCAGTTATCTACAGTGCATCACAAAACTTTAAACTTGGGAGGAAATTTCCGATTAATTTAATGTTCTAATCTTGTAAGGAATCATACATGCATTTGGCCTGGTCATAAATCATACACAGTTACCTTAACACAATTTTTTCAAAGGAGATCAAATCTAACTACTTTGAGATATCAATCTGAATTGTTTTTGGATCATTTCCAGAACGGGACACCTCATTCACTGAAGTCTGGCAAATTCCAGTCTTCATTGATAGAGGATCATCTTCAAAGCTGAATGCTGCAATCTTTTTCTGGGTTTGAATCTTGACTTCTTAATTGTTCTACTGATGGTCTCTTGGTCAATTTGAACGCCCATTGCTACCTTCACAAAGCCACAGACTAATTGGGATTTCGCCGCAGTACTCAGATAAAAGCCCTTGCATCATGATCAGACATTTTCTCAGGTCTACCAACTCTGTTTTTGGGTTAGAATCTATATCTATCTATCTATATATATATATATATATATATATATATCAAGCATTTTTATAAATTATGACTTGTATATATCCTGTCAATCTCTTCAAGAAGTCTACAGGGATGTGTCCCAGCTTTTACAACAGCAAAGAATGAAGTCATCAGAGCATGAAACCCGTGCAGAAATTAGATCACATAACACAACCGAATAGGAAAGACATGTATGAGAAATAATCTGCTAATTCCAGGTTTTTAAGCTGTCTCGGACAAATGCATCCCGTCATGATTTTGGTTCTTTAAAGAATGGAAAATTCTTCATTTAATAAAAAAAAAAATCTTCTTTAACCATTTAATAAGAATTGACTCATTTTTGGCTTTTCAAATCACCGTAGCCCTGCAAATGGCCTACCTAATCAACAGTCAAGTAGGCTACAGATTCTTCTCTCTTTGCTTTGCAACGCTTCCGTGTGTCTCTGGGGGCTGCTCGTCAAATTTCTGGGGCTACAACTTTGAGAATTTCCATGACTGGGTACCATCCAAAGACTTTTTTTTTTTTTTTTAAATTTTACCTAAAAAGTACTTTTTGGGGTCTCTATGGTCATTTTGGATCTACAATTCCCAAATTTTATGTCAGTATTTTTCAAAAGTTAATCTCTGATAAAAGATCTTTTTTTTTTCCGGATAATTTTATAGATAATTAGTTCTGGTACATGCACAGGCTACGGTGATTCTTTTATGCAAGGGACGGATATTTCAATACCCTTTTGGAAATTCAGGCATCAAGCACCTAAATAAGTTAATCTGTTGAGGGTCAACAAGAGGGAAATGAATTGGCGCTACCTTGTGATGTTGAATGGAAGTTTTGAGAGCACTTCGGAGTTCCGCCACTTTGGTCTGGTGGTTCATTTTCTCTTGACGAGAGGAATTCAGTTCACTTCGTAGACTTTCCTTTTCTTTGGTTGCGTTCTGAAAGAAAGAGTTTTTGAAACAATGAATCATGATAGACAGGGAAGCAGAAACAAGTTTTACGACAATGCTACTGGCCTTCATTCAGGATATAGATTCTCATGAATAGTGTCTTGTGCTGCTTGAAGAATTTGATGAAGTTGCTCTTATAGTTGGAATGTTGTGTTATAGAATTAGAATGAAACACTGCCACTGAAAATTGCTGCGTCTGTGTGTGTGCCTTTGTGTGTTATATATATATATATATATATATACATATACATATATATAATAATTAATAATTGAGTCATCCACAGACAGCTCTTTTGTAGTATTATAACTTTTCAGTGTGGTTATGGACTATCCAATATCCCATCCAGTACCATGAGGTAGGATCAAAACCTACACACACACACACACACACACACACACACATATATATATATATATATATATATATGTATACACACACAAAGTTTTGCTTGTAGGTCAAGACCAGGAAATAGTACATACTTGTATCTTTTTTGTATCATAATTTATGTTCATAGTACAAAATACCTATTTATTTTTGTTTCTTGAATAGCTTTTAATCAGATCTTTCTATATCAAAGTTTTTATAACAATATTGTAAATATAAATTCATATTATTACATAATATTCTTATAATGTAGTACATGAGAATATAAACAACAAAAATCAGGAGAGACAGAATAAACAGCCAGCCATCAGAAACTTATTCGATAATCTCTAAAATGTGACAGCAAACTGAGACTTTCCAAAGAAATAAAAGTATTTTGATAGGTGTAATTTTTTTCCGAATGTGCAAATTGTAGACTGTTGTATTATATTCTGAATGTCAAAGTGATTTTTTAAATTTTTTATCCCTTATATAATTGCATATTGATTTCAATAAAATTCAGTTTTCTGATATATGGGTGTGTGTATATTTGAGTGAGAGAGAGAAGGAACTGCCTAATTTTTACAACATGATACCATGTCAGATTAAATTAGTCTGAAGGCCTCTGATCTGGTCGTTAGACTAGGTCTATATCTATTACTTTTAAATATACTTTGTGGGCACAGGTGATATTGGTAACATCCTGGAGTGAGTGGAATTTTGTACTAGGCCAATTCTGGTCAAGTCTTTTCTCGAAGGTTCCGAGTGTACTGACCTCTACCACCAAAGTCAGGATATGGTTCCATGGATTTACCATGTGACACGCATAGAAGTGCTGTCTAAGACTTGTATTGAATCTGAATTTATTTAGTTGGAATACATGACCTCGATTGGTGATTTCACATTCCGTAACAAACAGACTTTCTATAATATATAATCCGTGGGTGTACTTGCATGTCTCTACCATGTTTCCCCAGTCTCTCCCGTATTACACGCTTGGTATTTTTATTTTTCCAAGCCTTTCTTCATTAGGCCCATTTTTCTCAAACTGATTTCATGCAACAAAAGGGCTCGTCTAATATCCAAAGTTTTTTGAACAAAAGAGAAAGAATCGAATGACTCAAAAGAGCTAAGTCCCAATTATGAATGACCTATGGGATTGGCTTGTTAACCATCACCCTACACGAAAAACTTACTTGCAAAGTTTTCTTCAAACTTTCGATTTCTGTCTGATGTCTTTCTTCACATAATAAAAGTTGCTTCTGGGTTGCTTCAAGCTCAGAATGTTTCTGTTGTAATTGCCACTGGAAACTCTGCAAGTAACAGAATCAGTGAGAAAATTCAATATCTATAAAGACTAGCAATATTTTTTACATTACATTTCGGTAAAAATAAAGAGAAAATATATAGATCAACATAAACTGTAGTAAATAACTTATTCTAAGAAGGGTGGACGTGAATTTCATTCATAAGCAATACACAAAGAAAAAATATATTACTACGATTGACTTATTTCTTTGTAAAGAAAAAACAAACTTGAAGACGGTAATTTAAAAATCAAGGGAGGTAACTCGTTTAATTTTTTGGTTGGTGACAACAACTTTCAACTGTTTTCGTAACCCGTGATACCACAGATGGAATTTATCAAGCAAACTAGTCAACCCTCGTGGAAAAATCCACGAATATATTTGAATTCCTTTCAGATCATTTTTTTTTTATATAGACAAGAACTCATTCTGATGGACTGTTTCAGAATTTTGGGGTTTGACTTCTTTACTATTTTTCAAGCTAATTGTAAAAAGTCTTCATTGAAAGTTTAAAATGGTTCTAATTTCATGCAAATCTACTAATATGTCCAACAAAATATCTGATAAATGTAATATATACACGAATGTATTGAAACATTTCAATAATTTAAGCAAGTATCAAATATCTTAAAACATGGATCCACTCATCAGTCCACCTTCCATTCAATATCATTGTATCTACTCTCTCGCCTTTTTGTAATTCATAAACATACTTCACACAGTCTACTGGGTTTTGCCATCTCACTGAAGGTTAATACACTAAGATAAGATGGGAGATATCTTGTAAGTGACACTCGACTGATGACTTGGTAACGAATAATCTTGGAAGTAGCAATGTTCCTTCTGATATTTAGTAACCAATGTACATGCAAAAATCTTACGTTGTGCAATTTTTTTTCCAGTGATAAAAGTACGTAGCTATTTTTCAATTTGACAGAATGAATCAATATTTTTTTTAAATGAAACGAAAGCTATCTATATGACTTGAAATCTTTTTTGTGCTCATGATCTTCCTTTGTGCACAATTGCACACAGCTTTGAGGGAACTAGGAATAGCAAGGAAATATTTAAAATGTACACCAACCTGAAGTTGTTCCTGAATCACTGGATTGCGATCCTGATTATCTGTCAGGCTCCGTTGCAATCGTTCAACTTCTGTGCGCAAGGCTTTGTTGTCGTGATGCACAGATTGCAATTGACTCTGCAAGGTTTGCACCTCGTCTTTTTTAGTCTGTAATTCCTCCACGATTGAGCCGAACTGGGCCAGTTTCTGCTGAACATCCAATTCCAGATTCTCATGCTCGAGGCTCAAATTCTTGTGTTGTCGCTTCAGACGTTTATTTTCTGTTATTTTAGTGCCGATCTAAAAGTGAAGAATAAAACTTTTTTTAAAAAAAAGAGGAAGTGCGGAGTGGCATGATGGTTATTGGCATAAAAAACAAAATTGGTGAACCACGTTCAAATTTGCTCTGAGCTGGCTTGCATTCACATCACGCTAATGCCTAAGAAGAACGCATAAACTCACTTCCATTCTGAGCTACAGGAGATACCATAAATTATAAGAAACTTGAAAATTAATACCCTCGGTAATTTGAACACTAATCTAAAATAATTTATCAGAATGTACAAAATATTAAAATCATTTGAATGAACAAACAAAATTTGGATTCATTAAAATGAATTTAAACAAATAATTTAGATAGAAAATGATTTTTTGGAAAAGATTTTGAATAAATACTGCAACAAACAGAATTAATGCACATTATAAAACAAATGTCTCTAATACAAATGTTAGAAATAAAATTTTCAGCAAATGTGGTAATATCCAAATTTCTCCCTCGACAAAAAAATTTGTCAGCAATTCAAGACACTAAAAAAACATGTATATCGGTATGGTGAGCAACTGGGAACTGTACAAAAGCTGCACGCAGACCAATGATTATAAGCAGAAACCAGCAGCATTCCTGGAAGATAGGAATGTAAAATCATAGCTCTATAGTAAGCATCCTGCTAACACCAGAAAGGCACAACTAAACAATAAATCTCCCAAGTCTGAAATTCATTCTAGTGGAAAATAATTCAAGGGAAGTACCTTTGGATTGAAGTTACCTCCCTTGAGCTTTTTTGATGATTTCAAAAAAAGTTTTCATTTTTTTAGGTCCATTTGATAAGCCTTCTCCTGTATTACTTACACACATTTCCTCGTATATTAGGGAGAAACGAAAAAAAAAAAAGAGAATCTATGGGACATATATATATGTATATATATATATATATATGTATGTATCTCAACAGTCATGGAAGTCTTGGGATATATAAAACCCAGGGGTTTTGAAAGGATTAAACAAAGAATACTGACTTGTTTTCTCAGGTCCCTTTGATTGGATTTCTCCTTTAATAGTAACTCTTCCAGTTCTTGTATTCGTTTGACAAAATCTCGTTCATCTGTCTCCCGTTCTTTCACATTATCACTGAAGTGGGTCTGTATCTCGACGAGTGATGACTCTCGTCTGGCCAAAGCCTCTTCCAATTCAGACACATGTTTTTTGAGGGCAGTGTTGCTCTGTTGTAAGCCTAGACGAAAAAAAAAAAAATTGAAAGAAACTATCAAGAACATTTTTCTTCATTTTGTAAATCAGAGTTACATTGTGGATAGCATTACAGAAAGGATATAAAAATTGGAGCAAATAACATTCATTGTTACGCTATCAAACTCATCAAAAAAACTTCTTCATGGAAATTGATGAAATTCAAAATTTGTCAGAATTTCTCAATTCCAATCGAGTGTTAGGAATGGTTGATTTTGATAACATTATCCATGATTTTCACCTCCTAGACCTACTCCTCATTTCAACTATTAGCTCCATATGTGTTGATTTTGTCAGAATTAAGATTCAACAAGTGTAAGAAAGTAGTAATAATAATAATAATAACGATGAAAGTCCCAAGTAAAAGCAAGATGTAGTAGTTTGGACGATGTTGTCAACCACATGGGTGAGTAACTGCCATGTGGGTATAATGTCACCGAGAGGAGTTGGGAAAGACAGAAGTCTGGAGTCAACCATGACATTTCCTTTTATAGAAGCAAGAGTTTCATGTGTTATGTTTGAATATGAACACAGTGATTAAACAGAGTTCACAATTGAAAAGAAAACAAATGCAATTGTTTACACAAACAATAAAAAAGTATCTTTAACGATTCGATAAATAAGACATTTATAGACATTAGAATTAACGTTGAAAAGGAAACAAACATTTAGATGATGATATTAGACCAGGCCTGAATGCTAAGAAATGAGAGACAGAGATTAGTTATTTATCAGATATATGAGAGAGGATTTGTTATTACTCTATCTAGCAGGACTAAAAAAATGGAAAGATTAGGTACTTGAGCGAAGACGAAGGAACAGTGTTATAACTGATCGCTGTTGTGGTTAATGGTGTGGAGATACTGAAGACCAAAGAGTAATTATGGAAACAGGTTCATCAGTGCGATATCAGTGGCCAAATTTATTGTTGCCAAAAGCAAACTTGGAAGCCCATTCTCAAATGCGGAAAAACAACAACAGAAAACACAACTTAAATCACAGAAAACATGGATTTTAAACCATGTCTGCTTCCTGAAGCAAGGAGAATAAAGGTATAGAAGATGAGAGAAAGAAAGTAACTGACTTGAAAGTTAGGGCTGAAATGAGAAATGATTACTGGAAGTTAGTGCTTTTATAGACAGGAGCTAAAGGAAGAGACATATTGTATATGTAGCTAAGTTTAGGGTTACGTATCTAAAGCTATATACACAATTGTATTTCCATTTTATTTTTATTAAAAATAAATAAACCAACATATTTTTATACAAAAACTGGTAGTATAATTAAAGCAATTTTTATTATATATTCTTATTATGAGATGAGGAACTGTATCCCAATATTTCAATAATTTTGACTACTCTTTATCATAATCTTAATGTCTAAATTATGATAAAAACAACTGAAAATCAAGATGGAGGTCAAAAAAGGAGTCAAAATAATAAAATATTGCAACATTTGTAGTTTGATGAATGCTTAGGGTAAGAGAGTATATGAAATAGAAACCTAATACAGTAGTAACTCTTTATAACAAGGGTGTTGGCATCCAAAACAGAACCGCATTATAACTGAAACACAGATATTCAGAAATCAATTTCTAAACCAGTTCACTGGTGAATGAAGGTGTTGTCTTCATCACAAAATCAAAAGAATTAAGTGTAAAACACCATGTATGTAATTATATGTTAATTGATTACAAATTGAACAAATTCAATATTTAGGTCATATTAGGTAAGTTTTTTCTTTAATGAGATCCTGTTTTTTTATCCCATACATTGTGAAAAGCACTGTATCAAACCACACTTGTTGATTATCAGGTAGAAAGAAAAAAAACAACAATTCACTCACCGGTCAAACGTCCTTTTTCTTTCTCCAACTCCAAGGACAATTGTTGCTCTTTCGTCTTGGCCTCCATTGTGGCTTCGTCCTTCTCATCTATCAACTGCTGAAGTTGCTGACCCATGGCCATCACTTGTGAGACGTACTGTTCCACTTGGTGATTGGTCACTTCTTTCAATTCGGTCAGCTCACTGTCCAGCTGCAACTTCTGAGAACGGACAGTTTCCAATTCGACAGCCAATGTCTGAATGGCAAGTTCAAAAGATAGAAAAATGAAAAGCCGATCAGTACAAAGGTTAAATGGGTAAAAAACAACATCTACATGGGTCACACTGTGTTGTACGAAGTTTGCTTTTGTGCACACCAAGTTTTCTTCTTGGCTATGGAAAAAGAATAGCATTAATGTAAAGAACAGTTTCACAGAGATGTAGCCGGGGGTACTTGAACCCTCCCTGCCCCCACCCCCAACTGTATAAATTATACTCATAGGGACCTAATTGCCATCCTTCCCCCTTATCAAATCTCAAAACCCCCTCCCAGTTTTTATTAGGATCCCACCCAACTGGATAATTTTTGAGAATCCATCACTACTCTCTTCTCATTAATAAATGGGGGGGGGGGATTACAAATTGATCAAAATTTTCCAATCAAAGGGGAGCTATCAGGACAATCCAAAGAGGAGAACTTGGGGTAAAACTGTGTTGAAAATGAACACAATTAGTTCAACCAAGTTCAATTGTATCTGCTAATTTCAGCAATTTTTAAATTTTGTATAATTGAAAGACTTCTCGGTTTAATTTTTCTTTGAAAATGAAGAAAATTGCTTGCACCGGTCAATACTGAACGTTTTTACTTCCCATGTGCCTCCCAAACTCTTACAATGAATCTTTCTCAAACATTCTGACATTTACTCAGATCCTATTAAATTGTATTGGCGACCTCAGTTTCTTCTCCCATAGCTTATTCCCCCCCCCACAGCTCATTAAATTGCAACAGATTTCCGGACCCCATCCTGCTTATTCAGCCCCCCCCCCCCATTGAACACCCGTTGTATTTCTACTGACATCATACAAAAGCAAGGATCTATTTGTACATACACCAATCGCAGAAATAATAATTCAGCCTTTGGAGTTGTTTTTCACCTATTAAATGATAGGGCATAACTATTCATTGCGAATTCTCACTTTTCATCAAGAATGACTAAATGTTAGAGGGGGGGGTTTGCAAGCTTCCTGGGGCCCCAAAATTTCTAATGCCCTCTAGGTATGCCACTGTCTGAGCAGGATGGCCCTACGTGCAGAGGAAAGAATAAGTGCATAGGATGGGTGTTTGAGGCGGACACGGCAGATTGGTGAGATTTGCATTTCATGTGCACATCATCTCCCACCTTCTGATCAAGTCTTGAAGTATCTTCCAGGATCTTCATGTCTCTGAGTAGAGTATGGAGAGACTAAATAACAGGAAAGGAAGAAATAAAAATCAAGTAGCAAAAAAACAAAAACAAAAACGACCCCCCACCAAAAAAAAACAAAGAAAAGGGTAATACTTGGAAAAACAGTTCCTGAACGGCCATTATGATCAGCTGTTTCGAATAGCTAGATTTACCAAGATAAGACTAGAAATGGTTAGATAATTCGAAATAAGACTGAAATTGGATATTCCATATCCAAGTAACATTAAAGGCACTGAAAACTTGTACAAAAGCTCTGGAATATAAAAATATACAATGCATTGATAAGATATTAACACTGACAAATAACGTTATTCTCAATCTAAAGACCTGAACTTTAAATGACATTATGCTCAATCTGAAGATACCATTCTTTATATTTATATAGAAATATGCATGTGCGGATGCCCACACACACCTCAATAAGCAGGGAAATTGTTTTTTCTTGGAATTATAAAAAAGATCCCACCCCTTGAGTTTTCAGTGGAGTGTTCAATCAACAAAATAAGTTTATGCTGAATTTATGTGATAAAACAACCATATATGGGCAGTGGTGATTCATAATTTCTCTTGAAATGCTAGTTTTATATAAATACACACACACATATATATATATATATATATATATATATATATATATATATATATATGTGTGTGTGTGTGTATACATATAGTAGAATTATACAACATTATTAATAAAATAATGAAAAAACTTTCTTGTTCAAGATTTCGTTTTTTTATGAACTATGTACAGCGTACTAATCATCTCCCTTCTCTTGAATCTAACCACTTTTAACAGATTCAAAATGCTCATTGGAGACCCGAGTTTTTTTGCGAGGATTGCTCAAGAAAAAATATGAACACAAGCAAATGTCAGATAAAAAAAAATACTTCAATTGTAACACCGTGACAAGAAGTACTTTGAGAACAGATTATTCAATAAGTATTTGAACACTCTATCATGAGGCTCGGGCTGATTCAATAGCATTGACCACTCAGAGGTCAATTAGTTTAAAGCTTCTTGAATGAATTTTTCATGAAGCTCCAAGCCACTCAATTTTGAGCAACCAAATTTAGCCATTTTTCAAAATTTGAACTTTCTAGCAACTATTTTTTCCATTTAATTCTCTTCTACACTCACCACATAGCTTTGAATTAGGTAAGTCAGTGTTGAGTATGAAATAAGTGGATATGGTGGTTCCATCTATCAGTAAAGATAAGCACTATTTCTGGCAGGAATATGCTAAGGGCATATATTGCCAAAAGACACAAAATGGATAACATTATCAAGAATGAAGTTGTAACAATCATGTCTCAGAATTATATAACAGTAATACCAATGAGTTTTAATCAGACAATAATTTCTACAATTCAAGATACCGCAAAAACTTGTAACCCTACGATCTAAACATCTTGTTTCTCCATTGTGAACAAGGAGGTATTTGTGCCATTAATCTAATGGTAATCTTAAGAGCAACAAAAAAGGCCCAATTTAAATACGAGTCATAAACGGTGTTTGAATCAAAACTTTGGAAATATATTCCTGCCAAAACCATCTTAATAACAGAACTGGTAAGCTTCAAATCTCCTCTGGGAAAATTCCTTGACCACACCCCAAACAATCCACTGACACCTAGATACACATCCGTAAACAGCCACAACATACTAGAGTATATTGTATGTGATCGACATTCATAAAGATGATGTTGAGGAACCTACCTTCACCATACAAAAGTTTAATTAAACTTGTCATCAGAAATAGACAACATGGCCTCTTAGGCATTAATAAGTCTATGCCTGGTTGTCATGGCAATGAAATTTGATCATATCATTAATTTCAAAAGTGTTTGGCCAGTCAGATCTGGCTGGTACATTTTGAAAAGGTTAATGATTGACAATATCTTACCTGCAGTTCCACTTTCATCTGGTCTTGCTGCTCTATCATACTGAGGTCAAATTTCCGTTTCAGCATATCCACTTCATTCTGCAATACCTCTTTGTCATTGACAACTTCCCGCAATTTGCTGCTCAGCATTTCCATATTTGTGTCGTAAGACTTTTGCCTCTCCATCAACTCGTTCTGGACCGCCCCGATGTCTGCGGTCAGTTTGGCTGATCGAGCCTTCTGCTTTGTCAAGCTAGTCTGAGCTTTCTTCTCTAAAGCCTTCAGCTTTGACTTGAGGCTACTGTTCTCTGCCGTGAGTTCTTCCGTCTTCTTAGAATCTTCAGCTTTGGAATCGGTTCCTGATAACAGTTCTTCCTTAGTCTGCTTCTCTTTCTCAAAGTCACACTTCACATGATTCAGTTCTTCTTGCACACTGCCCAGGTGTTTCTCGAGGGCCTCTTTTTCATGAACTTCATGAACACACCTGTGATAAAGAAAGGCTCACTTATATTGAAAGTTTGATCAGAAAATGATTGAAATGACCTATAAGAATAATGTCTCTTCCTTAAAGACCATGAGTATCAGCAGAAAAAAAATTGTCAAGACAACCTTGGTGTTTCAAACTCAAAAAATATTTCTGCACTAGTTTGATAGCCGAAAGACACTTTTAAAGATGCCAAAAATGGCCAAAAACCAACAATTGTTTTTAAAAAATGGCCAAAATATTAAAGCACTTGGTAATTTTTGCACGGCAAAATTTTAATTTGTCGAAGACAGCATTCCATCAGAAGACAGATTTGACATCCATGAATCACTGTTTCATCATTTCCTTGTTGAATAGTATACATTTTAGGGGTATATTTACACTGAGGTGTACCAAGCCCTTTGTATATATGATACAGGAAGAGTCTGAGAATCACTACAGAAGACCCCCCCCCCCTCCTTTACTATAAAGAATTTTTTTCAGGAAATCAACCAAAACTTACAACATAAGTTTCCAAGTTAGAACGGCTAACTACATTCACAATTTTTTTATTTCTGTTTCCTTCAAAATTCTCCCCTTAAATAGGTTTTTAGAGGGGGGGGGATAATTTGCAAATTTATGCTAAATTAGTTGGTGTCCGGCTGTGTCTACCCTTGTTTTTTGAAAATCCATACACCTTAATGATCCAACAAAAGGCAAAAGATGTAACTTATTCATTGATCACCATTTTTTCCAATTTTTAATTGATCACCCCCAATATAGCATTATGCAAAAAAAACGTTCTTCACACAATAGTTTGTATAAATTTAATTTCGTTTTTAGTAAACTATATGAATTCTTTGTTTTCTCAAGAGTTTAGTAGATTTGACTTTTGAAGGCCAAGACTTTATGGTCTTACATGAAACATTCATTATAATTTAATTACAATAGAAGAAATCTCAGTCAATTCTTTTACACAGAGATTACTGAACAACTGGCTTTTGTACAAAGTTGATCTTCGCTAGACATATTAGTCAGCACACAAGACAGCACAGTGTCAAGTTTGAAGTTGTTTGGATCAGTGTCTCAAGATATCCAATAAATTTAAGAGTGATAGATTTTTCTTCATAGTTTTATCAACTATCTCCCTAGGTTACCACTCATTAAAATATCTGAATTCAAATATTAAATATAATTGGCAACACTGAAGAGGAGTATCCTAAATACTTCAAAGCACTAGTGTAATATAATACACAATTTCAGTCAATTTTCAATAACTCTTTATATTTTGTTTTCTTTTTAATAAAAAACAAAAAACTGAGATACAATCATCATTGGTAGTAGTTATTGTGATATTATCAACAGCAACTGCCTACCTACTTCCAGCGAACACATACACACAAATTAGGTTGCTGCTGGCAAACAGCAATAGCCAATTTTATGTATGTGTATTCATAGTACCCCCTTCCTCTCTTTGTTAGCTATGGCATGATAGAAAACCAATTAACAAACAAAATGAGAAGGCCTATTATATTATGAGATAATAGTGACCACATTAAGGCTGAAATCTATAAAACAAACCTGTCATTTAGTTCGGTCATTTGACTCCTCAGCACAGCCACTTCTTGGGTCAGTTGTGCGTTCTTTGTTTCGAGTTTCTTCAGGTTCTCTGTTGCCATTTCAATGGCTGCACTTGATGCCTGCTCAGTGGCCGCATCCTGTTTGATCTTTGAAGTTTCGATAGCTTCTTTGAGTTCCGTTTCTACCTGCGACTTTTCTTTCCTGACTTGATCCAGCTCAGACATTTTGGCACCTAGTTCTTGTTTCATTTGCCAAAAACTATTCTCCACTTTGTGGAGATCTCCCCGCAGGGTCTCCAAGGCTGCATCAAAAATCTTTTTCTCCTCCAAGGCAGAAGCCAGCGAGATTTCAACACTAGCCTTCTCTTCTTTCAACTTGAGAATTTCTCGATTTTTAGTGCCGAGCTCAGAGTGAAACGTCTTCAGAGAAGTCTCAACCTCAATCAATTTTTGTTCAAGCTCTTCGATAATTTTGTCCTGTTGAAGTAAAAAAAGAATAAAATGCGAGAGTTTAAAGAATGAGGTTGAAATCTGAATGTGTATGTTACAGTTCTCGTAGTAAAACTTATCAGAAACTAGAAACAATGAAAGTCAAGATAAGACCCAAACCCTCAAAAAACTATATAGACATATGAGGAAATAATGCAGAGTCCCACCCAAAAATGATAGGAATCTATCTCCAAATCATCACTATATCATTGTTTTCTGCTTATACCCAAATTGAGGGTATCATCTGTTCAGGTACACATGGGCAATTGTTCGTAACTCATCTCATTAAATGCCCCAAAACAATGAAAAACACAAAAACCAAAGGTAAATACAGAGAAAACCGCTTATTGTGATAACTTTGGGACAAGGTCTTTTAGATAACGACAATAACAAGCTGATAACACCAAGCAGAAGATATAAAAATTGGAACAATTTACACTCATAGTTATAAATGCATTGTTATTTCAAATCCATAGTCGTGAAATTTTTTTTATAGATTTTATAAAAGTTTATATTCATTTTTAATCACTCTAAATAAAGTGTGGGGTACTGACTAATTTTTACAACAATATCCATTTGATAACATTTTCCATTATTTGATGATATTGATAACATAAATGAATACAAAATGCATTTTCTCAAGAAGTCCAATACTCAAGAGCCGACTGGACAAAAGTACTTGGAGATCTGTATAATCATTGCAATAAAATATATGGCCTGTTGAAAAAAATATTAACAGGAGATCAGTTTTTTAAGAAAACGCAACTTTTCACTAGAGTTTTATATACATAACACAGGGCAGGCGTTAATAATGATAACAATAACAACAGTAGTAATAATTATTATAACAATAATAATAATGATCCTGAGGAGACTTATTGTCACTCAGCCTTCAGCAATGACCACTGGGCAACCGGTGTGAAATTGTAAACCGCAGTATTACAGTGGCCTATGAGAACTAAGAGAGAAGGGCTGGAGACTTGAGGAGACTTGAGGAGACTTGCTGTCACTCAAACTCCAGCGGTTACCACCAGGCAACTGGTGTGAGATTGCAAATGATAATAATAATAATGATAATAAAAAAATTAATTTACTTTTTCTGTGAGTTTTCCCTCAGAGAGTGTGAGGTTCTTCATCATTGCCGTCTGCTCGTTCTCCAGGCTGAAGATCTGGACTTGTTTCTTCTTTGCATCATTCTGAGCTTTTTCCAACTGAGTTTCCAGTTCCGTGGTCGTCTGCATCAGAAGCGACAATCTCATTTTCTCCTCCTCAACCGTTTGGATCTTAGAGTCAAATGTCTCCTCAATGATCCGCCGTTCACGCTGAATCTCCTGAAAGGCCGTCTCACGTTCCAACATATCCACCTGGATATTCTCCAATTGTCGAGCGAGCATCTCCTTTTCACTCACGGCCTTTTGCCTCGTCTCCGACAACTGCTGATGGAGACGTGCATTATCTGCCTTCAAGCGTTCCACGATAGAGCCCTGAGAGGACACCTGCGCTTGAAGGGTGGTCATTTCTTTCTGGAGTTCAACCCGAACCTTGTTGGCATTTTGCAGCTGATCATGGTACCACTGCTTGGTGCTGACAATGGATGCAAGATCGCTTTTTGCTGATCGGGCTTCTGTGTCCGACAGCATCTTGTTTTGCAGCGTTGTCTGTACTTCAACGTACAGCTCAGCAACTTTATTTTTCAGAGCCTGTATCGTAACGTCTCTGGCACGCATATCATCTTTGAGTTCACGGACTTTGATCTGTTGTTTATCTGTGGTTTCTTGGGTAGCCTTAAGTTCTTCATCCAGCCGTTTCCCATCTTCTATCTTCTCCTCAAGCAGTTTTTGTGTGTCTGCAAGGCAGTGCTCCAGATACACCCGACTGTCCTTCAAGCTCTCAATGTCCGCCTTCAGGGCATTCTGTTTGACGTCTGTGTCGGACTTTTGAGCTGCCATAAACTTGAGCTGTAGGGAGGCTAGCTGAGCTTGCAACTCAGCCCGTTCTTGAAGAGCAGTCTGAGCTTCAGAGGTCAATATTTCTAGCTGACCCTCGAGCTTGGCTTTTTCTCGAAGGATTTCATTAACGTTGATTCCATCAACTTTTGCTACCCCAGCAGATTGGGTGTCTGTCAAAATCTAGAGAAAAAAAAAAAAGAAAAATGAGAATTCAAAATTATCTATTACATTGCTTAGAATAAAAGAGACCCTCCACGGAGATAGAATAAAACCTCATTCAAACACAACAAAAGTCAAGAGAACAATGATCATTACTAGCTGGACCCATCAAAATTCACCGGGTGTTGACAACTAAGATATCATCGTTACTCTCACATATTTCTGCAAATAACCTATATAATTTTACCCATGGAATGTATCTTAATAAGTATATCATGAAATGGCAAATGAAACCAATAGATGGTGTTATAATTGATTACTTTTGCTATCGATCTACATTCTTGTGGTCTACTACTACAATAACTTAACTTTTAGGCTTTAGACTTATGAGGAAGGAGTAATGAATGAATGAATGACAGTTAAAGTGAAGGGTGAGTCCTTTTCTCTCCCATTCAAGTAGGCAACCTTACCACATATGTAATAACACTAGTCAATAAGATTCAATTTTTTTTTTCTCTCATCACATTTGCAGTACAACTTTGTGGACCAATTATCAATATAGATTACAAATTTCAAGCTGATTTCACTTTAGTATGTCTTTTGTAACGGACACGTTCTGTTTTCAGTTCTATTGTATATGAGGAAATGTAGGTGAAAATTAAATGAAAATAAGATTTGTATCAGTAAGAACTCTTCAATGCATAAAATCAAAATTATTACGTAAAGGATATACAAAGAAAATACAATGCAGAAGCACAAACTAAAAACATTGAGCTTTGGTGTGCAATAAAGGCTATATGCTAACAAACTGCTTTCATCTCATTACAAAAATTAGATGCATATAAGACGACAGATAACATTTTCAGAATAAAGGCTATATGCTAAAAAATTGCTTTCATCTTATCAGGAAAACTAGATGTGATATAAGAAAACCAATTACATTTTCAGTATAAGCATCCAAAACTGCAATAAGTGCACTAAAACACATGCCTAATAAAAGATTTGTTGTTGACCGGTGTGATAAGAGAATTGATGAAAGCTTTCAAATATTTATTAAATCCTACCCGTGATATCAAGGGCTACATAAACAACTCATAAAATAATGAGAAAAAAAACCAAAAACGTTACACTCTACCTGTGATCTCCTATCCGTGAGTGGTTTCATTGCATTCTTAAACAACGGTCCTGGATCAGGCAGAGAAATTTTTGGTTTGGGCACGCTCGGTATATGTTGGGCAAAGTTTGAGGTAGGCAGACTTATGTCTTTTTCAGGCAGCTCTACACTGCTGCCTATGCTCACATCATCAGGAACGTCCTTGGTTGGTGGTGAATACTTACCACTGACCAAAGACGAGGGTTGGTGCACCCTGGAAAAATTCTCAGACTCGAGGCTGAGTTCAACAGGGTTGAAGGATCGTTCCCGCACAGGGGGCGAATGGCGTCCGTTTCGTAGTCTTTTCAAGAAAGCCTCGAGCTCCACCGCTTTCACCGGAGGCAGGGATCTAAGGAAGGCCTCAGCGTTCGAGTCTTCTTCATAGTTGTAGTCATCGGCATCACAGTCTGAGAGTTGGAAGGAAGCACTTTTTGTGGAATCGGTTTCTTCGGACCGGCCATATTCACTTGTCTTTCGATCGCTGCTCACCTCCTTTGGCACTTGCTCGGACAGGGGGAGGGTGGTGCGGGTGCTATCGGGGATGGCTGATGGGTTCGGGAATGGGGAGGAGGAGACAGAGGAAGACACAGGGTTTGGGGCAGGGGTGTGGATGGCAGGTGTTGCTGCGTCTGTAAGGGTTCTCTCCGATTCATTTGCTTGGTCTCCGTTTGCATGTTTGGTGATATCAGCAGTTTTTTCCTTTTCGAGTTGCTTTATTGTTTCTGTAGGACATGATTCGGGACAGGGTTGCTTCTCGGAGAATTCTATCAGGTTGCTTTCAGTTGGGATCGGTATTTTATCCAGAGATTCACCGACACCTCCAGAGGGATCGACTTTTTCCTTGTTAGGGACAGACGGGGCATTGTCAACTGGGCTAGGGGTACGATGAAATGGTTTGGCATCAAGGCATGTGGATTTGGTGGGAGAATCATACTTTTGTGTCGTTGGAGAGCCATCAGTTGTAAAAGATGCAGATTCCTGTAGAAATAGTAGAAAGGAAAGATCAAGATACCATAGGAATATTGTAGATCAATTATAACCCGACAGATAATGCAGTTTGAGTATGAACTAATTAATATCTAAATACAAAAAACGAAAGTTTTTTTATACTTTAACCCTTTCTAGACGGACTTATTATGTTGCTTAAAGCCTGAACTTTTTCTCTCATCACATTTGCAGTACAACTTTGTGGACCTATTTTTGATGCAGATTACAAATTTCAAGTCCATTTCACTTTGGTATGTCTCTTCCTTCTGCTATAGACACGTTTCATTATCAGTTCTATTGTATATGAGGAAATATAGGTGAAAATTAAATGAAAATAAGATTTGTATCAGTAGGAACTCTTCAATGCAGAAAATCAAAATTATTACGTAAAGGATATACAAAGAAAATACAATGCAGAAGCACACACTAAAAACATTGAGCTTTGGTGTGCAATAAAGGCTATATGCTAAAAAAACTGCTTTCATCTCATCATAAAAACTAGATGATATATAAGACGACAGATAACATTTTCAGAATAAAGGCTACATGTTGAAAAATTGCCTTCATCTTATCAGGAAAACTAGATGTGATATAAGAAAACCAATTACATTTTCAGACAAGGCTTATTATGTTGCTTAAAGCCTGAACTTTTAAAAGGGTATTAGATGAAAAGAATTAAAAAAAGAAGCTAAAAATGAAGAATGAGAAAAGTAGGGAAAAAAAATAATAAACAAATGAGGACAAATCCTATTTCTTTCAAGCTATTCAAATCAAGTTTCGAGCAGTACCACTTTCCAAAGGTGCAGATTCGGAAGGGGCCAGACAATAATCAAACTGGAATGTCAGACAACCTAGATGGTAGTGTTGCCAATTTAGATATTTTAAAATCTTTACAGAGGAAAAATATCAGAAAAAATTATGTGTGTACACTTTGTCACATCAAAGGTGTTATAAAAAAAAAAAATGAATAAATAAAAACGCTTTAAATATTAGCTGGAATTTTGTGAATAAACAAACCAGGCATCTATCGTTGCAGTAACTTTGTCTTATGAAATTTGTGAAAACCTTAATGCACAACTTGGCAGTAAGGCTCACACACTGAACCTGGTTTCCACGTATTATCTAGGACATATCCAACCATATGGAATCCACGCATTCACACAACTCCACTCCAACTCCGACACCAGTACTATCAAGACAAGAAAGCTCCCACCTTTCACTATCTCTTCTCCAAACATTACTTCTCACGATCGATCATATCTATGTAATCTTTACATGTACATCATACTTATTCTTGTATTAAACGTACGTCATTTCCCTGGCCCAAAATATATGTATATCTTCTTTCCTCTTTATTTGAATGCATGTCAACTTCATACTTAGCACGCATTCCATTCTCTTCGTACAGCATCCTTCCTTCCACAGCTACAGGGCCGCACGCGCACTACAGTCTAACCATGACGAGGACCACATGCCCTCGTTTCTCAAGAATCCATTGCTGTTCGTATTCAACAAAAGAGACTATGCACAAAAATAATATCAACAGAAATTGGAGGGTACGTTGCTAGATGCCCATTGACAGTAGCTTTTATCCAGACTTGACTAAGCTAAGTAAGTAAATACACTACAGTTTAGGCTATATATTTTGTAGTAGGTATATTTTTGAGAAGTCCTTTAATGATACAAAACGTTGACATGGAGGTAATTAGAGGATGTATTGTAGAACATGAAAGAGGAAGAGGAAAAAAGTGCTAAATTTGTTTTTGTTTTTTAATAAATCCTTTTACGTTTGTTTTGATGGACACTCATCAGAAGATGACCAAATTTGAAACAACATTTTTTGATTTTGTTCAAATTATCTCCACACACTACATTCAAGCATTTTCTGATGGGTCATCCTCTGATGAGCATTAATCGAAAGAAACTTTTGAAGATCCATTCTAAAAAAAAAACAACTTTAGAACTTTTTTCTTCCTTCTCTCTTGTATTTCATCCACTAATTACAGCAATGCAATTTTTCACATCATAATAGTCATTTTAAAATGAAAAGATTGTTTTAAATTTTTGGCTCAATTCAAGAAACCATCAGGGTTATGAGTATTGATTTATTTTTTCATCGATCAACTACCGAGTTAAAAGTTACATGGCAAATAATGGGAAAAATTTTAAATTAATGAAAATATACAGGAAATTCAGAAACCTTTGGACAGTCTTAAAACTTTTTGCAGACCATGTCAATGATTCCTAGCAACCTCCAGTGTTGCCAACTTAGCACTTTTCAGGCTAAATTTAGCATGTTCCTTATTTTTGTAGTGTGAAAATTCAATAGATTTTTTTTTCAGCCCATTTATAGCACTATTTTTTTTTAGCTATCTTAGCCTATTTTTTTTATTCAGTTGGCAATACTGGCAGACTCTTTCGCTTAATGTGAAGGCCATGATATTGTTTAAAAATCAACAGAAAATATTCTATTTAGCTCTTAAATTCATAGATCGCTTCTAACCACCTATAATGTACAATGAAAGTCTTCAACAAACAGAATTAAAAATAATGGAATTCTCATGTGGATAGAACAGAAAATCTTTTTTCTTAATTGACCAAATGGTTGAAGGGGAATAATTTTAATAATGATTTCTTTTTGAATAAATTTAAAGTTAATAGACAGTTTTTCTTACCTGAGAGAGGTCAGGCAAAGTGGGAGAACTGATTTGAGACAAGAGGGTTTCATTGGGCAGTTGGAGATTTCCGGCTTTTAATCGTTTCTCTGCTTCAGCCACGATTTGAGCCACAACTTCAGGGGGGGCAGGGGTCAGATTTTTATTGCCTGCAATAACAAAAAAGACAAAAGTATTCAAGTAGAACTTTAGCATTTAAATTTTGCATCTTCAAATACATATACTGGTCTTGGAGCAGTTTTTGGTTATATTTTCCTCATATGGCAATGAAAACAACAAAGATGCACACGTTTCTTAAAGCTACTCTGATGCTTCCGTCTTTAATCTAATCCCTATAAATCCAGTTCACATTCAATTAATCTTAAATCCATTTCTTTTGGGCAAAATCAACAATTTTCAACCGATCTTACCTATCACAGACCACTGTAAATGAAGAGCTTCAGCCACAGTTTCAAAAGCATTAGAAACATCACAGTTTGAATTGTCCAGAGGGTTTCTGTCCGGAGATGGAGCTGGAGTTACATCAGTGGAAGCCATTTTATCCACAGCAAACTTCAACTTCCGCCTTTTCTCTCGTTCTTTGATCTTTGAGGTCACAGACTTAGTGTTGGCTGACACCTGGAATAGCACGTTTGAAATACAGAATTACAAGAAGAATCGTGCGATGAATTGAACAAAACTTGCAGTAAGTTGAGTGAAGCTGACAATTTTATTTTCATACCCACAACAATAAAAAGTGACAATGAATCGAAGGAGTAAAGAAAAGTGAAAGTCAAATAATGTTGACGGATGATAAAGAGTTATATGTATCAAACTCATCTTTTTGTGTTCACACAATACTTATAAGCATATTTTGTATGTATGTGTTACATATATATATATATATATATATATATATACACACAGTATATGTGGTACAAATTAGGCTAGCAGTATAACATAATATAATAATATATCAATAATATAAAGCCACTTCTGAAATGTAATAGATTTATTTCATAGACTGCTTGATACAAAAAACTTTTTAGTCTTGAAGTCAAGTTGTTTTAGAGTAGAGCTGGGAATTAATAGTAGAATGTGGATTCGCTACACAAATTAGCTCATGTTTTGGCCCTCTTCGGGCCTCATCAGGCAAATGATTGGATTGACAATCATTCGCCTGATGAAGCCCAAAGAGGGCCGAAACATGAGCTAGTTTGTCTAGTGAATCCACATTCTACTATTTATTTATATATATAAGCTTTAAACACTAGACATGAGAAAACCTTTTTAAAAATTTTTGTGTGACTTCAGTCACATAATATCGGTCAATGCAATTTAGTTAATTTTCTTCTATGTTTTTTCTCTTTAACATATACTTTGTAATATATGTACATGTTATATCAATATAAATTAGCTACTTGGTTCATATCTACAAAATATTGTTATAAGTATTTGAATAAGCACAAATTCTGTGTTCTTGTCTATGATTGCATTGTTCCCACACAATTATTGGTCTAGTTTAAGACTATTTAGCTATTAATTTGGGTAACTATACCAAATAACAATGCTACTCAGCCTTTTCACTCTTCCTTGATTCTGAACAAACTTTAAGCAGGAATAAAAACAATACTCAGTTCAATTCATCTAACAAAGGTATTTAAAAAACTTTCCTGAAATATATTATTCAGAACCATAAAACATGCCTAAATGCATGCCTTGTTGTGCTGATTGTAGTATAATTTGGTTCATCTTGTATAAAGTTCCTGTTTTTAAATCTAATAATCAAGCTATGCAAGTAAAAAAAAAATGGACTGTAAAAATTCACAGAAAAGTTGTCTCCCTTGCTTTAGTTCAAAAGAACAATTCAAATATATTCAATGAAATTGTTTTATTTTGTGAATGGACATTTCATGAACGTTTGAAGAAAAAAAAAAAAAAATGAATGAATATGGGGGTGGATTTTGTTTCCTTGAATTCTTGGATAAAGCATTTATTAATTCGAAAGGAGAGAAAAGAATGAAATGATTTCAGTGAAATAAATGGAGTTTACAAAATCACTGAGGATGAGAGGGAGAGTAATAAAGAGAGAAAAAAGTGAAAAAGAAACAGACAGAAAGACTGAGAAAAAAAAGGATAAGTTAAGAACATGAAGGAAATGTTTAAAGAAAATGGGAAAGGAGAGAGGGAGAGAAAGGGAGTCAGGAGGAAAGCAGAATTCAATAAAGCTTTATATTTCTCTCCTGATTTAGTAAAAACTTGACAAAATTTATTCAATGAACAAATTGGAAAAAAAAAAAAATTTCAAGTGAAAAATGTAACTCTGTCTCAAGTTTTGCCAAGATCCACATAATTGTTCTTTTAAATGACTTTTAAAACTTCTTTCCAATTTTCATGGAAAATACCACCAGTGTGTGATTGTGTATATTTGTGTGTATGAAAGGTTCCATGACGGAACACATTATATCCAAATTTCTTGATATGAGAAAAAAAAGGGAATATGTTAATCCAGTATAGAGATACCTTCAACAAAACACAATTTTCACTCAACCCTTAGCCAGGCTTAAAATGTGTTTTGCAGGGAACACAAGGCAAATATAAATAGATCACAATCTAGAGAAGAAAATGGGGCTTGGGGTAAGTAAGTAATTTCAAATTTGGCTTATAATGCATTTTGTCATGAGGCCACACACATAAAGAAAGCAAAAATATGATTTTGAATTTCAGACGCATTTAACAAGATTGGTGTAGAATAATATAAAAATATCAAACCTTTATCAAGGTGGAGATATCACTGGCCGACGTTGTTGGGCTCGTAAGCGAGGTGCTTGGGTATGAGGGGCCTGTGGGACGAGGCTCATTGAAATTGATGTAAGGGTTCACCAAGTGCTCATCCCCAAAGGGGCTCAGCTTTTTCTCAGTCCAAACACAATAAACACGGGTATCACAAGGTTTGCTCTCAGTTGTACAAGGGACAACTTCGCCAGGTTTTTTCCTCACAGTATCTGTGGAAATTTAAAAAGTAAAGTTTTTTCTTAAATTACACTTTTACAGCAAAACTATCAAAAGGGGTTTGACCAGAGAGTATCCAGCCGTTTGATATTATTGGGAAGAAAAAAAAAAAGAAAAAAGTCTCTGTAGGATAATGGCACCGTAATCCCCTTTAGGAAAATCCTCTTGGAATCTAACATACTCATCCCAGCATGTCTCATATTTTTCAAAACAGTCTGTAGAATCTTCTTTCAGGATCATCATCAGCTGCCTTGCTGCATTCTCCTTAATCTTGTCCATGCTATACAATTGTTTTTTTTAGAAAAAAGTAGAAGTCCTAGAGAGTCAAATCTGGACTATAGACGGACAGACCATTGATGTGATGTTTCTCTACAAAACCCCACAAAGGGAATGGGCTTACTAGGTCATTGTAAATACACTGGTATCTCACTGCCAACTGAGTAACCCAACAGGAGAGTGTCTTTTCATGCATATACAGTAAGATTGCAATGTTACATCAAGGCTACACAACCAGTTCTAGAGGTATTAAAAATGGCTGGATACTCTTCGGACAAACCTTGTATGCCTGATGGCATCTGCTCAATGGTTGAAGTAGCTGCATGTTTCTCACCAGCACCAGTATTCAGCATTCAAATCGAGGGTTTCAAAAGTCAAGTTCCCAAGGATGCAGAACCTTCTCTGCTGGTCTATTAACACATCACCATCTTCCTGCATACTAAATAGTAAAATGGGCAAAATCTAAACAGTAAAAGCATATTGTCAGCTGCAGGGTCTACCTCAGATGATTATTGTAACCTTTATATTGTTTATATAATAAATAAATTTGAAGGTATATAAGACTTGTCAGTTTAGCTCAGTTGCAAAGAGAGGCCTCTACGAATCACTTGGTCAGGATCTCAAATCACAGAATGAGAAGTGTCGATTTTATTATAGGTTTGGTTTGACGTGACATGGTTGACAAACAGTGAAGAGTTTAATCCCTTAATTTTGGAGAGGATTGGGGGGGGGGGAAGTCTACTTGGGCTGGAGTTCGACAATATCTTTGGCCCATGACCTGATAGATTGGGTACTCCCTTCTTGCTCCAGCAGTTGGTGTTCTAGGTTGTCAAATGCTGATTTTCAAGGGAGGCACAACAATCCTGAATTTCCTCAAATTTTATTCAAATGCCGGTGATATTTTTATTCTTACTAAATTAAGAAAAGTACAAATTTAATAGCTGAAGAGATTTCTCGCGTCGGTGTTGGATAATACTGGTGCAGCTTGTGAGGACCTCAAAGTGAACGAGGCACCAAGAGATACGGATAAAAACTCCAAGAGGTGAGGAGTTGGGATATTTAGCCAAAATAGGCATATTCTAATTGTCGTTATCCAAAATAAGACCACCTTTGGTTTACCTTGTTAATAGGGTCTGTCCATGAACCCCAAGAAGAGTGCAACCTGTGGCACTTGGCAGAGTCTAAAGGACTTTGTAGTGATAGCCTCCTTTTAGTCCAATCGGAGAACCAACCAACACGACTTCTGCTCTTTTTGTTTGTCTTCATACATACATTTTTACGCCTTTTTAACTTGACACTCTCTTGCATTGACCCCAAGATTTGCCTCATTTTTATAGGTCAAGTACCATGTTTTTTTGTCCACTTCTAAAAAGAGAATAAACAAGAACTATTTTTTGATACATGGTGTGTTCTCTTTGGGGAAAGCCCATCTCGACAAACGTGTGGAAACATTCACATTCCATTGTCTATAATTGAGTATGGTTGATTTTTGATTTCTACATTTGTTATCTATAATTGTCTTCACAAGGTCGTACCCAAACTTACCATTTTTCTTGCAACACTGAAACCAGCGGCAAGTCACTCGTACCAAACACAAGAAAAATATACAAATGGTAGCTAATACAATTGACCAAGTCTGACGAAGACGAAATGAGTAATTTCGTCAGATATGGTCAGTTGTATTAGCTGCCATTTGTATTTGTGTTTATGTCTGGAACAAGCGGCAGATCATTTATGCCAATGTTCCAAGAAAAATGGTAACTTGGGGAATGACCTTGTAAAGGTCACAGTTTTCATGGGCTGATGTGGTGCGAGGGAGGTCATTTTTGGATACTTCCATTGATTCAACCCAACTTTTTTTTTCTTTTCTTGTTCTGTTGAAAGTGTGGAGTCGTACTTTTATTTATTTCAATTTATTTAAAAAAAATTTTTTTTATCTATTTATTTATTTATTCATCTATTTATAGGCGAGATATCTGCACATTTGGGGTGCATGTGCATATCCCCTTACTAACGTATGCATCCATATAAACTTTTTTGGTTTGTTGTTGTTGTTGTTTTTGGGGGTGGTATGGATGTGTATTTTTTTTTTCAATGCCAACACAAACTCAGTGTTGCCAACTCAAAAAAATATTTTTGCACTGCTGAACAGAATTCTGCCTCAGGACGGATATTAAACTTCCACTGTCAGACAATTTTTTTCTTTGCAACTGTATCTAACTCGAGGGAATAACCAGGAAATGGGCTCAAAAGAGTGTCATGTCACTATTAACAAAGTACTGGCGGCTCTCCTAATTAAAAAAATTACTTCCCATGACCACAATTGAAATGGTAATAATGCTATTCAAGACAAAAGCCGAGAAAACAGCTTTGACACAGGAGTAGGGGGAAAGGAGGGTGGAAGTAAGTGATTAGGGATAATTAGAAAGCTGAATTAATTAAACGTACAACAACAAGCGTTCAATTCATATGGATTGATGGTTATTTCCCACTCGAGTATTTATAGTCGTCAACAAGTTCAAATGTTTTCACTGAAGTTATTTTTAGCCATTGTGGAATCAATAAGAATCTACAAGTCATTCTGACTCATAAGTTTCAGCTAAAAAAAAAAAAATTAAAAAAACAAAAAAATTAAAAAAAAAGAAATAAGACCATAGATGGGCTAGTTTCACCTTTAGTGCCTTTAAAAGCCCCTTCTAATAGAAGCCCATTCCTTTAAAAGCTCCCACCTTTAAAATTCCTCTCCTTCATTTCACACAAGTAGCATAGTAAAATAGAATTTCCTTCCTGCAATTGATGCATTTGTCTTCTGGTGTAGTAAAAGAGAATTCCATGTTCTGATGACATAATAATAAAATATCACTTGAAGGAGTGGGAGGGAATGCTTCATGGAGATGGTGTGAAGTGTTCACTATGTCATTTTGTCAGTCAGTCAGAGACAACGATCAACACAATAAATGCTAAAAAAACTATAAAAAACTATCAGAGAAAAATCAACGCAATACAATTAGAAGGTAAATCACATGTGCATGCATCCATTCACATGTAGGATGTTCTGGAGGCGGAATCTAGTAACCAGGTAGTTGTAAGTTCAATCCTTGGGTCAGGTAGCGCAAAAATGTCAAATATTCTGGTTCAGCGGAAGAGGCAGACAAGTGTTATCACAAGGAAGAATAAACTGGAATGAGAGATCCGCTTGGAATGGACTGTGGAATGAGGGCAACCTACCATCACAAATTGAATAGAGGGTCTGGCTTGAAGTTCCCAGAAGGTTATCAACAATGACAGACACCCGAAGAAGGTCAGAGGGTATGACCACCAAAGTATTGTGACTATAAGAACCTAGATGAAGAAACTAGTCAGAGTAAATTATGATATAATAATGATAATATTTATAAGGATTTATAGTATGGGCCTCTACTGCCACTCTTCCAGGGGTCTAGGGGGCTATATTTCTGGGGGGGGGGGCAAAAGGATATGTTCGGAATACATTCTAGTAACAACCCCGTTATCAGCGAATAATAAGTCTTTTCATAAGGTGAAATTAAGTTGGGGTTGCCTAAAACAATTGTACAACACCATTATTCTTTATTGACTGTAAGGTTCCAACTTTCAAACCACTTCGCCTTTGGTAAGAAAACCTGATCCAGGTGGTGTCGGGGTGAAGGGTCAACTGGATGCCTATCTTGGAAATTTAAAAAAAAAAAAAAAAAATCCCAAGTGAGAAAGAAAAAAAAAAAATCTTTTTTCTTTGGAGAGGAACAAAACATAAGTTTCTTCTCATGAACAGGTTGAAGCAGTTTCCACAGGTGAGAGGAGAATTTCTTACCTGGAATTCCTGATGACAATAATACGTCTGAAGGATGCGACGGATATGGAGAACTGGCTGTAGTTGTCTTGAAGTCAAATTCTGAATCAAAGCTGATGACATTGCTGAAGGAATCGAGTTCAGAATCCGTCTCTCTTTGGGCAGCTGAATGCAAATTGAAATCATTCTGGAAGTTGACCTGCTCAAGAGTCAATTTGAAAGGCTCCATACAGATCCGCACGTCTCTATCCTTGCCATGGTCCTAGAGATAGACAAGCAGAAAGAAAAAAAATCATTCAAAAGAAGACTGAACTATGAGCAAACATCAAATCCCATTGAAGGGCTATTATTTCCTGGATTTTCATCTGAAATTCTCACTTCGATCTTCGAGATTAATGGAGAAGTTTCCTTATCAATCAGAAGAGATTTCAGCTAAAAAGTTTTAAAAAATCCATTTTTTCAATTTTATAACTGAATATCCATACCTAGTATAAACGAATCACTGTAGCCCAAGCATGTACCAGAACTAATTATCTAAAGAATTATAAAAAAAAACAAAAAAAAAAACAAAAAACATTTTATCTAAAATTATCTTCAAAAATACCAGCACGAGATTTGGGCAATGTTGGTCCCAAATAGCCACAGCAACCCCAAAAAACACTTATATAAAAAAAACCTAAAAACCTTTTAGATGGCACCTAGTGGCATACTCATGCAAATTCTCAAGATTGTAACCCCAAAAATGTTGACAAGAGACAATGTTCAATTAGGCATGTTTGATATACTTGAAAGTATAACTATAACACCTGTCTCCATACCTAGCCAGTCAATAAACACCATCACATCAAAAGACTTGAATGGATTATTCTGTGGACACAGGTTGGTAAAGATTTTAGCACTAAAATCAATCAATAATGGATACACGTCTGGCTGCTCACTCAATAGAAGCTGTTATGTGACCAATGTCTTTTAGCAGCATGCCATGTTGAAGGTGATCAATTATCTAAAGTGAACAAATTACCTCTCTAACCTTTTGTTGCATGGTGATCACTAGCGAAGTCCAAATTTTCAAAAAAAAACTTAAAAAAAAAAAAAACAAAAAAAACACCAGAACAAAATTAGGTCCAAAATGACCGGAGAGACTCCAAAAAGCACTTTTGTGAAATAACAACAAAACATATTTTTATGGTGCCAAATGATGTACTCATGTAAATCTTCAAGGTTGTAACCCTAAAAATGTGACCAGGAATGTCACATGGGTGTTTGAAGAGATGAGAATCTGTAGCCCACTTGGCTGGATGGTCAGGCACGCCATTCGTGAGGCCACATGGATTTGATAAGGCAACAGAATTATATCATTTTTTTTATTTTAGAAAAACAGCAGTCTTGTTCATGAAAAATTAAAGATGTCTATATTTCATGGAGTGGTTTTCCAAACAACTACTGAGACATTAGCAGTAGTATAAGTAATGTAGATGTGAACACACAGATACAATAGAGCCTTGCTTTACCGCCTTCCTCTCATCTGTTTTAGCATGACAGAAACCAACGAACAAAAAAGTGAAAATGGCTTTTATATCATAACTTGAGCTGTATAGATTATTGCCAGTTTTTTAAATACATAATTTGAAATATTTCTCAAGCTGAGAGAATTTGGGTCACTTTTCAGAATATATTATAGGTGTGGCACTACAAGATAGTATCAATGAATACTGACATATTAATGGGTCTTTCCGTTTTAGGAATTGCAAAATGGTGTTTGTAAAAATACTCATCATAGACATGAAGAAGAGCCATAAGGAAGAAAGAATTTTGACTAACTTATTTATCGTGAAGAGCCATCTGTGTACATGGGTGTTAGCAGAAAAAATTGCCAAGACTGAAATTCAGTGTTGCCAACTCAAAGAATATTTTTTGCGCTATTTAGACTACAAATAAAATCTTTTTTTAAAAAGCCAAAAATGGCCAAAAAACACCCAAAAAGTAACCAAAAATGGCCAAAATGTTAGTGCATTTATGTGGTAATTTAGTGATTTTTCTATATTCATTTGCCAAAGACAGAATTCCATCTGAAGACAAAGATTTAACACCTATGTGTAAAGCCTAAAATTCTTGAGGAATATGAGTGATTAGTGTACCCTTTTTTGATGAACCAATACAAAAACCCATATTCTCCACAGAGGGTAATGGGTCATTGAAAAAATTGCTCAGCACACAAAACAATTAAAGCAGGTGCAAAAAAGATAAAAAGCCACAATGAACAAGAAGTTACACAACACACACACCCAAAAATATCAAAAAAATATACAGGACACACCTGAACTGTTGAGTAAATGATCAATACCTAAGCCTTTAATTATTGAGTGTTGAAAAGATCAGAGACACAGTCAATCAGCGGACATTCTTTACTCACCAATGGGGGAAGACCAAACAAAGATGTGTTTCCCCAACTACTGAAGTTTGTAATGTCAAGATCAGTGTTCCTCCCTCTAAGCTATGCGTGTGTGTACACATGATTTGCAAACAGCACACAAAGGAAATTGATTTGAACATAAAAGACTTCAAAATCTGTAGATAGCGAACATAGTTTTCATTGAGAAGAAATTGTTTCACTAATTTGATTTCAGAAGTGTGCATATACTTTAGCTACGGAGCAATAATTAGTACAACATAAAATTTTTACACACATTTACTACTAAGAATTAAAGGGAATATTGTTCAAGATGTGAATGGCTCTTGGGAGGGTTGTCCATATCTTTCACGTCCTCAACCTGTGGTCCTGGTGAGTAGATTGCCTAAGGCTTGCGCAATGGAGTTTTAAGGGGAGGTGCCCACAGCCAACCTCAAACTTTGAATAAAGGGTTCGCATGCCATAATCCACTAAGATGGAATGATGGGAACTAAGTCTCTGAGACAAAGGTTTTGTTACAATTTCCTCCTCCTGGCAGATGCCTGAGCTCACTGTGGAGTTCTTCTGTCCCTTTAAAGGAGTATGCCATAAGTATTGCTGACCTAGGTCAATATATATTGCACTTTTAAAATAAGAAATTACTGAAAGGGGGGGGGACATCTTATAATAAAAATTACTTTTTTTTGCAGCTGGATGTTCCACTCCCAAAAGAGTTGGTACACAATTCTTGACGGAACCCAATGGTATTGACTAGGTGTCAACAAACATAATTCAAGACAAGCCAGATTAGAAATATTTTTATGTCTTGTGGACCAAGGTTGAAAGAAATAAAACTATGATCATAAAAAGCTACGTAAACAGCTTGTTTTTTAAATTACTCTAATGGTTTCTTTATGACAGGTGTATATACCTGTAAGTACCGATTAATAAAAACTTGCACGACAGGATACACCATCTAGTGCCCTCATTAGCTGAGTATGTTAATAGAACAACAGGAATGCCTGATGATAAACTATTTTGTAGCTATAAGAGATTGATTCATTTGAAGCCATTGCGAAAATTACATTTTTGTTCTATTTTTCGATACTGAATTTTATCATTTGCTAAAATAAGGAAAACACAATTTTAGTACACGAAGTCATTTTCAATTAAGTCGGCAGGCTGAAAGAAATGAGGCCATGAGCCAGATTCAGCCTGCGGGCCGTGCTTTACCGACACCTGATGTTGACAATCATGCAATTAGATTTCAAGGATTTTCCAAATGTTTTCCACATGAATTGAGCAGGAACGAAAATATTTGCGTCTTTTTATTGAGTTTAATGGCTGACCCATTTGATGACGTAGATTGTATGTATTTGAACTTGGAAACAGCCAACCAAAACTGTCAACATAGGTTTCTTCAGATTTTAGTTAGTCCGGCTGACTGGCGATGTATGTATCATGTGTTGAGACCACACTAGTGGAGCCATAGAGCTTAACATCCAAAAATTAACTTCTTATTGTATCTAGAAAAAAACTATTTCTTTTTACTTGACAATCCAAACTAAATAGGGGAGGGGGATTTGCAATGTAGGTTTAAGCTAAATTGATCCCTTAGTTTGTGCCCAGCAGCATTCATACTTTTTTTTTTTTTTTTTAAATTCGAATTGAGTGATTATCACCAAACAAGAGTAGCTTATTCATCTATCCGTTTTCTAAGTTCTTTTATTGATCACTACAAACACGTCAAGCTGAAAAAGATGGTTTCAATTGAGTGACTAACCAGACCTGCCTGTCTCTTCTTGTTGAGTTTGATGAAATGGATTGCATGAATTTGGAATTTTTTAATTAATCAACAAAAAATTCTCTATAAAAGCCTCTCAAATCAAATTCTTGTATTTTACCACTTCCAGGTTTCCATACGAGATCAATTTCCACACTTGGTTTAATTACAGAATTTTTTTTACCTTAACCATATGTGCATATTCATTTAGTTTTCAGATTCTCTCGGGGATTTTCAGTCAAATATAGAACTTCTTTCCGGTCAGAAGAGACATCTACCTTGTTCTTATATGCTTTATCTGATGGGCTTGTACCACTGTTATAGAGAGAGTTCTTTGCATCCACAAGGCAGTTGGGCTCTATCTAAAAGGAGGGCATAATTATTAATTGTTAAGCATTATAAGTCAGAGGAAATTCAGCTTCACACATCACTGCATCCAGGTGTGACTGCCCGCTCTAACCTCCCTCATGCTATGCTTCTGCTCTAAAAAGTTTCACATTCAAAACCTAGGATAAATGGATTAAAATATTATGAAAGAAAAAAAAAAAAGTCCCCCCAAAAACCCCAAAAAACAAATACATAAGTATTTTACCGACAATGCCTTTTTACTTCAAGATACAGAAGCCGCCATTTACTGTAATCACTTACATCCTAAGATATGTAAGTATTTTTCTATTTTGGAATATTGAGTACTTTCAAATATAAAGCAACCCCTAAGTACAGTTATATATATAACGCTCCCTTATTCAGGGTTGAGCACTCTTTAAGTGAGGTAACTCATTCATTATAGGCTTATGCAATGCTCTTCCAACTTACGAATAGGGCTCTCAGATGAATGAAGAATTATGTGTGAGTGAATATATCGTTTAAATTCAGTCTTACTGACCGTCCAGTTCTGAGTAGGGCAGAGATAAGATGCCAGCCTCTGGGTCTGAAGTGAAGGTTACGATCCTACCTTTTGGTATTGGATGGGATAACGGATAGTCTATAGCCACACTGAAGAGTTATAATACAACGAAACAGCTGTCTGTGGATGACATAATTCTTATTAATATATACATATATCTGTATAAACTGTTCTGTGGTAAATAACTGATGATGGATCTAGAAAAATTTCACTTATAATATTGTAAGATCTATTTCAGTGAAAAACTCACAATGCTTGATATTTTTATAAAAATTTGAGGAGAACTGACACAAAAAGTAAGATCATAAATTCTTTAAGCTATGAAGCTATACATAAACCATAGATACAAATTAGTCTGTTTGATTGTATATTTATTTGGTTATTTGTTTTTCCAGATTCCTGTTGTAACCTAAAAGTTATAATGAATAAATAATTAGAGGGTTATAAATAAAAGGAGATCGGCTGTTGTGACATAACAATGAAGACTACATCACAGAATTGCTGGACGTTTGAAACTAAAATAAAGAAGAAAAAAAAAAGAGTGAGTGACTGAAACAAATTTTTTATGAGGAGTTGAGACTTGAAAGAAAACTAAAACTTGATTTATTAAAAATAAATAACCTAACAAATTAGCTTCAGGCCTTAGTGTTGATCCATACATAAATAAGCCCATCATTTTTTATGAGTATATGCATTATATATATACATTACATATATATAGTCTAGAAAGCTTCACAGCTTTAAACACTTAACATAAAGAAAATTTTCAAAAAGATTTTTATGTAACTTCAGTCTTTTATTCCCCAACATCTGTTGATGTAATTTATTTAATTTTCTTCAATGTTTACATATATAATATAAATATATATCTTTCCTTTGCAAATTATCATATATATATTTTCTTAAAAAAGAAAAAAAGAGGATTCAGAAGTCTTCAAAAGTGTTGCATTATTTCATTTCTATTCAGGAATTAAAGTCTTTGTTCTTCCTGGTCGTCTTGAACAGATTCAAAAAACAATAATGAGTTTTCTGTAAGGAATACAGATTCTTGGAATGAAGTCCCAAGACTGAACTAAAACCAGACAGCCATTATAGCTGAATATCATCTGAACCACCACAGCAGCTATCTTTTTGGCAAACTTCCAGAATCTGCCAAAAACTTATATATATTCTTGCCAAAGAAGAATTCTTGCTTCCAACAAATAAATTGACCTAAATACACTTAATTGAAGCTATCTTTTGGAACAGGGCTTCCCAAACTTTTTTCATTGGTGTCCCGTTTTGATGAGTCAAAATTTTTCCGCGACTCCTCCCTCACTGTTATAAAAGCAATAGGTACAAAGACTACCCATTATCTAATAGTAACTAAACAGGCACAAGTATCTACCCAAAAATATGTAAAAAAAAAAAAAAAAAAAAAAAGCATTGTATTTATAATCTATATCAAGTTTTACTGTCTTTATTACAGGAAAAAATAATTTTCATTTTTTGATAAATTGCCAAAACATAATGAGACAGAATTTATCTCCGAAAAAAATTAAGCACCAGGAAGTGACCATTTATGATTAGTGATAAAAGAAACTCTAGTTACGTAATTATTTTTGAAAAAAGAGATTATCAAATATTTCTAAGACCCTCAATAATTTTTACGCAACTCCTGGAGGGTGTCCCCCAGAAGCCCTCTTCTAGAAAGAAGCCCACACTCAAAGGTGCCCACAGGAAAAAAGCCTACACAGAAAAAATAGTAATATATATTTAATTTAAATAGAAATCAACAAAACAATATTCTTACAAAATTACTAGAATACAATACAGGAATCCCCAATTAGCATATTTTCAATTAAGAATTTCTATCGTAAGAAAAAAAAAAAAGAAGATAAAAAAGAAAAAAAAAGAAAAAGAAAAGCATGTAGTGTTTTGTATTTAAAGATTGTCTCAAAAATTATAGATTCCGATTATTTCCAAAATTCAATTTACACAGCAATTTTTGAGAATCCATTAATTAGTGTTTCCTGTATATCAGAAAATATTAAATGCCAACTTTTCGGGAACTTTTTCATTGCAAAATTTCCGATGATGTCATTAGTAACATCTTATTTCAAATCATATATATATATGTGTGTGTGTGTGTGTGTATTATAAATGGCACATCTAAAAAAGGCACAAGTAGAAAAATAGGAAAAAAAATGGCACAACTAAAATAAAGTTTATTAAAAATAAAAATTAACTGAAAATCATGTATTGTTCAGATGTAACTGAATCATCATTAGAGAAAATTATTTCTGTAAATAGTATAAACTTTGATAAATTCTTGTTTTGAAAATTATGTTTCTGTTTTGAAAATGACCTTGAAGTACGATTGAAATTATTAAACAATGCCTCAAGGTTTCCTTTTAATTCCATTATTGCATTAAAAAAGGAGCTTGATCTAGCTCCAAAACAGCTAAAGTGGCATAACTATGGCTATATCGATGTTAACGTTATTGCTAAATCTTACACTTTATTTGAAAATATATTGTTAAATTTGATTCAATCATGCCTGAACTATGTTACTACACGATTTTCAGATGATATTTATTTTCAATAAACTATTTATACTTTATGAACACAAATAAATTAGTTTTCTATTAATGTGTTTGTGGCACAATGGATTATGACGTTCAGCTGGTCACCAGATCTTCGGATTGGATCCATCAAGCAGTGACTTTTTTTAAAAAAATAAGTAAGATTAAATCATTGGGTCTAAGGTGGGGAGCATATAATTTTGTTTCTTTATTTTTTTTATTTAAATTAAAAAGAAAATATTTTTTTTTAAATAAAAAATGAAATGACGAATGAGACTATTTTCATTTCATAGCAGAATGAAATAAACAGCCAAATATATTGAAATTATATGATGGGCTGATAATATCTTAATGTTTTATTTCAGCATAAAAGCTGCCTGAACTAAGCACTGGAAGATTGAATTAAATTCAAATGTACAAACTCAAAAAGACGCTAAATTTCAATAAGTGGCTATTTTAAAACCTATCTTCGTGTTTGAATATTGAAATTGAAAGTATCCATTCTTTTGGTCGCTGTACGGTGATAAATTTTAATATTTATGTTAAACAAACTTTGAAAAACATAAAAATATTTTTATGCATTTGGATTGAATATCAAAAGCTATAATTTTTCATTGGGTTAAAATGTAGCCTTCTGTGGGCATTTTTTTTCTGTGTGGGCTTTTTTCATTTGAGCTTTCTGTTGTGGGGAATATTCTTCTATATGATCATGTTTCTGGCTACCAAATCTAATATATATCTGAATCTGGATTTTCAGAAACACACATGAACAATAAATTTAGTCAAACTCTAGTCCAGCTGCAGCAACAAGGACTAAGCCTCACCTAATTTAGAGGAGTACACTCTTAGCTGTTTGTCTATCATACGTTAAACCAAAGTTTATATATATATATATATATATATATATATATATATATATATATATATATATGAAATTAACCTTTCCCAACCATGATTTGAAATCACGACCAACTGATTGGTAGGTGGTTCCCTTACCAACTGAGCTAAGCTGACGAGCCTTACATATTTATAAATTTATTTATCATACATACAATACAAAATTTACACTAATCTTCAGTAAAAAGAGGAGTAAGAGTGGAGTCTGACCCTACAGCAGCCTGGCTTGTATATATTATGTATCAAATTCAGTTCATGTTATTTCAGGCCCCATAGAGATGTGTCAGACACGATACATTCAGATGTATGTAAATGAACAAAAACAGAGAAATGAATTTCCACCTGTGGAGAACATTTATATGAACCTAGAGGCTTCTAATATTTCAAGCTGTCCAGTTTTCTATACAAGGGTTCAGAAAATGGAGCCATAAACACGACAGCTTTAACTTCCACCCACATCTGTTATTTGTTTTTGTTTTTTTTTGTTTTTCTCTTTGTTTTTTTTTACTTTTAATCTATTTTTATTAGATGAAGTAAATTAATCATTATTTTAATTTTTATGATGACTTTTCATCTCAAATCATTAGTTTCTTTTACTGCAAAAGAAAAAAAAAAAATCAAAGAAAAGAAATGATCCATAATATACTTCATCTAATGAAAATAAAGGTGTATTAAAAACTGAAAATATCACAATATAAACAAACAAGACTGCTGATCAGAATGTAGGGGGATTTAAGAGTATTGTGTGGACTTCTGCCTTCTGGTGAAGTCTTGGTAGCTCTATTGGTAGAGCAGGCAGGCATGAACTGCATTCCTTCCGTGAAGTTGTGCAAGTTCAAATCTAATGTAGCTTCATAGAAACTGTTGCTAAAACTATCAACATGGGTTTCTCTCTGTTTTTAAGTTGGTCTGGATGGCAGGCTATGTATGTACCATGCGTACAGGCAACACTAATACACGACTGAAAATTTAAATATTCACTCATTATGACAACAAAAAATGTTTAGGTTTTTTTTTTTTTTGAATTCCGATCCATGATAGGTTTTTTAAGGAGGGGGGTCAGAATGCAATGTTAGTTTATTCTAAATTGGTCCTTGGTTTGTGCCCACTTTCTTTTTGAAAATTTAGACTTTAGTGATTATTGCCAAGACAAAAGACGAGAGAAGTAAACGATTCATTGATCAGCCCTTCTCCTAAGGTTTTCATTGATCACCCCTAACACAGCATGCAGCCAAAAGATATTGGTCATGTAACAGTTTCTATTGAGTGACTAACCAGGCCTGTTCATTTTGCGATCGACTGCTGAGGAGCAATTGGCCTGAGCAAGGGAAACAATGAAAAACAGAAAACTGAAATTTTTACCTATGGTTTTGAGGTATGATAATTTTTAATAAGCCTTATGTTGATTAAGTCTCAATAAGGCTTATTAAAAAAACCTCAAAAGATAATTATTCATTAAACCCTTATTGCAGAATTTATCTACCCATTTTCCGATATATATATATATATATTATATATATGCTCAGTACGATTCCATGTACTGAGCAGAAAATCGGTTAGAGCTATCCCTCAGTTAGGGACCTCAGAATGCCACAAATGAGCTAAATCTGCAAATGATTTTTGCTGACCACCACTCGACCCCTGAAGAAACACTTTTGAAATTTCAAATCAACAATAATGAATACAGTGAGAATTCTAAATTTCAGAACTCAGCTTCATTTATTTTCTGGTGACAGATCCATCAATTATTTTTAGTCATAGACGTAAACACAGCCTTGATCAGTTCAGAAATCCTCAGTGAGTACAAAAATGTTTTGTTTTTTTTTCCTTCTTTAACAATCAACAGTATGCTATTTTCTTGCAGTTACAATCAAAATTAAACTTTCAAAAAAAAAAAAAAATTTAATTATGCGATACATTTTAAAAGAGTGTTAAAAAAAGTATATGATAGATGCTATAAAAAAACATGTATGTACAGCTAATTAAACAAAACCATAAATTTCATAAAATTACAATGCAGTGATTAACGATTTCTTTTCCTTTCCATGTTACTATTTACATTCATCTCAATGTTTTGGTTGCTTTATTTCAATTTTATTTGAGCTGAGAAAAGTTGCTAACAAAAATATCAAGAAAAAGTATATAATAGAATTAAAATGGAAAAAAAAAAAATGTTGATAATCATTTGCAATACATCACTACAAAAAAAAATTAATCAAATAATTTTTTTACAGCAAGGTGAATAGGAAAAAAGTTGAAAAAAACTGTTTGATTAACCGTTTCGCAAAGGTAAAAATGAAACAAATTCAAGTTTTCAAACTGGTTTACATTGTCTAAATAGATAATTTTTCGTTGAATTTCTACATTCTTTTTTCATATTAATAACAAAGATTATTATAAGGCATTTATGATTTTCGAAACTTTTTACATTCAGTTTATTCAGTCCAGCATATTTTATATGATGTGGTTTTTCACATTATACCATTCACAAAATATTCCCATTAAATCATTCAAGACTGAATCACGAATTACTGTAGCCACAAATGGAAAATCTGCAATTGGTAAGGAATAACTGTATAGTAAGCTGTGCAAAAACTATCCCTGCCAGATGTTAATGAAATATTTCAATACAAAAACTCTTCTTGATACTTCTTAATACTGGTTCTCGAACATAAATGAAACCATGGCAGGTAGTCTGTTCATGTTTGAGAAATGGCAGGGAGATCGTTTATGTACGATAATTAGGGAGTGGCAGGGACAAAGAGTACTGCCTTTTTATATTTCAAGCATTAATTAAAAAATTGTGATAAATGCTCATAATTTCCTTAAACTGAGAAAAGACATCACCATCTTTTATTGGTAATATGGCATTCTGACCTGTATATTTTAATTCACTTAGCAAAAGGAAGAAATGATTATTAAACCAGTTCATATTGATTAATCATGGCCTACTTCGACGAGACTGATTCCCACAATAATCCATTTATAAGCAGGTAAAGACACTTTACATATAATACATTATCAGATTACATAAGTATTTACAATAAAAAGCAGTTGCAATACAATATGTACCAATCTGAATCCAACTGATTATTTACATATATTTGAGAACGTACACACATTAAATAACAGGCTAACATAGACATATAAGGTAAGTAATTAGAAATTAGCATTACATTAATTGATCTGAACAAAAACATTAATTACATCCATTACTAGTTACTACACCTGCTGGATGTAAATGTCCGAACATTTACTACTAGAGTGAATTTGATCCGCAGTGGGTGCAAATCTATCAGCATTGTATTAAATTAACCTTAACAAATATCCAGTAGGGACACTATAATCATAAATAGTAGAGAGTTTTGTGTAGTAGAAAATCTCATTAGTTATTAAAAGAAGGTCATACAACCAATCCTTAGAGACAAGGTTGGATAAGTATGTGGGGTACAAAGGAGAGTACTTTGAAAGGGATTACCCTGAAGGTAATCAAGACGCCATTGCCCTAGGTAGGTTATTTTTTCATAGTATTTAATTGCTGAATACTTTCTAGACAAACCTTTCACATTAATGTTGGATGATATAAGATTGGGAATATTGTTTTCATCTTTGTTGGTTCAAACCAATTCATACTGCAGATATTGCTTCTGATGGCTTTTAAAGATAGCATGGTACTTCTTTATCTCCTCAACTGAAGAACTCTACTGAATCAGAGTGTTGAGTGCTAAGGTCTTGTGTTGGTAGTGTTAACATGAGGATAAGCAACATATATCTGTATCTCGGATAAATAAACCATCGTAACCTGTTTATAAATCAGATATAATTTTGAAAAAGATTTGGCCATTGTTGATTGGTTCAAAAGAACCATAAAGACCAAAAAAGCAATTTAAAAAAAATAGATAATTTTTAGATGGTGCCTAGGGATGTACTACATGTAAATTTCCAGGGCTGTAGCCCAAAAAATGTGACCAGGAGTGCCCAAGGGGGGAGAGACAGATAAGCAAAAAGAGAAGAATCTGTAGCCCACTTGGCTGGTTGGACGGGCTGGCAGGCCATTTGTGATGCTACGCCGATTCGATTTACAGAGTGTCACAAAAGTAACCATCAGTTTTCCAATTTCAAAAGGGAGGTAACTAGGTATTTCTCCATATTTGATGTACCAGACTAATACAAAGAATTTATCTTAACTGTACATCAGCATTGAACAAAGCACCTAAATACCAGAGAATTAAATTAAAAAATCAGATATTACTTTTGTCAGACTTTGAATAAGATGAACATGTATTTTTTTTTTAAATTAGAAAAAAAAAAAACTAAATATTACACTGCGTCCAAAAAGCTGATATTATGACTAGGGGGCTGTCTACCAAAGCTTAGTATGGACAATTTTATGGCCTGGATGAATCACAGTGAGCTGCAGTCTCCCTAGTACCCCAGTAAACCATTCGTCTTTTAGTCCAGCACGTATCGTATTTTAATTTCTAAATCGACAGGAGGAGTATGAAACCCGAACGATTTTTTTTTAGAGTGGGTGCTATAATATCAAAGCTTCACATCAGCCAGAGGTAACGCCTTTAAGTAAATAAACAAATGAGAAGTGTGGTTTCTTTGGTTTCTCTATCCATAACACTGGACTCTTCCACTTGAAAGTGACGATTTCGCAGATAAAAATATCTTCTATTCACCATTCGAAATATTGGACTCTGCCACTTGATTTCAGTTCCTTTTTGATAAAAACTCAGGGGAAATTGATTAAATATAAACATTTCATGATAAGATATTTTTACCAAATGCATTACAGGACAAGAAGATATATATATATATATATATATATATATATATATATATATATATATATATATATATATATATATATATATATATATATATTGTATAATAATAAATATATATCAAAACTTAGATTTCATAATCTCTTAATTTTATAAGTGTTCAAAACTCCTATGTAAAGCAATTAAATCAATACTTAGACTAGGTAAGAGACAATCTTTCCTCTTTCTTTCTATCTGATGGAGTAAGGGAGATGAACCAATATCACTAATTATTAACATAAAGGATAATTATATGGAATTTTGGAGGAGGAAGTCATCTTATAACAGCAAGAATATAAAAAGAAAAGAACATTATGCTTAGCACTCATCTAAGTGAAACAACGTAGCCTACATTGTATAAGCTGATAAATCCCTTATTTGGTGCGACAGAGTTAACTGTAAATTGAATTATGTTACATAGAAACTTACTAGGAATGATCTCCTGTCATTATACGATTAATATATCACTCCATTTAGACAACGTAAATAGAAAAAAATTGTTACAGAAAATGGGGCTGCTTCAGGAATTGAACCTACCACTGGTAGGGCAGGTGCTTCAACGTAGCAAAGCTTTTACCATTGAAAGCAGTTATTTGGGCCTCTGCATTGCTGGCACCTATTTAGCTGAACGGTAAGAGCATTGCTACGTTGAATCGCCTACCCTATCGGTGGTAAGTTCAATTCCTGAAGCAGCCCCATTTTCTATAATTGTATATTTTATTTATGTTGTCTAAATTGAGTGATATATTAACCATGTAATGACGGAAGATCATTTCAAATAAGTTCCTATATAATGCAATTTGTGACTCATTATGTGTGTATTATATATATATATATATATATATATATATAATTGAATAAGTAACCGTTAGATCCAGGAAATGTTTGTTTCCATAAGTAACAGTTACATAGTATTTTGATAGTGATACTTTTTCTCAAAGCACCTCAATAAGAGTGCTCAATGACTCTTTATAGTAAAAACAATGAAGAATATACTATATGGATTCCATTTTGGTTGAGAAAAATTTTTCAATGAAACAAAATCAAACACAGATCAATACATTCTCTTGAAGAGATGTTTTAAACATGTTTACCCTATTGAGATTTTTCCTAATTTTTTTTTACAATAACACACAATATATATATGGAGATATTTAGTCTGACAGAATGAATTGTAAATTGCATTATATCATATAGAAACTCTCTTAGAATGATATTCCGTCGTTACACTGTTAATATATCGCTCAATTTCGAGAACGTAAATAGAATAAAGAATGAAAGAAAATGGGGCTGCCGCAGGAATTGAAGCTGCCACTGATGGGGTATCCACTTCAACGTAACAATGCTCTTACCATTGAGCTAAACAGCCGCTGGTAATGCAAAAATCCAAATTCAAATATATCCATGAATTTTTTTCATAGGTAATAACTAAGGTCAAATATTACTTTACCTATACGAAAGGAAAGTAAGAAAAAAAAAAAAAAAAATGAATAAAAACTTACAGACATGTTATTTCCCGAATTTGCAGGTAAAAATTAACTTGTTTCTCAAATAAGAAGACATCATTCAGAAGGTATTATCAAGGTAACCAACAGGTGCCTTGAGAATACTCGCTTCTAAGTAAATATGTATATTTAAAGCTAGAGACACGACACACTTTGTGATAGTCACTTGAAGGTGTGGTTGGAAAAGAAAGATACCAAGAAAAAGAAAATGAAGTGGGTGAAAAGAGGACAAGAAATTTCACAGAAGAGAGTTACTCAGGAGTGACACAATGCTGTGTGGTTGGGTTTGAGTAGAGCAGGGATGTCATACAATGAAACAATAACTACATAAAACTCTTTCCTTTGAATAATCATATCGTTGGATTTGACATAATTCAAGGCAGGAACAACCATCTTAAATAATCTCAACAAAGGAACGAAATAAATGTACAGCTAAAATTATAGCTCAAACCAAGAGAGAAAGATAGATTATTGGCAAACCGTCTAACTGTTGTAGGGTTGGATTTGCTTACTTTCGTCTATACAGATATAGGAAGTGAGGTCTACTTAAGCTGCTACGCACACAAGAGCACATATATCCATTCGCCAACATAGATAATTCAAGAAATTCAAAATAGATAACAGTTTATGCCAGTATATAAAACGTACGATTTTATTCTTTAAATCTTTGCAAATATACACCACATCCAATGTCTGGAGGGATCATTACTGAACCTAAAATATGGAGAAGTCTGGAGGTTTGGATGCATTGCAATGAGCAATAGTTCTCCAAACATCTTTGTAAACCATATACCGTTAGTGCAGCATTCATAATACTAGTGAAATCTTCAAGTGGCAGAGGCATTGAATATCAGAGTGAATTTCAAAAATGTAAAAGCTCATTGTTAACAGGGAAAACAAATCTTGAGACAATGAAAAAAGAAGATATACATAGTAGATAACAAAGAACAAGAATGTTCTATTTCTCTGGCTGCCCCCTCAAAGTCAGACACAAGTAACATAGAAAAAAAAAAGAAAGAAAGAAAGTAAAAAAAAAAAAAAAGAAAAAACCCAAAATAGAAAAACCTGGGATTGCAGACCACATGTGGAGAGGAAAAAAAAAGGCAAATTCTACACTAGCCTCTCTGGGAAGAAGTTGGAAACAGAAAAAAAAAAAAAAAAAAAAAAATCAAAGCACCCGCATATATCAGCATGTTGGCGGAGCGTATAACAGAAAAGAGTGGAATTCATCTTGGTGAGGCTTTTGTTACTCGACCAGTGACAAGGTATGGAAAATCTTGGCCTAACAAGGAAAGGAAAACACCTGAATCCTAAATTATAAGAGTTGCTGCTATTGGAAAGAAAATTCTGGTTACTATCATTATGTTCTGATAATAAATCTTTTTATTAGAGCATAAGATTCATATCGAATCAAAGGACCATACATTGATTACATTTCTTCAGCAGAAAGTGGAACACGTTTATCTGAAGTTTTAAAGTCACTGGAATCCCAGACATATTCCGGTTTCAAAAGATTGTGTTGCAAGAACTAGTTGATATATAGTAGTTGCCATTCCACAACTTTCGCATTTTGCTTTCAAATACAGACTCAGCCATTGTGGCTAAATTAAAAATTACCAAAACATGCTAAAAAATTTTTTAAAAAGACAACAACACCGAGAGACTAGTTATGGCTATTTTAATAGCTGAAAATGCCTATACTTGCCTGAAATGACTAGAAAAATTGCTGAAAATTGTAGAATTTTCACACTGCCAAAAAACAAAAAAAAAAACAAAAAAAAATACCGCTGAATTGGCAATTCTAGGCACACCACAGAATGGTCGTTATCTTCCATGTATTATTGAATAAAGAAAAAGTACGCTTCAGTTGACATGAGAGAAGAGAGTAGGGGGTGGAGCCAAGATCTCTTAGCGTAATAATTGCGTATCATGTCTCGCTCTAGACCAGTGATTCAGAACGATGGATGCATGACCTACAAAAGGGCAACTTGAATACATTGTGGTCTATTTGAAATTAAAATGAAAAGCATTCAGCCTTTAACTGAAGCTAACTAAATCAGAGCCTGAAATCCAGCCTATTAATAGTAAATTCCAAAATCAGAAAAATTTGAAGTAAACGACCGTAGCCATCAAAGATAGCAAAAGGTTCTATCCTCTTTCTATAAGTGCATGTGTTTGACTGTATTTCTTGTTTATTTGCTCCAGCACTCCTGGCCATACCATTTTGTCAACAGACTAGAAAATTGGCATCAGAACTCTACTAAACCTCCTCTAAAAAAATCTTCCTATCTATTTAAAAAACCAAAAAAAAAAAAAAAAACCAAAAAAAAAAGAAAGCTTTTTTTACCCTTTATGGACCTTATCAATAACATCTAGATTCTCCATAATAATTTTTGTATTTTTTTTTTTCACTATATTTTAGATGTTTTATAGTGGACCAGTGATGTCAAGAATAAAATTTATACGGACCATATATATTTTCCGATTGAATTTCTCCACGACTTAAAATTTTAACACCATGGTTGATCAATTATTAACTAATAGAAAGTTTATCATATTTTCAGATGATATTGTAGATTTAAAAGTGGTATTAAATTAGCATGTCACATTTTATAGGTCAAGTCAGCACTGACCCATTGCACTTGAAGGGACAGGTTAGGATTGTCCTGACGCTTTTGTGACTGTGGTTGCTTTAGCAACCTCTGTTGCTAAGCAACCTAAGTCACATCGGCTAGAGCTATTTTTGATGGGTTACTTCCCCCCCCCCCATGTAAAGCCCTGACCTTGTATCGTATTTTGCTCAGGTGAGAGAGTAAATAAAGAGATGCACCATTTTATTCTCTAACCAGGGAACATGTACCTCTAGGGGTATGCATGAGAAAAAACTACAGGTTACACCCAGTTCGTAAAACACTTGGAATTTTGAAGAAATCACAACAAGCAAAGCACAACTTGAGTCTTTTCTGACATACTATTGGCATCCCTGCATAAATAAAAAGGATCATGCCGAGAAATCAAACATCCTAATTTGCACATATGCCTGCACTCATTCGACTTCTTTCTTGCTCTTATGCATCAGAGACCATCCACCAAAACTGTCAGCATAGGTTTAAGTTTTCAAGTTGGTCTGGCTGGCTATCTATGTACCATATGTATAGGCTGAACCAATGGAGCTAGAGGGTTGAAAAACTAAACATCTACTTGTTAATTATGCCTAGAAAAAACCTTTTCTCTTCTTTTTCAAAATTTCACCCTAAATACTTTTTAGTGGGGCGGGGGTCAATTTACAATGTATGTTTATGCTAAACAAGTACCATAGTTAGTGTATTCGCACTAATACACCACCCATGCTGTCAAAAGAACATTGGTCACGTGATAGTCTCTATAAAATGACTAACAAGCCTGATTTTGTTTTTTTGCTTCTAGAGTACACCAAATTTCAGTCAGTTGAAAATGATATACAAGGCGCATTTCTGAAACCGTGTTTAGAATAGAGTTACTTGTTGGAAATTATTCTTGTTACATGATAAAATATTTGTTACATTGCATTGACAGTTATTGGGAAATGTGTGACTGAAGTGACACAAAAAATATATTGAAAAAGTTTTTCACTGATCAGTGTTTAAAGCTGTAAAGTTTTCCAGAATATATATATATATATATATATATATATATATATATATATATATATATATATATAGTGGTTGTGATCTTAAAGCTTCTTATTCATTGAAATTATTTTCTTATATATATATATATATATATATATATATGAGTGTGTGTATGTGGCATTGAAGAAGGCTCAGCAAGGTAGTCATGCAGGCCATATGCTTACTAGGTGCTCCCTACACATACAGTCTTGTGCCACACTAAGGTGCATGCAGAAGTTCCCAATGCTCTTTTTTGAAAACTAAAGACCCAGTTGAAAAACGTTTTTTTGCTGGAAACTTTTGCGCCCACATAATATACAATTTACATGCACACACATTTACTGATAGACAAGGGCGTTAGTATTCAGATTAATAGCAAAACAAAAAAAAACAAAAAAACATGGAGGAATTCCAGACTGAAATACAAGAATTTTTTTAAAACCCCAAAGTATGCAGCAGACAATTTTGTGGGTTAAAAAATACATCAGCATTTTATTAAAGAAAGCAATTTTAACTAAAAAAAACAATTCCTGCTGCTAGAAACAGCTACAATCTTGAGAAAAAGATCCATTATTTCAAATTGGCAACAACCTGATTTTAACACTGAAACATTCTATCTGAAGTCCTTTCTCTTCTTTTGAAAGGTGGTGAGTCAAACCCAGTCACCAAATCTGGCATTTATCAACACTTGGGGAAAAAAAATAAACCTAAAGTCTGAGACTAAAGAAGGAATTTTAAAAAAGAAAATCAATTCCTGACCACTGACAATCCCTTCGTTCAGGATTTTAAATGCATTTCTATAATGCAATAATGCCTTTATGTAATACATATAACCTTTTCTATAGTTTTGAGAAGGGTCAGTAACATCCGAAGAGTTTTGTGGGACAACTCAACTCCTTGTGGATTGGGCTGTTATCACAACTTTTCAGACAATCTATTCTACCGCTTTCTCCATGTCCACTATCCAAATTTCTGTTCACCAACATCACATTTAGATAGAATACCGGAAGAAGGCCATAGAATGAATCGTCCAAAATGTTGTCTTAACAAGACAAACAATAAGGGGTTCATCTGAAAAACTCTTTGAATATGATAACCCAATTCTTCCAATAATGCTATGGAGGAAATGAAATTTGTTTTTGCTTTTTTGATTATTGCAGAGATTTTGAATGCTAATACAAGATTGAAAGGAACGGTAAAATAAATGAAAATGGATCGTTGGAGATTTGCCAAGGAATCTTGCAAGTTGTGGAAAACAGAAATAAGACTGAACAAAACTTGAAGTCTGAAACACACACACACACACACACACACAAGGGGAAAAAAGGTCTGGTTAGTTACTTGATAGAAACCATTATGTGACCAGCATTTTTTGGCAGCATGTCGAGCATGGGGTGATGAATAAAAAAATTAGAAAAGAAAGGGATTGATTAATAAGTTACCTCTCTCTGGCTTTCGGACAGTGATCACTAAAAGAATCTCAATTCTCAAAATACAAGTATGAAAACTGCTGGACACACAATAAAGGATCAATTTAGCACAAATTTACATTGCATATTGATCACTATTACTAAAAATCTTATGGGGGAAATTTAAAAAAAAAACCGACACTGCTATTCAAGACATAATAAGGAGTAAATGTTTAAATCTTCAGCCCTCTAGCTCTATTGGTAAAGCCTGTATGCATGATATACAAATAGCACCCAAACCGACTTGGAAACTGAAGAAACCTATGTTGATATTTTGGTTGACAGTTTCTAATAGAGAACAAAGCTAAAAGCCTAAAACTCAACTAAACAAAAACAAAAGAAAAAGATTCCTTGAAACACCAACAAAAAGATGGCGCTTTTGACTCGAAGACTTTTTTCTTGGTTTTGCATTTGCATTCCGGATTACTCACTATGTTTGGATTGCCATCAGAAAAAAAGTCTTTGAGGGGTCAGGAGTCGGGGGAAGAAGAGAGATTTATACAGAGATCAGATCCAGATAGAAAAAGGAAAAATTTAACGCTATGTGAACATCAATGTAGGTCAAGTTTGATTTAGACGAGTCAAGTGTTGATTAATTCAAATTTATACAGAAGTATAATTCATATATATATATATATATATATATATATATATCTTTAAGATAAAGTGCTTTCAGCACTGCTATCTGCCATTTTTAATATCAGGGTGGAGATGTACTCTTGTATCCTGGTAGCGTTGTAGCTTGTTTGATCATGTTTTCACTATTTAATTTTTACCCTTAAATTCAGCATTAGCAGCTTGCTATTTGTGGAATGTTTTGCTTTTTGGGGGGGATTGCTATTAGTGTTCTAGGGACGTCATTTGGTAGTTACATTACAGAATTTTCTTTTCTTGTTTGGAGAAGTTTTTCAATAATCAAATTTATTCAAATAATTAAGCAATTAATTGATTTAGTTGAAAATCTATCAATAAACTAATAATCAAATACATGTAATATACCAGTACCTTGACTAAAGATTATATCGTTAAGAGCGAGACTTCTTGACCTTATTACAAGTGTTTCCATCATTTGCAAACTATTCATGCAGTTGGTTTTATATAGTATTTGGGTGTTATCTACAAGTATTTTGTGGAAGGGAGTATTATCATTTAGTGGTTTGTATGTTTTTAGAGTTGTTCAGCCTTTTGGAAAATATCTATTTTCATTAAAACCCAAGATCCGTTCACTTGTTCGAAATCAAGAAAAGATTACTAAAAGATTAAAAAGATGCTCTTTGTCAGCAATTTTTAATGGAAGATGGATGAAAGAAAATTCACTGCCAAAAGGTACGCACACTTATGCATCAATTTTAAAGTTTGTACGCAGCAGTGATTCCCAAACTTTTTCGAACTACAACCACATCTTAAAACAAATATTTTATCAACTTTTTTTTAAATTCTTTTTTTAATAAATTGAATATTCATTTCATAACCTAAAACATAATTGTACAAAAGTATTTAAAGTAGTTGATAAATTAATGTAAAAATAATTAGACCTACAACTCAAGGGTATCAATTTGTATTCTTTTCCCCTTGATCTCCTCACCACACCTTGCAGCGTCCCACCTTGAGTCTTCCAGCATCCTCAAGGGGTTGGTAGCAACCACTGTGGGGAATCTCTGGTATGCAGAGACATGTAAACACACACACACACACATATATATATATATATATATATATATATATATATATATATATATATATATATATAAATAACACATTGTATTTTTGTAGTTTCATGTGACCCTCCATAATGAAGATTAGCCACTAATATATATATATATATATATATATATATATTATATATATACATAAGCAATAGGGAATTAGATAGATTCAGGAGTAAGAGTTTATGGACAATCTGTTTCTTAATTAATTAATCCATAAATAAATTAATTAGTGTGCTAAAAATGTTTTGGGACGGATGGATTACCATCTTCAGTAGCATGTGGTATATATATATATATATATATGTGTGTGTGTACACACACACACATATATATATATATATATCTGTATGTATGTATGTATGTATAAATATAAATGGGCTTTGACAAATTCTTCTGTGAGGGGGGCTGAAGTTTACTATTCTCACCAACCAAGTTTGCCCCTGAAATAAATATTTTGCACGAGTTTTCTAGAAAAGCATAGATAATTATCAAATAATCAATTTAAAAAAATTATCAATGTATATTTTTTAATATAAAGTCAACTGTGAGTATATGACAAGTTCGGAATTGAGCATAAGATTATAGAAAATCGACTTATTTGAATATAAGCCAAATCCATTATTTTGCCTTGATATCATCATAAGAGATATCTTCTTATGGATACGCTGTTAATGGCACTTACTTAGCCAACACCGAAACATGGATTCCTTTCATCTTCATATCGATCGTTGTTTTCAGATCATAAAATTGTAATTCTTATCAGTAATGATGAATCTAGCTGAAAAAATGATTTGAAAATGATATCACATATTACGCATTGTATAGAACTAACATAGCATTTTGTACAAATCCATCATAATGAATTGAATTAAAATAATGTGCATTATTGTTAATTTGCATTGTGTCTAATTGACACTGTATTCATATGGGCAAAATAAGACAATTTTAACTATATTGAGTATAAATCAAACTGCTGGTTTGGGTCGAAAACATTGTCTTACATTCAAGAAATACAGTGATATTATTGGATCACTGTAGCCAAACAAATAGCCTGACCAACCAGCCAAGTTGGCTACAGATTCTTTTCTCTTAGAATATGTGTGTCAATTTATATTGGTGTATGTTTGTGTGTGTTTCTCTCCAGCCTCTCATGGATACATATTCACAATTGTTAAAAAAATACATTGTTTTATGAGAGCTTTGAAAATGATGACTGTTTCCCCGAGTCTGACCTGATTGACTCCCAATAAATAATCGATAAATAAATAATCATATTGATTACAAACATTAAAAACCAATGTTTTCTTGGAGCTTTGAAAGTGGAGAGAGAGAGAGAGAGAGTGAGAGAGAGTTGTGCCTAGCCATTCCTGAGTCTATCTTTTGTATGAGAAACAGTCAACATTGTCAACATCAGCAAAGGTTTCTCCAGTTTTCAAGTTAGTCTGACTATTCATGTATGTATGTGTCATGCATATAGACCTCACTAATAGAGCTAGTAGGCTGAAAATTTAAACTTTTACTCCTTATTGTATCAAGGAAAAATTACATAAAAAAGAAAAGAAAAAAAAGAAAAAAAAAAAACCCCAAATTTTTTGAGTCACAATGAACTCCACAAATTAGCCCACCTAATGAACCAGCCAAGTGAGCTACAGATTCTTCTCACTTTGAATGTCTGTGTCTATCTCTGAGTGCTCCTAGTCACATTTTGGCAGCTACAACCTACCAAATATGCAGGAGTATTCCACTAGGCACCAACTAAAAAGAAAGTTTTATTTTTTTTCAAAAAAGTGCTTTTTGGGGTCTGTATGGTTATTTTGGACTATCGATGCCCAAATCTTGTTGGTATAATCTTAGATCATTTTTTAGATAATTATATCTGGTATACATACGGGCTATGGTGATTCAATTATGCAAGGTATAGATATCTTTGTTATATCTGATCACATGCTGAATATACTGAGGAGATCTTGGCATATGTTTACTCCCTTTATCTGCCATACATATTTGCTTTGTCATGTAAATATTCGTTAAAAGGAATGAACGTTTACTTATTTAATGAATCTTTACCTTCAGGACAATTCTGTTGACAACTAGATTAAATACTATACATCAATGACTGTTCAAAACCTGCCCTGGTCAAGGTCTTTAAATGTAATGGTAAACAAGCATGGCCATATCCTTGGGGTTCTATCCTTGTTTGTTTGTTAGTTTGTTCCAGCACTCTTGGCCATACCAATTTGCCTACAGACTTGAAAATCATCAGAGGTACTCCAATAGAACTCTTCTAAATTTTTTTAATTTTTTTTATTTAGAAAAAACAAAACAAAAAACAAACAAACTTTTGTCCTTTTTGGGGACCTCATTCTGATGGGTTAATTGATAACAACTAGATTCTCAATAATCCAGATGTTTTTTTACTATCTTAAATGTTTTCCACTCGAAAATGTCAGTGATGTCATAAATAGAATTTGTTCTGACCATATTGATTCATTGATGGAATTTTTTTTTTTTCTTTTTACATGACTTCAAATTTTGACGCTATGGTTGTTTAATAATTGACTGTGATGGCAAGTCTTTTTTTCAGTTTATACTTAATTATATGTACTAGAACAGCAATACCTTAACTGTATTTAACTAACGTACTATTCAAGGTACCATTGTACTTATATATCCCTTCGGCCACTGACAAGATTAGCAATCGATGTAAAAGTTTTTTTTTTCTGGATTGTCACAACTGTTTGTGTGGCAAAGTAGTTATGGGGGAATGGTTTAATCAAATTGTCACTCACCCACAATTCTCCAACATGTCAGCAACAAGATTATACATCAAAATATCAGGCAATAAGATAGACAGCAAGGAGAACTGCATTCATGCCTTCCTTATGAGCATTAATGCAAAGTGCAAACATAAGCAGCCTCAGCCAAGATTCATTTCAGAATCCATTTCCTATTTTGATAACTGTTACTTTATCTCATACCTCTATTTCACGTGTACAAAGTCTGTCTAGACAGTATTCAGTCATTTAGCTTACCTAGGCTATCAAACTTTTCAAAGCAGTTTGCAGTCCTCTTTCAGGATCACCATCAGCTGCCTTGTCACAATCTGATAAACCTGGGGGATGCAATGTTTTGTCATAATATGCAGCACAAAACATGAAGAATGTATAGACTTGGTCATTGTGGATGTGATGGCCTCACTTTACACAAGCTCTCTTTGGTGTCTCACTGCCGACTGAGTAACCCAACAAGAGAGTGTTGACATATGCGCAGTAAGATTCCCCTACATTGGTTGCCAAGTACTCGTTCTAAAGGTATTCGAAATGGTTGGATACTTTCTGGATAGACCGTATGTGTGATATATATATATATATATATACACACACACATACATACATACATATACATATACATACACACACACACACACACACACACACATACATATCACACACACACACACACACACAATCTCTAATCAAAAATACTGAGAAACTCCAAAAACCAAAAGTTTCTTTGTGTAGGTCCTCTGCATACCAAACTTGACTTAACACGATGTGACCCACAGTTGAGTCAGTTGTATCTGAGTGCACCTATCAATCAGTCAAGCCTCTGTTGCTTACTGATATTTTTTATTGTATCTTGCCTTTTAGGATGGTGAAAAAGGTTAAAAAGAGCCACAGTGACAAGCCTTAATATTCAGGGGGTACTGCATAAGACTTTTTTTTAGTAAACCTCAGTTATTATCCATACATCAGAAAGTACAGTTGCTACAGAAATTTGATTGTAGGCTGTCTGAGCAGTGTCTGACTGAAAATTACTGGGCCGGATCCAACACCTGAAGGTGATGGTCACCAAGTCAACGATGACAACATGGATACACCCACAAGCTAGCTCTACTGTGCTTTCACTACATGATGATGTACCAGGGTTAATGTTTGCGGTACAAATTAACATAGCTAAGTTTAAGCTGGAAAAAAACAAATTATAATAGGTGCTTGAACAGTGCTGTTTTGAACAGTACAGAAAATTATGGAACAAATTACCAGCACTAATCAAGGTATACTTCTATAGGTACAGGTGTTTAGCTTAGTTGGAGCCTGTTTATGTTTGATGTTTTATAGAATGCTTTACTAAGAAATAAAAAATACACTCAGAATTTTATGGTCCGTCTAACCCACTTCATATGCCATTTTATTACTAGACAGATAAACAATAATATCTTCACAAAGAAGTCTAAAGAAAAGACGAAATAAAATCCAGGCCAATAACTTCATATATCTTCATAGATACCAGATCATCATCTATGTTTTGATTGTGGGTTTATTGCAAAATCCGGTCCCCAGGGTTTGATACTTCAATGCAACAATTCTATTGCACAAGCTGAAGAACATCTTATTTCACTCTCATCTATTCCAGAAAATTGGCCAAGCTTCAACAAAACACGTTTAATGAAATGAAAAGTTGTAGATTAATAAATCCACGCAATATATATGCGTGTATATGTGTATGTTTTCTCAATTTTTCTAGCTCATCAAGCCACTTTCTATTGGCCGCAATTTTACATATGATCTCTGGGGATCCATGTTGTGAGTTGTGATGTCTAGTAATTATCTGTTATTCTTGCAACATATCCAGCCCATCGCCATTTGAGTTTTCTGATAGTTTCTTTGATCTCTGACTTCTGTCTTTTCTCTAATATACTTTGCTGTCTTATGATCTCTCCATGTGAGGCTGAGCATGATTCTCTCCAGTGCACATTGCATGGTTCTCAGTTTGAGGGTCGATCTTTTGGTCAAGTTTCATGTTTCAGCTCCATAGGTGTCAATTGAGAGGATGCATTAGTTGTATACCTTTCTTTTTAGGACTACTGGAAAGGCAAGTTACTTTCAACAAAAAGCATATAGAATAAAAGAAAGGATACATTCAGAAGGTGTATTGATCTTTCTTAAATATATATTTATCTTCATATACTCCTATACTGTGCGAGGGATTGCCAATTCATGGCACGGTATACTTTTTTTTCTTGTGCTCAACCTAGCCCCTTGCCAAGTCATATGACCTTCACATAAAAATAGTTTTATTCACCCGTCACATCGAAGAAAGTAAATTCTTTCCAAAGTAACCTTGAAACAACAAAAAAATTCAATTATTCCTCCTCAGACTGAAAAGTGGTTCTTTCATACAACAGATTTTTCTTCTGAATTGAAAAAAAAAAAAAAAAATTTAGAAAAATCCCCAGACGCATAAAGGAAACACAATCCGCAGATGGTCATGAATACTTATTTCTACTAGAGTGCCTACTTGGCCAAGATTGTGCTACATATCAATGTATCCCAACAAATCTCAAGTTGAATATTTACAGCCACATTTACACAAGACTTATGAGGTCTCAAAGCACCCCTGTTGACAATGGCGCAAAATTATTCAGAATTTTCCCCAAAACATATTCATAGAAATTTTTAAGGTAAAAGTTGAAAATAATATATAGGTACACAAGTAAGCCAGCATAAAGATATCAGGGTATGCATTCCACACATCTCTTTATATATATGCAGGAATCTGATCCAAACACTTTGTTTCATCATTATTTTTATACACCAGGAATTGTTGGTGGCTGATCAGTTAACAACACATGGAAGTGAAATGGATGGAAAAAGAAATACTTTATTGTGAATTATTGTAAAATGAAAGGGTCCCTCTTCTAGGGATACAGGGTCAAGTAAAATTCTAGTTTATAAGAAGCAAGAGAAGGATATTCGGGTTTGTTATACATTTATTGTTGAATTAATATGGTCAAAGTTTTTTGCTATGTGGTCTATATGGATGTCCACGTATAGAAAATGTTTGCTAAAAGCGAGAAGCTTCCGGAAATTCCAACAAAATTATAATGGGACATTTGATTTACGACGTAAATATGAAGCTGAAATCAGCCCTTACTTTGTGTCCAGCTATACTGACGCTTGCATAAAAATTTACCATTGATTTATTTTTTAGCTAAATGATGCTTAGAGCCCTGGCCACCAAGTTTTCTTTGCTCATTAATAGGACCCCATAACATGTTTTTTATTAATCAGTCTTTGAAAATTGAAAAGAATCTTTTTAAATGTTGGGGTCTGCATTTATGCTCCACCTGATAATAAGGATTTGATGTATAAAATCAAATGTCTGGCTCATTTTATCCGTATATGACCACTAAGTTGCCAAAATGGTGATTGTAGCCAGAAATTAGTTTTGATCTGTTCTTAGGGTTCAAAGTACCAATTAGGCCTGCTGCAAGAGCTAGCTGGAGATCTCACCTTTAGGATGGGTTTTCAGCTAGTTAACGATTTCAAAGCCAGATGGTCAGGGTATTGAGTTATAGACCACACCTAGCTCGTCCTTTGAGAATCAAAGTAAATACAGGGGATACGACGGGGGGGGGGGGGGGGGAGAAACAGGTCTGCTTAGTCACTCAAATTGAAACCATCACATGACCAACATCTTTTGGCAGCAGGCCATGTTGGGAGGGATCAATTAAAAAATTGGAAAAATAGGTGATCAATGAATAAATTACTTTTGCTTTTCTGTTGAGCAATGATCGCTGAAAAAGTCTGAATTAAAAAAAACAAAAAAAAACAACAGTGAATTCTGCCTGACACAAACTAACAGACCAATTCAGCATAAACTTACATAACAAATTGGACCTCCCCCACTAATCTGTGGAAAAAAACTGTTTCTTCTAGATATAAGGAGTAATTGTTTAAACTTTCAGCCCTCTAGCTCCTTTGGTGCAGCCTGTATGCATGATACATAGTCGGTCAACCAGACTGACTTAAAAACTAGGGAAATCTATGCTGACAGTTTTGGTTAACGGTTTCTACTAAAATGGGCGCCTTGGGAAACAGATGTTGAGAGTTAGAATAAAAAATGAAAAGTTTTCAACAGATGGAGTCAGTCTATTGGCATAAATTATCTTTCATGACTTTATGACAAGGAGATTGAAAAATAACTCAAATATTCTATAAATTTTTTCATCTGGCATAAATATTTATATAGTCTAGATAGCCAGGCATACACGATATCGTTGAACAACCATAGCCATCAAAGATGGCAAATGGTTCTATCTTTTTTTATAAGTGAGTGTGTTAGTGTGTTTCAGTGTTCCTAGCTATACTGTCTATAGATTTGAAAATAGGCCTCAGTACTCAACTACATCCCTTTTAAAAATGTTTTTTTTATTCTTTGGGAAAAAAGCTTTTTGGCCATTTTTGATTTGTTTATTTATAACATCTAGATTCTCCTAAACGTAGATGTTTCAAGATTTCTTTTACTCTTTTTTCGTTGGTTTTAGATGGAAAACGCTGGTGATGTCATAAACAGAATTTACTCTGGCCATATTTAGTCTTCGATTGAATTTCTTCAAATTTTGATGCTATGGTTGGTCAATTAATTGTGACGGTGAGTCATTATATATACAAGAGTGAAATGACAATATTAGAGGACCAATTTTACAAATGATTTAATTCTATTTTGTCACTTCATTCAAATGGCTTTTTCAAGAAATATATGTATGAAAAGTCTTTCATTGGTGCAAAATTTTCTTCCTCGAGTGTCAGATGAAAAAAGCTTTTTAGGAATGATTTTATTTAGAGTCACAATACATTGTAGATATATATGAGTATCTGTTTGATAAGTATCCACTAATCACAGGAATTCAAAATTTTATATATATATATATATATATATATATATATGAGACAGACAGACAGACATGTATATAGGTCACTCTCCACCCCTGCTATCCAAAAGTAAAGCATTCCTTTTATAAATTTAGAAAGTGGAAATGATTTATGGCAAAAAAGCAATTAGCATTAATTCAAATGGGGAAGATTGCTGAGCGTTCCCAACCCCCACAAGATGGTATGTTAAGCCTAGTTGTCAGAAGTGGAGTTGTTGGTGGGGGGGGGCAGGAGAGAGGAAGAGGGTGCACACTAACTATACAAAAAGAAGTAGTTATTTGTTCTCTTTGGAAAAAAAAAAAAAAATTGTCTAAAAGATATTGCTTATAAATTATTTTAACTGGCTCATTAGAAGAAGGTCAGTAAGCAGAAATGAGAAAAAAGTATGATTTACAATGAGGGAGACTTTTATGATTGGTTGTAACAGGTGACCTAGCAAATCCCCCCCACCACCACCACTATAGTTGCCTCTAAGCTGTGAGATCCGTGCAAAGGAAATTAATGCGTGCACAAAAGATTTCGAATTCTGTAGATGGCTTCCTGAGTTTTCATTTGAAAAAATATGGATCCCTTATGTCGAATTCAAAAGTGCATTCATACTTTTGAAAAAAAGCAGAGGATCTTTGCTCTCAATGGCCACAAGTTCAAATCACCTACGAGTCAGTAACAAATGTTACAAACATGTGCATGCCTACAGAGACACACACATACACACACGAGAACTACAAAGCACTCAAGAGTGCATACCTCAGCCAGTGCACTAAACACTGAAGGAAAATCAGTTCCCAATTGATGATAATTGCAACCACTCCATCATACAAGAGAGAAGACATTAACCGAATCCAATGTTCTAAGCGTTGTTACCATAGGAAAAAAAAATTCTGTTAACCACCATCATATTCCGATAGTACACCTGGAGAAGGCCGTAGAATGGATCGTTAGCAAACACTAACGACAAGGAGTTGAATCATCTGAAAAACTTGTTGAAGGTTAATGACCCTTCACAGAACTAAAGACGAAACTCTCTCTACCTCCCATCCTTTCCCCATCTCCCCCAACACACAAACACACACAGAGCAGAAAGACTGGATATAGCAATCAAAACACTGCATTAACTTACAATAATAGATGGGATAATGAAAATACTTCATACCTAAACTTTGGAAAATGTATATTGATTTCTTTATTTCTTGACTCGATTGATTAGAAATTTGATTAGAGTCTTAGAATCAGAAGAAATGGACATCATTTCCAAAGCTCTAAGAAACCAACTGTCTTTAACGTTTGTAATCAATGTCATTATTTATTTATCTACTTATTGATTATTCATTAGGAGTCGATCACACTGGACAAAGAAAACAGACACCATTTCTTAAGCTATAAGAAAACAATGTATTCTTTGACAGATATAATTAAAAAGCTTAGGCGTAGTGGAGAAGTCTAGAGCTGTACAGAATGTGCTTTATGCTGTCAATAGACTAAGATCATCTCACTTCAAGAGTCAAAATGGTAGGGTAAGGCCCATCTATGTCTTACACTTCCAACAGACCTTAGGAGAGGCCTACATCTAACAACTGATGATGATGATTTAAAAAGAAAAATTCAATTGACAAGAGCTTGATATAAAGCTGCAACCCTTTTCCTACCTTGCTTAAAGGAATGCTTATCTGACACAGTCAACTTAGGTTTCTTCTGTTTTCGAGTCAATCTGGCTGACTGGCAATGTATGTATTACATACACAGGCTGCACCAATGAAGCTACAGAACTGAAAATGTTTATATCTACTCCTTATTATACCTATAAAAAATACTTTTTGAAAATTCCCCACAAAAATTGATTTTTGAGTGAGATGCTTCAATTCACAATGCAAGTTTATGCTAAATTGGTCTCTAGTTTATGCCCAGCATTCACACTATCTTTTTGAAAATCCCAAGTTTTTGCAATCCAACAAAAGGTGAGAGAACTAACTCATTCATTGATTACCTCCTTTTTTTCAACTGATCGCCCCCCAACACAGCACGCTGCCATGAGACATTGGTTCTGTGACAGTTTTTATTGAGTCACTAACCAGACCCGTTCTAAATATTACTTCTATATTTTTAGAAACCAAATCGTGGCACACCTAATTCAGAGATGCAACAAGCAAGTAGTTTTCTATCTGTGAAGACAGAACGCGGGCTTTCTGGATCAAGGGCAGGGTCTAATCACCATCAGCTGTGGCACCAAACAAGTACTGCTTAGAGAGGCAGCTCAGTAGGGTGGGAGAGAGAAAGAGAGAGAGAGAGATCAGCAGGGAGGGGCTCTTGTTTACCATTTGTCTTGGAATCCAGAAAGGAGTAGAAAGATGGCAACCCATTTCCTGGCACTTGTATAAATGAGGGGGAGATTCTAGATCTAAGTCTTCAATCACAAATAGAGGAAGGGACACAGTTCAGCTGATAAAGATGTTGCTTCTTTTAAAATGTCTATTCTGTATTTCTTATCAGAGGTAATTTTTCTTTCAACTCACCTCCACCCACAACAGACAGATTTAATCTTCATTGCTGGGTTTAGGTGATTTATTTATATGTACCTATCTGGACTTTACCCAGCCATTACCATCCATGGCAGAAGCTTGAAATTTTGCGCACACACACACACACACACACACACACACTCCTCTTAATGAGTATGTAAGATTTTCATTTTTTGAAAATTTCCTTCCAAATAGGATTTACTGTGCATCCGGGGGTGGGGGTTCATTACGCAGCGTAAATTTATGCTAAATTGGTCACTAGATTGTGTCAACTTGCTTTTTGAAAATTCAAATAATTTTTTAGTGATTGCAACCCTAAAGATGCAAGAGAAGTAACTTGATAATCAATCACCCCTTTTTAATTGATCAGCCCCAACACAGCATACATGGATGGTGGTGATTCGTAATTCCCCTTGGAATGCTAGTTTTTTTCTGGGGGGGGGGTTCTATTATACAGAATAATGCTAGAAGTAAGAGATTTACAAATGTAATTGCATTTTGGGGGGCAGACTCAGTGTAAATGAAGACATTTGTTATTGTTGCAGGTTTTTGGGTCCATAACAGCAATGATGTCTACCCAAGAAGTTGGACTAATTTTCAATTACAATTCAAAATTAATACCTAATGCTGCACAAACAGCTGATAATGTCAACAAAGCATTTTGAATGAACACTTCTACACTGCAAACTGTTCAACGTTGGTTCAATAGGTGTAGGTCTGGAAATATAGAAACCAATAATAAACCTCGAGCGAAGCCCAAACCGGTTCTTAAGGATGAAGAAACAAAGGTTCAAGCGCTTTCTTCAAACTTGCAGACTTCAACAGTGAGTCTATCACAGCATCTCAAGGCAATAGGAAAAGTTAAAGAGTTGGAAAAATGGATCTGACATGAACAGAATGAAATGCTCCCTGACAGTGACACCACACCTCTTAGCTGATCATATAGGTTTAAATTTAAAAAAAAATAAAAATTTTTTTAAAAATGGGTTAAGTCTTGCAGCATTATCTCAATTCACAGCACATCTCCTAGAGAAGAGGTCGGCCACAAGTGGACCATTGAAGAGTTCCCAGTGGGCCTCAGACCTTTTCTAGAATATTTTTTCAAATTTGATGTATTTTGAGGCCAGTCTTTTGTGTCACAATTGTTTAATTTTTCATGTTTCTCTGAGAACTATCAACATAGGCCAGAATTTGAGAAGTTTAAAAACTGGGTGATGATAAGACGAATTATGGGAAATGCATTTTTATCATGATATTCACTGCTGAAATAGAACAGCACAGGTGTCATTTGAAGGGGGGGGTGTCTTTTTGAAGGTTCCCCCCACGAACATTTAATGCAGTGATTCCCAACAGTGGGAGGTGGGTGCACGGATCTGAGGGTCTACGAAAATATTACTGGGGGTTTGTTGGCAGACCTTTCAAAAACCTGAGGTCCATGAGCTTGTTGAGTAGGCACGCCTTATGAAAGCTTTGCTAGAGAAATGAGGACCCAAAATGGGACCCGGCTCATAGAAAGGCTCCCTTCAACATTTAGTGAGATTAGTTATTGTTTAATGTTTGTAGAAATGCAGTAGGTGAACTACTATTCATGAAGCTTCATTCCTCGAGGAAGGGGTCTTATATGCCATCAAATATAGTAATTAATTACAGAGTACCATTTACCAAAAAGAAAACAAAATGTAGACAAGACAAGGTTTGTGGCTGTTACAAACTCTACTCCTATATCTATTCTGATTGAAGATACTGCAATTTTCATATTGTATATATAACAAATACAAAATCATAAAAATATATATTTTTCCTAATAAATGTATTCATTCATTAGAATGATATTGGCCCTTGTGGATCTTTGATGAATTGTCAATTTAGTTAAATCAGTAAGACAGCCTTCTAGCAATAAGTTGGTCGAATCACACTAAAGGAACATGGATTTTACACCCCTCATTTTGGCGAGGATTATTCAAACTCCAGACTTTGTACTCGAGTTTTTCAAAACCACGAAAAAAACAAAACAAACCATCTATTTTTGAACTTGACCAACTTTCACGATTTTGGAGTAGGAGTTGAGGTTTTTAGACAAACTATGAATGTTAAAGAGTCTGAAATAAGTAACATTCTAAGTACCAATTAACATTATTTGAAGTGCATGCATGCGAAATATATATATATATATATATATATATATATATATATAGTGTGTGTGTCAATATTTACAACTTATATAGCATTAAAAAGAAAAAAAAAAAAGAAACAATTAAGATTAAATGGTTAGTTATTTTCCTTTCATCGCGGTCTCATAAAAACACCAAGAAAATAAACTAATAAGGACAGCACTGGTGTCATTTGAAGGGGGGTGAAGGTGCCCTCCCACCAACATTTAGTGCAGTGATTCAAAAAAGCCAAAACTTTTTACAACTAACTATTCTAGAGAGTTCTTGAGAGGTATACACTTCTGAATCAAATCACCGTAGCCTTACAAATGGCCCGACTAACCAGCCAGGTTGGCTACAGATTTGTGTGTGTGTGTCTCCAGGTGGTCACATTTTGAGGACTACAGCCTTGAAAATTTGCACCAGTACGTCACTAAGCACCATCTAAAAACATTGCCTATTGTTTTTTTTTCAAAAAAGTGCTTTTGGGGGTCTCTATGGTCGTTTTGGACCAATCACGCCTAAATCTTGTGCTGATATTTTTGAGATAATTTAAGATAAAAGATTTATTCAGTTTAGATAAACCTTAAGATAATTAGTTCTGGAACCCGCACAGGCTAAGGTAATTAATTTAAGCAAGGTACGAATATCATTATTATTATTATTATAGATATCATTACATTCAAACCGGTGTTCTCATTTTTCGAATTTTAGGCACTTGTGAACATCCGTAGTAAACTTGACACTCGTGGCCACCGCTGGCTAGAAATCTTCACAACATCGTCATTACGAAACGAGTTTCTTTTTCTCATTTACTTCTCTCTTCTTTTTCTCTCACAGACTTAATTATAGATTCTTCCTATTTACTCTAAGTACGTGTGATAGTTAAATGTTCTGGTTTGGTTTGGTTTGGTTTTCAAGCACTCAAAACAACGAGTATGTTTTGATGATTCTATCTCCGGGTATTTTTTTACCCTTCGAAGACAACATGATTCTCGTGACGTGGCAATAGAGATAAAATCGGTCATCGGGGGAAAAAAGTCAATTTTGGGAACAGGAAAGTGAGAAAAGGTCATAGGAAAAATCTAATTGAATATTAATTTATTAAATAAAAATGCCTCCAAGGTAATCTCTGTAAATAATTTACATTAGATATACGTATACAATATCAAAATAAAATTTAAAAAATAATTCAAGATATGAAAGTGTTAACTTGATAAAAAATAATTTACAAGCTTACCAGAAAAAACATTTACCATAAATAACTAATTACCATTAAGATGATATATTCTAATTAGTGGGAATCCTATGTTTTGCGTTTAAGGATTGGCGAAATCGACTACGGATGCACGAAGGGAAAATAATTTAGTATCTGAAAGCACAGTAAGAGCCTATTAGGCTATGTAAGAATGTGGCCCCGATTGTGAATTGTAAAGTTTCACACCTGCGCTTTACTCGATGTTAAAAACAGCCCACAAATTAAAAGAAATTAGAGAATCAATGAAAGAAAGACAGAATTTGGATAGCAATAATATGCACTGTAACCTCTATGATAAATAAGTAAATAAAAATATACAAATGATAAACAATATAAAATGATATTAATTAATTTGAAAAAAAATAAAATAAAATAAATAAGTAACATTAAATACAACATACCGAATCAAATCTATTCTTTTTCTAGAGTTGAATCAGTTACTATCAACTCAATTCTCTTTCGTGCATCCGTAGTCAATTTCGTCAATGGTTAAATCTTTTGCGTTCATAAAACGTAGGATTGCCCTATTAATATATTTATAAAATGAGTAACATTCTAAAAAATATATATTGACGATAAGTAAATTATCAAATAATAATATTTTATTACTATAAATTATATATCAATCTTAATCCTCAAATTTTCATTTAAATTTTTCCAGTAACCAAAAATCAGTTTTAAGATAAATTGGAAACGATTTAATGAAATTAGTTAACGTATTATTGTAATATCTTCTTTAGAAGAATCAATTTTGGTTATAATAGAAAGAAAATAAAGTCGTAATGAAAGAAAAAATACTGTAGCGAACTCGTAGAGGCTTTCGTTTAAAGGTCGTATTTACATTTCATTCAATAAAAATACCAGATCCGCCATAATCGATGAGTGTGTCATCAAAAAAAATTAAAGTTACCTAATTTTTATGAATCTTCCATGACTAGAATTGAACCCGTAGAGATTTGATTCGAAGAAAATAGGTTAATTCAATGGATTTGACTGACTGGGTTCGGGGGAAATATTACTTACTTTTCAAAGATATGAGAAACGAAACTTAAGAAAAGAGTAACAAAAAAAAGTCAATCATGGATTGATTGATTGAAAAGTCATTTTTTAAACAAGTTTTCATTTTTTTCTGTTTAGACATTAACCATCTTGTCAAAAGTTGTTTAGTTCACAAGCTGTTATTGTCCCTATAGAAAAAAAAATAGGTTTATCACGCAACAACCAACCTATTTTTTGGTACTTTTAAATTAACATTCCTGAATTTGAAGTACTGTACTATGACAGACCTTTTCATACACTTGGTTGAAAGTATATTTATTCAAAACTTATTGGTAAATAAAAGAAATGACCCAGACTCCTGTCCATTTTTCTCAGAACAATCTAACAACATTACGTCGCGTTACCCGTTGACAGTGGGACGGCTGTGCAAGTGTTACCAGAGTTGAACCATGAAAACACAGCGAGATCAGGTTTGGGCAGGTGATGATGATGACTGTCAAAACAAACATTAATCCGCTCAATATTGTATAGGTATTTATTCATTAATATATTCTTCAGAGAGGGAGATATTTTTTCAAGGTGAGAAAGAACATAAACCGATTAATCGACAAACAAGTGAAGGGGGGTGGCTATCAAAATATGGCAACTGTCAAAAAAGTATTCATTCTCTCTCTCTGCAGTGTAGTGGTCCACAACAATTGAACGACTGTCAATAAATACCCTTTCTTCCATCCTGTGTCGAGTGAATTTTTCTATTTGTAAGGGATAGACATTCAATAATGATCACGAAAATAGATATGCACTACAGGGGTACCTCGAATAGTGCGGTTTTAATGTAGTGAGGTCAAGATATTGCAGTACAAATTATAGTAATTAAGTATAAGCTACAAAAAACATTAAATATAAGACTAGGACAGTGAGTTTTTGAACAGTACGGAAAATTTGGGGGATGAATTGACCGCATTAATCCAGGTATGACTTGTACATTACGTAAAAATCAGGGGTGGGGGTAAAGTGGTTGTAGGGGAGGGAAAAGTCGTTAAAAAAAGGCCAAACTTCGGCTCAGTCACATTTAAGCTATTGTAATGAAATATTTCTATTAGATAAGTAATATTTTGATAAAGTAATTATGTTGATGACTGAAGTCACATTTAATTTATAGAAATAAGATGAGACACTTCGATAGACATCACGTTTTTTTTTCCAATTCAACAGACACTTCTATGTATCAAAATGTCTTCAAATATTACTTTCACTTTGATCTCCATATCTACTTCATAATTTCTTTTTTTTTATACCATTATAAAATAAATTGGAAGTGGCCTTTTTCGAAGCAAGAACTTATCACCTTTTTCTCTAGCCAACAGTATGACTATCTTTTTTTTCTCCAGTCAATTTTTATCGGTCACCAAAAATGTTTGACGTGTTCGCGGGGGAAGGGGTTGAGGGCGTTGTGAGTATTCAAAAAAAATACCCACCCACGTAAAAAGGGAGTGTCCAGATTATAGGATATAAAACTTCTATTGTTTGGAATCAACGAAGAAGAAAAAGTATTTTTTATAGTTCTTTTTTTATGTGAATACTAATTCGGGAAATAGGATAGTTATGTCTTCTTTTTCAATTCAGACTTTGTACTTAAGTAAGCCAATAGATAAATAACTTGACATTGCACTAGTACACCATATATATATACCGGATTTGAAACCTATAATTAAACAAAACTAATGGGTATTTATTTACAAAACTTGGTTAAGTTTTAGTACAAAGCTCAACTTAGCGTCAAGTAAAATACCACAAGCATGAGTCACCCAGTGAGGATTGAAGTAGGTCTGCGATGGAAAGGTATACAGTAAGGTTAGATTAGTTTTCGGGTACTACGTATACGATAAGGCTGGTTTTCGGGTACTAGGTATGCAGTAAGGCTGTACGTAGAATTTATGTTCGGGGATTACAGAGGAGTCCAGTTGAACCCATACGATGGGGGTTCCATGGCACTGTGACATTTGATTGATTAATGTATTTCCTATTGGTATCAAGTTCAGGTAAGAAAAATAAAATTAAATGATTCCGAAGGCATCGAATGTTTGGCGCAACACACTCTTTCTAACCCCAGGGAGTTTGAGTAAATACCAATAAATGCATGAATTAAGTATTCATTCAAGAAAAAAAAAGAAATTCCGAGTGCATATTCATTGGTTTGGTTAGACAATTACAGTTTTAAAAAAGCAACCCTTTCTTAATAGCTATTCTTCAGTAAAAGTGGATAGTGCCAGAAATTGTCTAATTCCCTCGGCACTTCTCCAAGGGACGCTACAGACATTCAGAATTGACCCTGGGTCAACTCTTTCTAGTGCAATGGATAGGTTGCAGCCTAGTGCCGGACAATCAATAAGAACTAGAGATCTTCAAATTTTGGCTTTGGGCCAAAAAGTCTGTGGAAGAAACTCGGTACTATAAGAGAAGATTGTATCACGGAATTCAGCTGACGTGACAGACACGCGATCTATCAAAAATTTATGATGCTAGGCAAAACAATTCAATTTATGCAGAGCAATAACAATATAATGTATGTATTACAACTGTTTTCTCCAATGAATTCTCTTGTTGCTTTTTATTTGCGTGTCGTTTCTAACAGTGTGAGGGTGTGAAACTTACTCTCGGGACCACTTTCGCAAATTGAGTCAGAGACTGACCCGAAAGAATGAATGTCAAATGATGAATAAATACGTTTCAGAGCATATAATTCCCCCCAAAAGAATTATAAACGAAAACCATGAAGGTAACCCCGATAAACTTGCTTGCAATAAAGTGTAATGGCCGTGAGTAAAAGATATTTCGATGTTTAATTCACATCATGGCGACATGGATGGGGGAGAGAATAGTTTTCTCAAGTTTCTAGAATCACGAAAATAATGGATGTTCTATTAGGTTGTCTAATCGTTTTTAAATAGATATTGTGACAAAATACTGTCTCAGTCATCACGTACTTTCAGCACCCTAAATTATCACGGTTTGTTGTTGTGAGAGTTTTGACGGTAAATTTTAACAATACACCAACAAATCATTTTAAGAGACTTAGACTTTTTTAATATAACAAATGGTTTGTACACACCAACTACACAATTGACGTTAGTAGAAAAAAATCACTTTTCATTCAATACCTTTTCAACAAAGCAAGGTAATAAAACAAAAACAAAAAAACTAATCCTAAACTGACCAACACATTCACTAGAGAGATTTGGATAGGCACTCCATAAATTCATTAATATATTAATACTACTAAAAGACAAATTAATCAAATGAGACTTTTTTTCTTAGCCATATATTGAAGTTGTGACTTTTTCAGTTATTTTCCAAGCCAACATTATGACTTTTCTCCCATGACTTTTTCCGGTCACCTTTACAAAAAAAAAAATCAGGATAATTCTTACTGAAAATCATAAATAACGAATTTTTTTCATCAGGTAAAAGTTTGCAGTTTTTTAAAGCTTTCTATTAAAATATGAATAGAAAAAGTCACGTTTTTAGTTCTTGTTTCTTATAATTCCGACTCTTTATTTTTTTCTAGTACAATAAAAGTCAATGAATAATACCAACAGACAAAACAACTTGTGCTGTCAAATTAGCTAAAAAACTAAGTCACCACACTCATAATCAAAGAGAAAAATCAAACTTCACATTATATACATACAAATACAGAAATATCTTGAACAATGTGGTTTTGATGTAGTACGGTTAAAATATTGCTACATACAAATTAATGCAACCAAATAAATATATAAACACACACACATATATATAAGTGTGAGCTAAAAAGACAAACTTATAAGACCTTGAACAGCACGAAAAATATTGGACCCATTTAAACGACTAATCAAAGTATACCTATGTCTATATATAAACAAATATTGTTTTATATTTGAGTTGTCAAAACTTTTCAACATAAGATTTGCCATGTCAACAACACCTAAACATTACGCAACATTTTTGAAATGCTGAATTTATATTATGATTTATTTTAATATTATTCAAACATTTGGATGCAAAAATAAAAGGAAAAAAATCACATTCGACAGAAATTATAAAATCTAAATTTGAACAAAATACTTTAATCTAAAAAGCAGAGAAAAAACATTGAAGACGTCGAAAGTTTTCAATAATAAAAAGACTCATTTTTTTCACCTATTTGAACCAAATCGAAGATTAAACGATAATTCTAAATGAAATACAGTCGGTAAAACCACACATTTAATGACCAAGGAATCAAATCACAAATTGGTCACGAAATGAAATCATTTTATGGACGTTTCATTTGTGTTTTGAAGAGAAAAGAAAAAATCGGACACGAAGACGAAAATGAAAAAGATGGAAACACCTAGGGTCGGTCTTACCGTTCATTTGGCCGTTTTTTTGATGGTCGGCTCCTAAGTCAACCAAAGCTTTAAAAATCTCCAAATAGAGTTAAATCGTTAGTTGGAAGTGTAAATCAACCATTGTACGATCCATTGTGTTGGTTATTTGCAAAAATTTCAGGAATAATCGTCATTAAATGAAGACATTTGAATGTCACACCAACAACAGCTGTCGTCGTTGAATGAAAACACGACTGCATGGACAAATCTCGCTTGAAATCTCGTTAGATCACGTTGACTCTCAGCTGACGAGCGACGATTTTTTAACAAGTCTCATATTGCAAGGATGACTTCTTTTTTTACATTGAAAGTATAGGAATACTTTGAAGAGTGCGGTTTCTACTAGTGTGGTGACTATCTTTGCAAAGACAAATGATGTAGCCATTTCGATAGGGCTATTTTTGTGGCTAAAAATGGCTAGTATTTTTTTCAAATGGCTATTGGGCAGATTTAATTGCCAGGTATCTGTGTAGATTTCATTTTTTCTGTATTAATATTGATATTGAATTCTAAAAGTGACCAATAAAATTATCAAAGGTTCATATTCATAATGCGCAAGTAAGATTTTTTTTCAGAAGTTATTTGATTTAAACAGTGAGAAAAATCTAGCCACTTTTAGCCATTTAAAATTGCTCATACAAAAATGGCCGATATCTAAATGGCTACATGACACGTCTTTGCAAAGATAGTCTAGTGCAGCTTTTCATGTAGTACGATTAAGGTATTTCAAAAAATTGATGTTTACTGGAAGAAAAAAAAACACGTAAAATTATAAAATCTTCAACAGCACGGAAAATTTTGGAACGAATTAATCGCACTAATCGGAGTATTATTCTGAAGCCGTATAAAACGGAGAAGTAAAATTACAGTAAGGTGACAGTGTCAAGCTCTCAAAATATAGAACTCTGTCATTCATCATGATTTGTTTATAAAGATGATGAAAATAATTATGTTGAAAGTCGGGGTTTCCAAAGTGGTCTGCGTGACCCATGGATGGGGTTTGCGTAAAGGAAAATCATTTTGGCAATAAATGAAGTTGAAAATAATGAATAATCAAAGAATAATTCTTTTAAAAAAAACAACACAAAAAACAAACCCAACCACGTCCATCAGGTTGAGGCTATTAGAGTACCTGCCCTTTCTGACAACTTATTATCGGTATACACGACCACACAGATCTATATGACTGCACCGAATGCTTTGAACGATAACCAGACTCCAAAAGGATTTGGAAGAGAAAGAAAAAATAAAGAAAGAAAAGAAAATAAAACCCTGATATGTATCCGATCGAATTTCCTTTCATTTCTTTTCCCTCATAGAACGTATATATATATATATATTTTTTTTTTTAAATAATTGTGGTATAGTTTCTGAAAACTTGTGATGGCTTATCGAATCACCATAGCCCCTCAAATGGACTGACCGATCAACCGACTAGCCAAATGGGTTCCAGATTTTTCTCTCTTAGTTCATCCGTCCGTCTCCAGCCGTTCCCGGTCACATTTCTTTTCTTGGGGGGGGGGGGGGCTGTTGATGAGGGTACACCCCTGTAAATTTGCGTGAACATATCACTAACCATTATCTAGAAATGTTTTTTGTCTTTTTTTTCTTCTGTTACTTAAATCAAATGAGTTTTTTTTTTGGGGGGGGGGTCTCTATGGTCATTTTGGACTTACCAAAATTGCCCAAATATTGTGCTGGTATTTTTTAGATAATTTTAGATAAAAGATCCGGGATGGGTGAGATAATTTTAGATATATGATCTTTTTTTTTCTTAGATGAT
>OY735235.1:6711536-6809036 GCA_963457665.1 Thysanoteuthis rhombus | reverse complement strand
AACAAAATCCTTAATAGGTCTTTAGTGGTGGGGAGAGGGCTCTATTAGCAATGTAAGTTTATGTTAATTTGACCCCTGAATTTGTGTCCCGCGGTATTCATGCTTGTTTTGGGAAAACTCAGGATTTTTAGTGATCACTGCCCAACAAAAGTCAAAGGAAAAACCTTATCAATTTAATTTGAAATCGTGAAAAATAATTTCTTTCAAAGAATAAACTTGATCAAACATCTAAAATATAGGGTGAAAAAAATATCTACAAACATCTAGATTCTGGAGAATGTGGATGTTAATTCCGCCGAAAAACATCTAAAATAGAATTTAAAAGAACATCCAGAAGCATCTAGATTATCCAGAATCTAGATGTTATTAATCATCATCATCATCATCATCATCATCATCAGTTTTTTAGCGTCCGTCGTTGGACACAGACCTTCCCCAGGATTTGCCACACTTTTCTATCATGGGCGTCACGGAGCCAGTACTTCCTGAACTTGTCTAGCTCGTCTCTCCATCTAACATTTTGCCGGCCACGGTTGCACATGTGGTCTCGGGGTATCCATGTTGTGAGTTGTGATGTCCATCGATTGTCTGCCATTCTTGCAACATGGCCAGCCCACCGCCATTTGAGATTTTTTATGGATTCTATGATGTCTCTAATTCTTGTCTTTTCCCATATGTACTGTGCTGTCTTGTGGTCTCTCCATGTGAGGCCCAGCATAATTCTTTCATATGCACATTGCATGGTTCTCAGCTTACGGGTCTGTCTCTTGGTTAAGTTCCATGTTTCAGCTCCATTGGGAGGATGCATTGGTTTAATAAACCTAGCAAAATGAGCCCCCTCCCCACTAGGTCAGAACGCTTTTTCTTCTTCAAAAAAAACAAAACAAAGAAAACGTTTTTTGCAGGGGGGTTAGTGAAGTAATGATGCTAATTTTCAAAACAGTATGGCCAGGAGCACCAGAACACTCTAATACACAGTGACATGAACATCTGAAAAGAATAGAACTTTTCACAACCTGTCACAACCTTTTATGGTTGTTTATTTTTTTTCCAAGAATTTTTGGGGGATTTAAGTGACAGGACCAAGTATAAACACAAATGGAAAGTAGATTTATGATGGAAAATTAAATGATGAATGAATCAATAAATATAAATAAATAAAGGAAAATTAAAGATATTCATTTATAACAGATTTTGCTATAAATTGATGTTGAGAGTTGTTGTTTTTTCATCATCATCATTGTCATTGTCGTTAATCTCCAAAACAGGTGTTGATTTTATTTTTCTACTCTAACAGCAGCAAAAACAATTCTCACCAAAATGAAGGGTGTAAACTGATATGTAAAATTCATATCCCCTACCGTGATTTGAACTCATGACCAACTGATTGCCATGAGGCTGTCTTACTGACTGACTCTAATATCCAAACTAAAATTTAGACATCTGTCCAAAAAATGTTGACATATTAAATAAAATCATGAAAGAAAATGTGGTTGGTTGTCAGTACAGAGTAACTAACTGAAAATCTTGAATCTGTTTTTTTTTTAGGGGCCCTTCAATTCAGTAACTCTGGCAACAATGCACTTTTAAGCTACTTAGATATCACAAGCAGACATGGGCATATGAGAACTCTTTGGTTCATGAAGGTAGAGAGCTCAAAAGGCTAGCAAGAGGGGGCCCAGTAGCCCCTGGGGAACAGGTGTGAAGCTGTGCAAAATTTACAAGTGTGCTGGAACACACAAACAAGCATGGAAATTCCAGAATAAAATAGGGAGGAACACTTTGCCATCTTTGATGGCTATGATTGTTCGATTGTTTCGTGCTTTTCCTCACTGCAAAAATATCAATTGCCCAAATTTTCCTCATAGTTTTGCCCGAATTTCAGAGGGAAGTTGCCCTCCCCACCACCCTGGTTTGTACACCTATACATACAGACAAATAGAATCAAACTTTTAGATAATAACAGACAGACAGATAGATAGATAGATAGATAGATAGATAGATAGATGTTAATTGACTGATAGATAGATAGATTGATCGATAGATATATAGATATTAACAGACTGATATGTAGTTATAAATAGACTGATAGATAGATATATAGATATTGATAGACTGATAGATTGGTATTAACAGACTTATAGATATATAGATAGATATGAACAGAATGTAAGATAGATAGATAGATAGATAGATATAGATAGATAGATATGAACAGAATGTAAGATAAATAGATAGATAGATAGATATATTGATATTGATAGATAGATAGATATTAACAGACTGACAGATAGATAGATCAACAGTTGAATAGATATTAATAGACTGATAGATAGATATCGACAGAATGATAGATGGATTGGTAGATAAATAGACATGAACAGATGGAGATAGATAGAAGGAAATTAGATCATTGTTATCAGGGTGAGTACAAAAGCAGACCCCACAGTCACATTATTATTATTCAGTTACAAATCAACCAGCCTCTGTTTGCAATTTTTATGTTAACAAATTTTCAGGTTACCATAACACAAAGCCTCTGACTACAATGTTCTAATAAGAAGTCACATATAGTTTAAGATAATCAGACATTTTGTATTATATAGAAAGAGATAGAAATCAGATGATTATTATCAAAGTGAACTTTTTTTTCCTAAAATCAAAAAAACTTTTCACTTTAACACCTGCTCCTTGGTCCGTTGATTATTCATGAAAAATTTGTTTGGGCTGCGTCCATGTTTAGATGGTTTCTATGCGTGTAACAGACAAACAAGCTTACAGACAGACACCTCTGAATTATATATATAGAAGTGTTCTTGAAGAAGGGAAAATTTTTTATTTTTCTCCAGTGATTTTAGATGTTTTGTTATTTTTGTAACTAGACCATGACTCGTCTCTTCACTGGGGTTATCACAAGTGTACAAAAACAAGCCTGATGACTGCTATTGATACTATAAGTGTGACTGACACATTAGGGAAGGAAATGGAAGAAAACGATTTTTTTTTCTCCTGGAAAAGAATCAAGATGTGTTTGCATCTTAATAGTATGTATTTTTCTGAATTCTTCTGTTCAGAACCGCACAAGGTGTCATTTATGGTCAAAATGAGAAATTATTTGAGCTTGGGAAGAGGCAGAATCATAAAAATAGACACTTCGATGATTAAAAGAAAACAGGCGGTGACAAAAGAATCCAGGGGGTTCCCATGAACCTACTTTTTCGACTGTACAACATGAAGGCTTTGTCCGGTCCCTGGATGTTCAATCGTCAAGACTAAGGGGGGAGAACCCATGATTGACAAATTTATGTATCCATGGGAGTGAGCAAACTTTGTCTGTTGAATACTTCATATATAAAGGATTCGCTCTCCTTGGACTGCTTTACAGGAGAATGTTGATTTGCCTAAACTTTTAGGTGTGTGTGTGTGTGGGGGGGATTTTCGAAGTGAAACTCCAAAGGCAGGTTTGGGGGCAGGATGATGCTGAAGGAATTTGAATTTTTCTCTCGGTTGCTTTTGTTGTTATCGCAACGTTTCAGTCGATACATGCTACGGCCGTCTCCAGGTACATAATCTGTATAGAAAAAGAGGTGACTCTTTTTTTACCCGCTTATACAAACCAATCGTCAATAAAAGGAAATAAAGATCAGTTTAGATTCGCTACCATTTGAGGGTATTCGTTGACCGAGTAAAAGAGACCCTTCCTCTCTTTCTCTTTCCAGATAGATTGTATGTATGAAGAAGGCTGTGAATCGGCCGGAACTTTGTGGTAACCACAAAGGCTACACGAAGAATGAGTCTGATCAAATCTTAGAATGAGAGCGACTTCTCTTAAATTTACATAACGGTATTTTTCTTTATGCACTTGAGGAATGTTATAGAATGGACCGACCGACATTTGTGGTGATAAGAAAGGCGATGAAAAGAGCGAATTTGATTGTCTGAACAATTTTGGGAATGGGAGATATTATGATAGAAATTATGAAAAGTGTCTTTGTACACCTGAAAACGACCGTAGAATGGATCATCCAAAATATTGTGGCAAGGCAACAGAGAACGAGTTCCTTAAGCCAAACGACTGTGGGGAAATGACTGCGACTCGTCTCAAAATCATAGACGGAATATTTTGGATTATGGTATCCAATTTTACTCAAAGTACGCTGAGATGGTGGAGGAATGTCGAAATAACGTAGAGCAAGCGAGGCGTGAGACCATTGGGGTGCGATGCAGGTGGGGGGGGGGGTGCTGGCCGGTTCCCCGACGGAACCTGCAACATGCTCGGCATCAGAGGAGCCAGTAGGCGAAGGGCTATCAAGTTGGCCGCCCAGGCAGTGTCAGGGTGGTGGTGGTAGTGGTGGATCAGAGGGGTGGGGGCAGTTGTTAGTGAGGTAGCGCAGCCTGGATACAGGCTGGGGTTTGATCAACCCCTACTGAGTGACCGTGGCGTGGGTGTCTGAAGTTAGAGCCCCCCCCCCCCAAACCGAATGGTCTCAGGGAACATCTCTGATGATGTGTCGATGTGAAGGATCGAACTCAAGGCAGTGCAAACAGTGCACTTGTACAGGGCCCCAATATTTTAGGGGCTAGAAAAAAAAAACGTCTTGGAAAACATTTTTTCAATTTTTTTTCAAATTTTCTCCGTTAAAAAAGTGAAACGTCTCGACTAAATTTGTTTTGGGGGTTTATAACGTTACATAAGGATAGATTATCGATCCATAAAGTACTTTAAACTGAATTAAACCTAATACTTTCCCGATTCGTTTGAAAATGATAGCTAAAATACAAAAATAGAAGGGTCCCCATGAAATATTACGTACTGGGTCCAATCAATGTTAAATTAAGCAACGAGAAAAAAAATTATGATCTTCGTATTCAATTTTACTCACACATATGTGCTGCGTCTGATTAATTAAGCAGCAAACGTAGCATTCACTACGGGGCCCCGCAATTTCAAGTGCCCTGTGCTAAAATGCTTGCCAGCTATCAATTTCAATTCTGATATTCTGCACTTGTTTTATTACTGAAGTACGATACTGCCATTAATTTCCATGAACGCTTGGGTGTTTATGGTTAGCGCTTTCAGTGAAGTATAATCTTTGATTTGGGTTATTATTTCAATAGAGTAAATGATGGGGGTGTGGTATTTATATGCCAAGTATGCAGCACAAAAAATACGATAGGTATTTGAAACTGAAGTCAAAACCGCTGCACAAAGATGAAAAAGAAGTAATATTTATTCCTCGAATGTCAGACTTATCGGTGATATCATCAGGCTGTATAATGAGTGGAAAACCGAATAACCACTTGACTGTGCACAGCGATAGATATGGCTTTTATAAACTACGTACGGAAGGACTCAGTGTTTGGGAATTGGGAATGTGGTAAAACTGTGTAGGATTTATGGTAGGGGATCACCGGGATGAGTGAAATGAACCCATTCAGTTGGGATTCTATAAGCCCCCAGCGGTATTTCGATACAGGGTAGCAGATAATAAATGTTTCAATTAGACATTGAACACACAAGCCCCCTACCCTGAAAATTGAGAAGTACGCTGTGCCTCTGCGTATTGCCAACCCCAAACCCATACCGACAATCCAAGTAAATAAAATAATGTTTTCTTTTTATTTATCTGTATTTTCTTCAAAAACTGAGGGCTCTTTCGTAACATATGCTACAAGGCCACGCATTAACTTAAGTCGGTCCTGAACATATGGTAAGAAAAAAAAAACTAAAACAAAAAGCAAAAACAGACGCATTTGACATTTCATACTCTATGTCTGGGATCGCTCCCATTCTCTGAAAATGCGTTTCTTACCTAATACCAAGGGTCGCTCTCGATTGTAAACAACGTCTGTAGCAGGACCACGTCACTGATTGCTTTAGCAAGTTATTATCCTGAGACGAAGACATGGTAGATGAATTGGTGTGTACAGTTTATGAGGGGGAGAGAAAAGCGTGTGGGGAGTGTGTGGGGAGGATAGATACAGTGCGTGGGTACGAAGTCAGCTCTTATTACATCAGCTGTTTCAACAACAAGTGGTTTACATGGTGATCTGACTGGCCTGTGTATTACGACCACGTGTGCAACTGCGAAATCTCTACAGTCATACGACTATCACATGACCTTAAATCACTTTCACTTCTAACCACTACCATAGGGGACGCAGCAGTTTCGAATACTGTTCTAGTACAACATAACGAAGGTGGTCCCGATTGGACACCATGTGACGTCACGCAGATATGCGATTAGTCGGAAATTTATCTAGAGGAGCAGTGACAGTATAATTTGTGTTCCCACTATTGTTTTTCTTTCGTAAATTTCCTGATATCTTTTTTTTTTTTTTTATTATTATGCGCCATTTTTAAGATCGAGTGGACGCGGGTTTGAAATTTTCACACTCACACCCATTTTGTTATGTCAGCAGAATTTCAATCGAGATCACGTCCGCTAAGCTGTACCACTGCTTTTTCGGGTTGAGCAAGCAACCAGCCTCACCCCATTTTTTATTGTCTGTCGGCAGTATTGATTTTCTTCCCGGAGAAAGCCAGGGTCTCGTTCCTTAGTCCCCATCCTATTAAATAATTATAGCTATTACAGCCCACCGTGTTTCTTTTTGCTAAATAGATAAATGTACTTTTTTTTTAAGTTGAAAGCCCCAGATACAAATTAAGTGCTGCCTTGAGGCTGGCCATTACTGGTAATCCGCGAGTTTGTTAAGAGGTAGACCTTTCAGGGTAATAGATGTGTTTTTTTAGTCAGACCCCTGCAAAAGGAGAACAAATCAACGTCCAGTTCGAGATAGCACCGGGCGGAGTACAGAGTGCTCAAAAGTTGGATTGTCAGGCGTAAACTTGCTCTAACTCCTAACCCTAATCCTAACCGTAGGTATTTATCTCATAAGATAATGACAGCCAAGTTGCCGAAATCAACTTGATTTTTTTTTCATTTACGTTTATTTAGCTAGCGAAAATACGGTGAACTGTAATAGCTATAATCATCATAGCGTGGTTGGGAGACTTACGAAAAAGACCTGGAAAGCCGAAGAACAAAACTGACCGAGATGTTGTCAGAAAAACTACCCCCCCCCAAAAAAAAACGAAACACGAAAACATGAATGTTATCATAACATCAATACATCTCAAAATCCCAGACGTGAGAGGAAAGTAACCAGAAGACGGTTCTCGTGATTTCAAAGTAAAAATGTCTCAAAAAACAAAATTTCCGGTTTATGGAAAAGTTTTAAGCACAGATAGAATTCCGGATTAGCGGTTTACAATTTTGCTGATCCAGAATATCGTATTTTCGAGCTCCCAAACAGAAGCGTATCTGGTAATTTCAAGAGAGGTTTCAGGCCTCTAATTTTGCCGACAAAGTGGGGCGTGCATGCTCAATGTGGGGAAAATTTTTACCAACAGAGCATTAGGTGCAGGGGGGGGGAGGTTCCTCACAAAAAAGAACTTTTGATGCACCCCAGTCCTCAAAGCTGTTGTGACGTTAGATCATGAATAATATAACAATATTCAATTAATTATGTACGTATTCATTGCACGGAGACGTGATTGTTGAATAGTGGTCAAAGGGAGGTAACTGAGCAGAGAGTAATATCGTTACACACGAACCCGTTGCGAGCAAGATTTACTAAGCATATCATCATCATCATCACCATCACTGTCGTCATTATCATCAGTAGCAGCAGTAGCCTTTTAGAGTCCGTCATTGGACATCGACCATCTCCAGGATTCTCCACACCTCTCTATCATGGACGTCGCGGAGTCAATATTTCCTAGACTTGTCTAGTTTGTCACGCCATTTTGTATTTTGCCAGTCACAGTTTTATACATGATCTCTTGGGATCCACATTGTAATTTATGTTATCCATCGGTTGTCTGACCTTCTAGCAACATGACCAGCCCATTGCCATTTAATTTTTCTGATGGATTCCATGATATTCCCGATACCTGTTTTTTCTCTAATATAATGTGCCATTTAGTAATCTCTCCGTGTGATGTTGAGTATGATTCTTTCAAGGGCATGTTGTACGGTTCTCAGTTTGATGCTCATTTTTTTGTTAGGTTCCATGCTTCAGCTCCATAGGTGACAATCGCGAGGATGCACTGGCCGTATACCCTTCTTTTTAAAAAAAATATAATGATATTTTCTATTTCTTAAAAGTTGAGCTTGCTCTACCGAAAACTTACCATCCTGAAGTGATTCTTCGCTAGATTTCCTCATCTTTTGAGGCTTTCATGGAGATTCTTTGTACTATGAAGGTGTAGTCCGCCAAAAACGGCGGGGTTAATTATGTATGGATCAGCGTTAGAGACCTGGAATCTATTTTATTAGATTTATTTATAATGATACGAGTATCCTGATTTTGATTGTTTTAGTCTTAGTCAAACTGTTCAATGTGTGATCAGACATGAATTCTTGAGAGTTTGTATGATTTAATCTTCATTGTTATGTCATAATAGGAAAGTTAATTGATCAATGAGCAAACAAACAGAGAAGAAATTTGCGTATTTGACTTTTGTATGATTAAATCAGGTTGATGTAAAAAGTATCCCATGGCTTGCAAGAAAATTTCTGATTTCATGTATAAATTCAGCGGATAATTATTCAGTGGTCAAAAGGATTTTTTCTGGCTTTCTATGATCTCAGGCCACCTTTCTGTTAAATTCTGTATTCTATCATATTAGGCTAATGCAAAAGCTTCCAGAAGTTTTTTTTACAATAATCTTTCCATCAAATGAATACATAGCATCATTCTTCAGTCATCGGAGTTTTCTTGTATGCTTTCCGATGATATTTCTGCTCCTTTCTACTAAATTATTTTTCATGAAACAGTTCCAGTTTTAATTCAGATTTTTCTTCAATGAGATTTCATCCATTACCAAGTGTGAACATGTTTAAGAAGAAGATATATGAGCTGTGGAAGATTCAGGCCGTTTATGACAACCACAAAGCCAAAATTACCGACGTCCCATGCGAAGAAGTGACCCACCCTAGCGGAAAAGACAAGTACGATGAACTGGAATAAAATCTAATCTAAAAAGAAAATCATGAATTCGTTGGAAACCAGCATTTTAGGAGAGTGTAATATCAGGACGCAAGAGGAAGTATCGTCTGCTTTTTGTAAGTTCGCTTTATGTCACGTCACTTCACTTTTACGAAATACCTATATTAGAACAGGTTTCCCACACTATTCGAAATAACCTGAAGCGAAGAGGCAATTGACATTGATTTATATGGGAACGAGTTTTGATCGTTCACAGACTCAAAACTAATCTTCTATGTCTTCAAGTCTCGACATCGGAAGTCGGAGCTCGTCGTCTGCAGTGGCTTATGGAGAGGGCTTGAAATACGATTGTGTGATGGACTGCTTAGCTTCGGGCATTTTGACACCATGTCATTCATCGTACGCCCTATCGAAATTAAAATCACTCTTTTTTGTAATCATTGCTTCACTGTAAATCGTTGCGAAAATCTCATGCAAGATTATTTTAGGTGTAGAGGCGACACTCAAAAAATTTCCCATTTATTAATGAATTAATTTATTTATCTATTCTTCTTCTTCTTCTTCTTCTTCTTCTTCTTCTTCTTCTTCTTCTTCTCCTTCTTCTTCTTCTCCTTCTTCTTCTTCTCCTTCTTCTTCTTCTTCTTCTTCTTCTTCTTCTTCTTCTTATTATTATTATATAATAATAATGATAATAATAATGACAATAATAATAATAATAATAATAACAATAACAATAACAATAATAATAATAATAATAATACCAAATAGTAGACGTTGCTGTACCTGCAGACCATAGAGTTAAAAAGAAGGAGAGTGAAAAACGGGAAAAATACCAGGACCTAGCAATAGAGTTAAAGAAGATGTGGAACATGAAAACCAGGGTAGTACCGGTCATAGTGGGCGCACTAGGAACAGTCCCCAAAACGCTGAGGGTGAGACTGGAGGAGATCGGGATTAGGGGAAAGATTGAGACCGTACAGACCACAGCACTACTGGGAACTGCACGGATACTGAGGAAGGTGCTAGAGATATAATTACTTTTAGCGAGTCTCTATTCAGCGATTTCTACTTTCAGAGATTATTTACCCATATACCATCGTTCAATACATAAACATAAACTTGGATATCGACCGTGTATATAAAAAAAAATCATGGCTGCTATGTTCCAATTCAATCACTAAGTTCTATTGTTATTCTGAACTTAATCATTAAGGAAAATGTTTTCAAGTATTGATGAATACTGGGATATACAATTAGTGCAAAAGTGTCCGACACACTCCAAAAGATTTAACTCAACATACGCCATCAAAAAAGATTTCTGATTTTTGTATATAAATTTTCATCTTGTTACAAGATTTTTTTGTTATTAATTCTGTCAATTTTGAAGGTGTATGAAGATTTTAAAATTAATTTCTTTTAATGTGTCCGGTACATTTTTCACCCGCTGTTTCTGGAAGATCCAGCAAGTATTTACGTATATACCATCTTGCAATACAATATGTCCTCATGAATACCAAACATGGAAAAGAAATCATGTTTTTGGTTTGATCATTATAAGTCCCATGGTTATTCTGATCTCAATAGACAATGAATATTTAAAAAAAGTTTTGATACGTTTTGAGATATATCTGAAAGCTTTAAAAAATGAAAATGTCGGAATTTTTTTATATACAAGCTGCCATTAGGTATTAAGTCGTAAGGTCAATTTTATGAAAATATTTTTATGTACCAATACACATATAAGTTCGTAAACAGACTCACTGAAACTGGAAGTCGCTAAATCTATGTACGTTTAACCGATGTATATATGTGAAGCACTCTCTCTGAAAGAATATGTCGATGGAACGATAGTTATTGGATGAAGACTCACTGAATGTTAACTCATTGAAATTAGATTCACAGAACTCACCACATACGGAGGATAAAAGAGAAGGAAGATTGTATTGCATCAATGAAGGGCCTGTTTATCTGTGTTGAAAATCAGCTGCCGGAGCCTTGGTTTTTTCCCGGGCGCAACTGGCTCAGCCTTAAACCAGACCCTAAGTTCATCGATATTTGATAACAGACCAACAACTGGACAGCTATTAATATAGGGTTATACTATTGATTCCTTTCTTTCCTTCTGAGCACTTCTGTACCTCCAGATATGAAGAAAGTTTTTTTTCTCCATTTAATTGTATTCAGTGGATTATTATAAATAATCATAATTAATTTTCACGACTATCTTTAACTGTCAGCTTGATTTCTTTAGTTGTTTTTTTTTCTTCCTTTTGAGCAGTCTGAATAAAAGTTACGATGAAACTTCCTTTCTGGTTAGGTAAAAAAGTAATAATGATATTTGATTACTCTTAATCGGATGAAATTAAATGAAAGATGGACTCGGAAGATCAGAAGTGCCAAGAAGGACAGAAGAGAATAAAAAGTAGGACCTGTTAAAATATTGAGTTCAATCCTCAATGGGTGACACACTCAAGGATTATTAATCAAATTTCCAAGGGAGTTAATTTGAATGTAAAAGCTGCAATGACTGATTTACGTCCCTTAGACTGATCAGTTGCAGATGATTAGTTCCCTTAGATGACTAATTCAGAGTTATTTCCCTTGTATGAGTTGAAAAAAATCAAATACGTATAGATATTTTACAAAGCTTAGTGAGGTCAGTCACATGGCCAAGTCAGAGATTGACCGAAGTTTATATTATGCCAGTAAGTGACGATGGCTTGTTTTCTGTCTAGAAAATCAGCATTTGAAAGTTTAGTGTTTTTTTCGACGCTGGCTCGAACACGTGAGAAATACGCAACTCCATATTTTGCCAGTAAGGTCTCAATTGCATTGGGTCACCCAGGACTGCAAACTCTATCTGAATATGTAATTATTTATCAAGCTTAGTTTACTCTGGCACATGACTTCAAAATTTGAGCATAGATTGGAGATTGAACTAAGAGGAAATTGTAAAAGTAAATTATATATTGAGCACTCTTCAAGTGAGGTAACTCATCCATTGTAAGCTTATGCAATGCATAGGAATAGAGCACTCTGGTGGATGAGGGATTTCTGTGTAAACAAATATATTACTGTGGATGACACAATAATATATATATATATATATATATATATATATATATATATATATAAGAGCCAGGTCTATTAAACTTATAGAGTCATTAGAAACCATTAGTCTTCCCTTCCTTCCCTCTTATTAAACTACTCAACTTTTTGGACTAGTAGTATCCAATAAAATCCGTTTTATCTGGCCAAAATCCACGGAATCAAAGCACTTGATAAAGCTTTAACTCATTACTCAAGCTATAATCTAGCGTAGTGGTTCTCAACCTTTTTATTTCCAAGGACTCTTTTTATTTAAATTAATTTTCCAACGAGTGCCAGGCTTTTGAGAGGTCTGCCCACTCAGCAAGCTCACGGCTCCCCATTGTTGACCTTCTACGAACCCCGGTTTAGCAACCGCTGGTCCAGCGAGACGATTCATGCTAACAACGTCTTTAGTTCGTATTAGATGGATGTTAGAGTTCCCAGCATTTCTGATAAAATATTTTGTTAATATATATTCATAGCATCATTATTCAATCATCGAAACATTATCCATGACTTTCCTTGGCCTTAAATCCATTTTTCAGCCGAATTGTGAATTCTGTCGTGAAAGAATGATTCCACTTTTGTTTTGATGATTTCTCAAAAAACTTTTTCGATATCCTGAAGTTCTTGTCACAGCTAACTGGCAAGGTAGAGGGTGTTGTGTGGAGTGAGACAAGTGATAGTCTGAAGCGGACTGGCCTGGAGGATATGTTGCATGTGAAAGAGCTTTGATCTTTCACTCCATCGCATTGGAGACGTGAGGATTGACAATGTCATGCCACAAACACGGCAGTTTAAGTCTTTGCCCAGAAAAGTTTGGTGTTTCACACTCCAATGCATCATTTGGACTAATTGACTGATTTCCATCCACGTAATGAAAAACTTTGGTCAAGGAAGGGGGGTTGTCCAATATTTAACACTTATAGAATTACAATTATTAATTTCCAATAAAAAAAAGGTCTATCTATCGACGATATGCATGAAATTTAGAAGAAAAATTGTTTTTTCTTCTTTCTTAGTAGCAAAATATTAATTATTAGCTCAGCATTTTGCCAACGGACATCTTAGCAGACATCAAAGTTAATTTTGCTTCTCTTCCTCCTCCTTCTCTTGATACTGCTAGCACGTGTTGAGGGTGCATCGTTCAACCAATGGTTCTTGTTTGATTTTTCTCATCTCTCTTTGCGATGTTGTCTTTATGGAATTGCTTGCTTTTATAATGAATATTCTCGACACAGGAACTGATCACATAGTCCTTCAGTGATATCTTTTTAGGTAGCATTTCTGTAGAAAGGTAATTGGAACCGAATTCAATGTTTTGTATAACTCAATGAGTTAAAGGTGTACGTAAGCACCTGCGTCACATCGTAAGAAAGATAAGCATTAGGGGATTAGATACTCTGAAAAATTTCTTACGCTACCTTTCAGTTGCATTGTGAATTTCACCATCATAGCTTGATATAAAACTAGTGACTAAAGCAGGCCGTAGAATACGTACAACATTTGAAAGTGTAGTTTGTGACCAATCTTCTCATCAGTGGAACTGTGCAAATGATTTAGGTTCGGACAGGTGGAAAAAAAACGTTATCAGTGTAAAACAAAGGCTGCCGTGGAACACACACACACACAAAAAAATATGTGATACTCTGATATTTTGAGATCCAGACCAATCACTAAATCTAAGCAAGGAAATCGGATTTGATAGTTGTAAACAAAGAAAAAGATTGTAGATATATACTGTATCAGAAGACCACGGGGTGAAAATGATAGAAAACAAAACTGGGGAAAGTATTAGGACCTTGCTCGGGAGCTGATTAAAAGTGTTCCACATGAATGCTTAGATTGTACACCAATAGTCAACACACTTTAAACTGTAGCGAAAATACTACAAGCATGATTTGGGTGAATTAGAAATTCGATGAAGATTGTACTGGAGATTTGAAGGGACTTGCTGTCACTTTGTCTACATCGATAACCGACAGACATCTGGTGTGAACCTGTAAATGCAATAAAAAAAAGTATAAACCAGCGATCGTTGCTTTGCAACGTATTTTGTATGCTGATGCACAGAGTATGGATGAGTTGTGATTGGATTATGATGGCCGATAAATAAGACTCGAGACAAACGTTTGGTTTAGGAGACATCTTTAATACAGTCTGTTGTGTAGGTAAGTGATGTCATAGCAGGGGGCGTGATTGTCTTTTTAGTATTAGTGCTATTAGTCGTTGTTAGTAGCAGTAGCAGTTTTATTAGTTTGTTGGAATATAAACATGACTATGCAACAACGTTCAAAACATGTCACGTTATGTTTTTGTTCATATTTAAGAGTATAGACGAGCCTTGTATTATGATGCATGGACAACCCTCAAATATATCTGCATAAAATGATAAAATTGTACGTTTCTGATTTTAAATAGATAGGTAACAAAAATATTGAAATATTTCCTTCACACTCAATAATTGAACGACCGTAGCGTCAAAATTTGAAGTCACGTAAAAAAAATCCAATCGAAGAAAAAATATGGTCAGAATGAATTTTATTCATGACATCACTGGGATTCACCACTGGAAAATATCCTGAATAGAGCGAAAAAAGAAACTATATAGAAGTATTTAGATTCTGGAGAATCTAGATGATATTGATGTACCCGCCAATAAAAAGCCCCTAAAAGATGAAACGGCTTTCTTTTTTCAAAAATCCAAAAGAGCATTTTTAGAAAAGAATCTAGTGGAGTACTGATGCCAATATTCACGTCTATAGTCAAAACAACGTAGTGAGGAGCACAGGAACAAAGAAACACTTACAAAAACATGCACGTATAAAAAAAAAGGATAGAATCTTCCGCCATCTTTGATGGCTACGGTCGTTCAATTATGTCATGGATCACGAACTTTTATAATGAGAACCTCAAGATGCCTTGCAAGAATTGAAATATCTTCCTGGAAGTCTTAATTTTGGTTTTGATTGCTAGAAAATAGCAGAAAGTTAATCGTGAAAAAATATTTTTGCGTTTTTGGGTTTTAGACAGTTTTTTTCACCTTAGATTAACTTCGATTACACAATAATTGATATCTGCCATCAGAAATAGAATTGAAACCCTGTAATTAAAAATCGTTTTTTTTAAATTTATCTTTTTTTATATATAAATGCCTGTGTTTGTTTAGAAGGTTGTTTATGTGTTTGCATGTTCCAGCACTCCTGGCTACACCGTTTTGTCCACGGACTTGAAAATTGGCATCAATACGTCACAACCTGTTCTAACGACGTTTATTTATTTATTTTTTTTGGAACCCCCCCACACTTTTCTGACCTTTTTAGAGTCTTATATGTGACAGCTAGAGTACGGATGACCAGAAATGACAAAGCTGATATTACCCATAATGACTATATATATTCTCGACATCAAAATAACGTCAAACAACAACAACAACAACAACAACAACAATAATAATAATAATAATAATAATAATAATAATAATAATCCATGTAAAGTATATGAACGATATGAAACTATTTGCAAATAACAGGGGAGAGCTCGAAAGTGAAGGTATACAGTGATAAAATTTGGATGGAGTTCGGAATAGAAAAACGTGCCATAATGTTAATGTGCAGAGAAAGACTCACAGCGGCAGAAGAAATCGAATTCTTTGGCAGCAAGAAGATTAGAGCGTTAACCACACAATACCGATATAAATGCCTAGGAAGTCTCGAATGTGACGTGATAAAACAGGAAGAAATGAAGGAGAAAATGAAAGAATACCTTAGGAGGATAAGGAAAATATTAGAGACCAAACAAAATAGCAGGATCTGATAAAAGGAATGAACACATGGGCTGTATCGGTAGTGAGATACACAGGACCATTCCTTGGATGGACAAAGGAAGAACTCCAGTCAATGGAGCGGCGAACAAGAAAGCTTATGACAACGCACACAGCCTTACACCCCAGAGATAACACGGAAAGACTGTTTGTGAAGAGAAGAGAAAGTGGCACAGAACCTATCAGCATAAAGGACTGTGTCCAGCGGGCTAAAGCAGGTCTGGAAAAGTATGTGCAAGCAAATAGCGAAGACATCATAAAGAGTGCCCGAAGCAGCACAACGAACAACAACAACAAAAGTAGAAAACAATGGAGCAGCACAGTAAACAAAGAAAGAAAAATGGGAACAGTAAAAACAACACGGAGAATTTCAAATACAGAAACAAAATGTTGCAGACGTCAGATCATGGACATGGCAACGCAAAGGAAACCTTAAAAGAGAAACGGGATCGGTCATTATGGCAGCACAAAATAACGCATCAGGACAAACAAAATCCGGGCGAAAATTGACTGAACACAGATAAACGGCAAATACTGCCTATGTGGAGAAGGGGATGAGATCGTAAACCACATAATCATTGAATTTAGTCAACTACCCCATAGAAAGTATGAAAACAGACACGACAGGGTAGCAACAGTGACAGACTGGGAACTGGGCAAACGAATGGGATTCAACCATGCAGAAAAGTGATACCAGCACAAACTGGAGACAGTCTTGGAGAATGGAAGCCATAAATTACTCAGGGATTTTGAGGTCCAAACTGACCATTCTATCTAAGCAAGAAAATCAGACCTGTTTATCGTGGACAAGGAGAACCTGCTAAATAATAGACGTGGCTGTGTCAGCAGATCACAAAGTAAATACGAAAGAGAACTGAAGAAGGTGTGGAACATGGAAGTCTGTGCAGTACCAGTAATAGTAGGTGCACTCGGAACTGTTCCAAAGATACTGAAAATGAGATTGGAAGAACCGGGGATAAAAGGAAGGATTGGGACTTTACAGATCTCAACATTACTGGGGACCACACGAATACCGAGGAGAGTACTGGAAATAATCTACAGCCCCAAGCTGGTGACAATAGCCTAACTGTCAAGAAAAAAGCAAGTTGGAGGCGATAGAAACCGCAGCCCTGCTGTGATATGTGGGGAATTACCGTCACTCAGCCTTCAGCGATAACCACTAGGCGACTGGTGTGAAACTGTAATTCACAGTACTGCTTTGGATTGTGAGAGCGTGAACAGAAGGGCTCAAGACTTGAGGAGTCTAGCTGTCACTCAGTCTCCGGCGGTGAACACCAGGTAACTAGTGTGAAACTACTACTACTACTACTACTACTACTACTACTGTGCCTGCAGACCATAGAGTAAAGAGGAAAGAGAATGAAAAACTGGAAAAAATACCAAGATCTGGCAAGAGAACTGAAAAAGACGTGGAGCCTGAAAATCAGGGTAGTACCACTGACAATAGGCGCACTCAGAACTGTTCCAATTCGGAGGAGCTCGGGATAAAAGGAAGGATCGAGACTGTACAGACCACAGCACTGCTAGGAACCGCACGGATACTGCGGAAAGTGCCAGAAATGAAAGGTCTATGACACCAAATGTTAGCAGTGGCCTAACAGAGGAGGAAGGAAAATGGTAGCGGAGATGTGAACCACAGCACTGGCATGATAGGCGAGGGAGAGATGAGATGTGGGCTGAAGACCTAAGGAGACTTACTGTCACTCAGCCTTCAGCGATGACCAACGGGCAACTGGTGTCAAACTGTAAACCACAGTATTGTTGTGGACTATGAGAGTGTGGAGAGGAGGGCTGGAGACTAGAGGAGACTTGCTGTCACTCAACCTCCAGCGGTAACCACCAGGCAACTGGTGTGAAATTCCAAATAGAGATAATAATGATAAAATACTTATTTAGTAGACTGGAATAAGCCATTAGGTATCTCTAGCTTAACTTTTCGTAGAAATGTAAGACTTGTCAATTTAGTTCAGTCGGTAAGATATTTATTTATATATCGATTTAGTTTAACGTAATGGGACTGACAAACAATGAAGAGTTTACTCCCCTAAATTTGACGAAGATTGTTTTTGTTCTTGTTACGGTAGTCAACTCCAGACTCGAGCTGAAGTTTGACAATAATGATAACTAGGGAGCACTCGGGGATTGCATACCTCTCTTGACACCATTTTCCAGGGGAGGAAATTTTGCATGGATCCGCCCCAAAATTTAATCACTTCTCCAGTAGCCCATAGCTCACTCTACCCAAAAAATTCATAGAAATTCATTTAGAAATTTTGGAGATATTATGTGATTGGCATATATAACGACGAGGTAAGGGAGGTGATTTTGTATGGATCCACCCCAAAATTCAATCACTTCCTCTGTAGTCTATGTCTCACCTTTCCATAAAATCTCATTAAAATTGATTGAAAACTCTTAGAGATATTGTGTAGACAGACATGAATTTTTTGCGACATTATTTTGTGTGGTCATATAACTACGACTTAGGGGAAGTGATTGTGCATTGATCTGCTCTAAAATTGAATCATTTTTTTCGTAATGTATCATCCTTGGTTTATTGTCTGCCCCTCCACAAAATTTCGTAGAAATTGATTGAGAACTTTCGGGGACATTGTGTGGACAGACATGAGCTTATACGTGAATGTATATAAGAAAAAAAAAACGAAAAAAAAAACCCGGAAAAATATCTCTTCATTAAAAAATAATTTCAGGTCCATTTAAAAATTCCTTACTCATCATTGTCAACCCTTCCAGAAGATTTCACTGAAATTCATTTGGTACTTTTTGAGATATTGTTTTGGACAGACGGAAAGACAAAAGGGAAGAAACGACCGAATATATCTATATCTATCTATCTATCTATCTATCTATCTATCTATATATATATATATATATATATATATGTATGTATATATATATATATATATATATATATATATATATATATATATATATATATATATATATATATATATATATATATATATATATATATATATATATATATGCCTTTCTCCAATTTCATTGGCTGAGGTAAATAAACGAACTACTCTATTGAAGCGAGGAGACCAGACTAATGGTAAAATGAGAAGAGAAATTAATCCACTTGAAGTGAAATATTTCCACATCGACTTTCGAATCAATTAAGACATTGAATATCTCTATTTCTAAATTGATAAGAAAATCAACAAAGACATCTCTGTTCGTAAGTAAATCAAGAAGTATCCTTACGCTGGCTACAACTCCAGCTGTCCCTGCCTCGATTCCATATATCACATTACAGCAACCTTAGTTTTGATTAGTGCAGGTTTTGCAGTAGCACGGTTAAGATGTTGTATAAATGTAATCTAACCACGTATAATAGGGGGGAAAAAAGAAAAGAAAACGCATTGAATTATGATAAGACTTTGAAGAATGCAGTTTTGAAAGGTAGGGAATTTTTTTTGTAACGAATCAACCGCACTAAACGAGGTATACGTATACAACTCACACTGCCATTGCACGATGTGTAAATAAGACTTGAAGGTGACATGTACTCGAAGTGGATGTCACCCCATTTCACATCACCGTACGCTATATTATTCATAGCTGAGCGGGAGAAATGGATTCATGCCTTTACCAGAGGCATTATAGTGGAATGAACCCAAACTGTCTCAGTCGGAATCCGTACTTCCATACAGTTATTCGCTTGAGATAATCCTAAATTCAGCTCTAACCGCTGCTTATCAAGAAAATCAATGAAACATCTCAATTCATACAACGCGCAGCATTCAGGCTGACTGAAATTATATATACTTAAAAATTCCTCGACTGAGTATGTAGTCCCATATGGTCTAGTGGTTAGGATTCCTGGCTTTCACCCAGGCGGCCCGGGTTCGATTCCCGGTGTGGGAACGCAATTATTTTTTCTCATTATTTGAATTTGTTGAAGTAGTTAATGCGCAGATAATAATTGTTTTAATTTAGAGTGAATTTAAAACATATATTACCAACCTTATTATTTATTGGCAGAATAATTTAACCTATCTATCGATAATAATTTAACCTATCTATCGATCTTTCTACTTATTTATCCATTCAATATATATATATATATATATATATATATATATATATATATATATATATATATATATATATATATATATCCTGCGATTCGATAATTCGTTTTACGGAAAAAGTCGAGAAGCGAAAATACCATCCAGCATTTGTTTTGCTTGCAGCAAGCTGTCATAGGAGCAGGGCGTACCCTCTTTCTTTATCCCCTATATCCCAGTTCGCTTTATCCCCACCACCCAACCGACGACGACTCAGCCTAAAATACCATCATTACCATTTTTTAGGGTCTGGGAGGGCTCGGAACGTGTAATAATGCTACTTGCCTCTTCGCTTCACACCATTTTGGTTTACACAAGGTTTATCCTACACTAAACTGATAAAAACAGATACTACACTTAACTCTATACTAATGAATCTCTTTAGCGGTTGAAAGTTCTGATTCTCCATGTATATTATAAAGAAATGGATATATAACCAGACAATAATTATAAATGTATCCTATTTTTCTAATTGTTTATTCTATTCAAGTTGCCTAGGCCAATTCATATTCATCGTGTAAAAACGGGATGTCAAACAGGTTCAAATTGAGTTTCAAATAAAAATAACATATATATATATATATATATATATATATATATATATATATATATATATATACACACACACACATACACACACACACACACATATATATATGTATATTATAGAGAATCAAAAACCTTTCACCACAAGAGCCCCATAAATATAGAGTAAAGTGTAGTATCTATTCTTATCAGCTTAACAACTGATACATACCTATGTGGGAGACTTGGGTATTAAACAGATTGGTACTACTATCGTTGACCGGTGCCTTAACCAAACCTCAACGCTTGTTGTCGCGTAAGAAATGTTTTACTGAAAGAGTGTCTACTCGATTGCAGGTTAGGATTCTCAACTTTGATATAAATGAAATTCCTTCTTGGATTTGAAATAAAATTGTTTTTTTCCATTTTATAACAACAGTGGTTCAAGTCATTAAAAATCGGGGACTGTTAGATTTTAAACTGATAAAAAGAGATGCTGCAGTTTGCTCTATGCCAAAAAAGACCGAGGACAAGACCATAGGGGGAGAAAATAAAGTTGCTAGATATTCCGGCCTTGTGGCAGAGATTCACATATTTCCCACTTGTTTTTGTGGTAGATGTTCAAGCTTAGGTTTCGAATACTGATTTTCGGGGTTGGCAGACTCTCCCCACTCAGACCATTCACACCCCACTATTTCTCTATCCGTCTTGTGCTGTGATAAACTTATAATTCAAGGTAGATAATTTACCTAACAGTAACACCACATCTCCCTCCAGTCTTTTTCAACCTTTCTAGACTGGAGAATCCTTTGAAAACACTTTCAGATCACCAAGAACCCCTGCATAAAAAATTTAGATGTAGTCCAGGTTATATTATCGCTCGATCTTTTGGTTAGGAGCAAAAGCCATGTATTTTTTGAAAGCTGTGGGTATGTGTGTAATTTTTTAACCTCGACATCAGTCGACAATTCGAAGAATGACGGAAGTTACATGTTCAGACCAGATTCGAATCGGTTAACGGCTTTTGTAAAGAATCAATTGACCCGAAGTGAGTAGTTGAAAAGACGCAGACAGTGTTCGCAACAGGAATTGACTTGAAAAATCAATGTTTTTTAATATTAGTATTTTCAATTTAGAAACAAATATTGACAAAAGTTGCCCAAAATTGCATGTACAACGTCGTAGGTTTTGAAAAGAATCTTTTCTTTTTCCCTGTCTTTGCTTATTCTGTGTTTTTTACACACCAGATTATAACGACGCTACAAATAAGCAATATTTAGTTTAGGATGTAGTAAAGGAATATCCCAGTAGCATGAATATAGAGATCTATAGGTGAGGAATGACCCAGTAATACTCAATGAACATAACAAAATATCAACTCATCAGGAGGTATTTTCAATGTAATACTATTAGAGTAATAGTGACACATTGATGTGTTCGAAAATTTATATGAATTACAATCTAAAAGTTGTTATCAGTATACAACAGAACATATTAGTTAATTTCGGTAAGCATTCTGAGATACTCTATTTTTTCAGCCCCTCTCACCCAAATGACGTTTTGTATAAAAACAAGAACTATAAGTTCAATGGTGTGTCCACCACACGTGGTGGTAGTAGAAGCAGGAGGGAGAGAAATAAGAGCCTGTAGTCTTTCTTTGGGTCAGTTGATTCCTATACTTTTTGCGATATGGAAATATTCGGAGAATGTTATCTTCAATAAAAATCGTAAATGGCAATTTTTGGCTTTTTTAAAATACAGAAATGCTGGACTAGTACATTTTATTTTGATCTCATAGCAATTGGTTTCCTAATGATGTCACTACTTTAATGATACCACACATCTTCCTACCTTCGTTCTTTCCCATTTCCGCTGTTTAAAGTAACTGGGACTGAGAGATGGAGAAGCGTCTTATTGATATGCGTGGACACATCTAAAAAAATATATAAAAAGGAAGTCTGCTTCCTTGTAGAAATATTGAAAGCTTATTTTACCTTTGATAAAATAATGTTTTTCATACACTTACAAGCAGCGATTCTCAGGCGTTTAAATTTAGAAGTTTTAGTGCCTGAGCGTTGGAATAAAGCACGCTTCTTTTCTCACGGGTTGGAATTCGGAATATCTTTGGGCCCAGGTAGCTTTTAAAGGTTCAAAGTAAATTCCTCCGCGGCAAATCCCTTCGCAGTAAATTCCCCTATGCTAATTCTACCAACGGTAAATTCCACCACAGTAAACACCACTATGGTAAATTCCCCCTAAACATTCATTCATTTCCGCTTACGTTTCGTATTCTGGTATCAGAGGAGCTGTTGTATTCAATTAAAAAAGATTAGATTAAGAAACGTGTGAACCATAACAATATGAATTGTAAGATTATGATATATTTCTCAAATTCTTTATTTAGAAGAAACGTAAACGGTGACACATGAAGAACGTCCCTTTCAAATCAGAGAATTTGATGTTTATTGATAATATCCTAGTAGTCGTTGTGGTGGATAAAACAAACCTTTTCTTTTGAAATTATATGATTGTAAATTTTGTATTCTAATCTAAATTTGTCTTTCTTTATTGCCATTACCAATTGATCGAATGATTCTTGAGCATTTCTTGTTAATTTATCATTAAATCTCAAGTCAAAATCTTCAATCAATCTTGATATCTTATTTTCGTGGATATTCAAAAGAATGAATTCCCTAAGCGACCTCAAAATATTTCAATGTTATTTTCATGTATATCTGAGTCACTTACATACAAAATATAAATTGAAAATCAAAAACATTGCACCCCCACTTCTGTGTTGGCCGAGTTATCTAAGAAAGAATATGTCTTAACAAGGCATATAGGCTTTCATTATTTTCATTATTTAAAAAAAAACTTATTATCGTTCCTTCTGGCTTTGTTTCTAGCCCATCTTCATTTTTGTTGCTCAATCACTTCTATGACATATTTTCCTTGGTTTAGTCCCGGGTCCATGTTTCTCTACTTCTTAGATTTATTCCTAGCATTGCTCTTTCCATTGCTCTTAGCTTCTTTCTAAGTGATGTTGTTAATTTCCATGTTTCAGACCCGTGTGTGGTAGCTGGTATTATACATTCATTGTTCACTTTATATCTTAAGGATATTGCAGGGTGCTTTTCGTTGTCTCTAATGTTACTAAATATTTTTCAACCGAGCGTTATACGTCGTTTCATCCCATTTTCATTCCCTTACTTTCAATATCTAATGCTCGGAAGAGAAGATAAAAGAGTAGACACACACAGATATTTCTCAAATTATAGTATGGAATACTATTATAAACACAAGTAAAATTATGATTTACTGTATTGTTTTATCTAATTAAATCTTTGAGTACACATTAATTTCCTTTGTGCGCTGGATGCAAAACTCACGCACACGTGCACAACTCGCTCAGCTTAGAGAGAACTATGTCTTGTACCTGTATTTACCTTCCACAGATTCTTCAGCATTCTTCAAGCAAACCTCCAAGAACTGATCTGGCACCAATACATTGTCCTTCCCGGTGCTAATTGTAGTGCACAATGCATTCTAGTGCTGTCTTCCCGGATATGACTTTGTCCTCCATTCTGAACCGTTGGTCAAGCGACGGTCACTAATTAAACCAATTCTTCGGCCATCGTCCCTTTCTTGCAGTCGAATGGATAGTATCTATTTTATCCGGTCTCATGGCATTCGAATTGAGTTACCAGAATTCTATTAACGGATCAATAATACGGCTAAATACCTTTCTATTAATCTTGTCAACGTGAAGCATCTTCTGGCCAACAAGAAATCCACTAAAGACTAAACAAATCTAAAGTAAGGTCATAGTTCAATAGTGGGACCTTGACCTGGATCACAGGTTCAGAATCTATATCTATTGTCAACTATTTGTTTTTCTACCATAACAACAACAACAACAACAGCAACATCATATCTGTTTTTCTACCATAACAACAACAACAGCAACATCATATCGGTTTTTCTACCATAATAACAACAACAACATCATATCTGTTTTTCTACCATAACATCAACAGCAACATCATATCTGTTTTTCTACCATAACAACAACAGCAACATCATATCTGTTTTTCTACCATAACAACAACAACATCATATCGGTTTTTCTACCATAACAACAACAACAACATCATATCTGTTTTTCTACCATAACAACAACAACAACATCATATTGGTTTTTCTACCATAACAACAACAACAACAACATCATATCTGTTTTTCTACCATAACAACAACAACAACAACATCATATCTGTTTTTCTACCATAACAACAACAACATATCTGGCAAATATCAACTTCGCTCAATGTCGACTTAATTCAGGACACAAATACACACAGACTCACACACACAGAGACACGCGCGCGGAGATTTCTCAAATTTAGGAATATATACAAGTAAGGAACATAATGAATTCAAGGGAGTAATCTCTTCCCTGTCAGTCTGCAATATCACGATAAACCAAACCGATTTGTGAAAATTAGCATTACCCAAACCGTGATTTGAAATCACGACCAACTGATTGGTGTGTAGCTCTCTTACTGACTGAGCTAAATTGACAAGTTTTACGTTTTTGAGAATCTTTGGAATACACAAGAGTTTATTTCATTCTGATCAATCAATACATTTATCAAATCATCATCTCCTGATTGGTAGGCAGCTCTCCTACCAACTGAGCCAAACTGTCAAGTCTTACATGTCTACGAATCTATTTATTATATACAAAATACATAAGTTGCCGTAACCTACGGTCGGAATAGTAATAGGAATGTGACCCTGCAGCAACCAACCTTGTTTTTAAATTTGATGCAATAATTTTTTTGTTTATCATGGAAAGTAGTAATGCCATAAAAAATGATTATAGTATTATAATGATAATGCAACTGCTCTGTACTTGTAAAATACTAAAAACATTGTTACACAGCATTTTCTTGTTTATGTGCAACTATAATGCTGGTATTTTTATGCATCCAAGAAAAAAAAACGTAGGGGAGAATACTGTGCAATTAGCATTTAATAGTTATCTCCCTCGACAAATGTTACACACAGAAAATATAGACGTTTATTACGTATATTATCTGCAGTTAATGGGTTAAAAACAGTAAATGTGTACAACGACCTCGTTTGATAAAAGCCACTTGTAAGAATCGACATTTCGTGACTCTGCAATAGAATTTGGGTTACTTACACTTCAATGGCATCAATGTAATTAATCACTCTATTTTCAAAGGTATTGCGCTGGTTTGTTCCAAAGAATTAAATGACGGTTAGCACGTTCAGAATAAATTCTATTTTTGACTTCCCTGGCGTTTACCACTGGAAATAATCTAAAATAGAGTAAAAAAAAAGATATGTTTTTAATAAACCTGTCAAAGAGACTTGAAAAAAAATATACATTTTTAGATCCTTTGAGTCTAATGGAGAACTGATACCAATTTTCAGGTCTGTAGACAAAACGGTATGGCCAGGAACGCTCGAAGAGTCAAACACACGCGTGTATAAAAAGGTGTTGCCCTCTTCGCCGCCTTTGGTGGCTACGGCTATTCAACTGTGTATCAAATTATCGTTATTCTATTGTTTTGTATCAAAATAATCATTTTCTGTAGTTTTTCTAATAAAATTATTGTTTTCCGAAGGGATGTTTTTCGTATATGTCCTGACTCCCTAATTGAAAAAAAAAGAAAGATCTTTTAAGGGGTTCCCATTATTACAAGAGTATCGTCTTCTACATGCACGAGCTTTTCTAGTACCGATGACCGTCACTGACAGACAGGCTGACATACTGAAACACTCCAACCACCTCTCGTTTTCTCCTCTTCTTTCTACATATATCTGCAAGGGAGACAACTAGTGTTCACTGACAGATTAGTCTCATTTGGCAGCTTCCCAGGATGGCAACCAATGAGATTGAACTACCGCATCTTTAGTTTGACTTTCAGGCTTGTTTTCCTCGCGCCATCTTAAATTGTCCCCGACTTACGATAGAGTTAAGAACCGAAAATGAGATCAGATGTTGTAATATTGTAAGTCGAATGCACATTTGAATGTACGTATTTTATAGAGATAGACACTCAAGTTCCCATTCTTGAATGTTTTCATTCTTGAAATGAAGTTAAAATAAATTCTCAATTACCGAAAGTGTTTTATTAATCAAGAAAAAAACATTTGAAAAAAAATTATCATTCATATAACAACATAAACAAATCACTAGTCGTTGTCTGATGAAACACCCATATTAAAAACTATAATTCATTTTTCCGATGACATACACTTCATGACGGATTCGAAATAATTCTGTTCTTATTTATTTTAGTAGATGAAGTATTATGAATCATTATTATTTATTCTTGCTGTTTACCTCCATTTTAATTCTTGTTGCTTTTTATCGCAACTAAACTCAGTCCAGGTACACTTCAGTAGTAAGTAAATAAACTAACTGCACAGATCGGGATAAAGATTAAGTTCCAGGTGAGAATCAAACTCTCGAACCTCAATACCGGAGGGTGACCCGCTTCACGCACGACCGTTCTTTACACTAACCTACTGGAACTTACTGCCAAGCGTCGGTCAAAATCAAACCCTTGAACTCCCTCCTCTAAGCTAGGTTTCTCATCAGCTGGTTGTTCAGTTCAACCCGATTTTATTTTATTTATTTCAGTAGATGAAGTACTACGAATTATCATTATTCAATTTTGCAATTATTGACTTTCATCTTAATTGTTGTTACTTTCATCGCAACTTAACTCAGGCTGGGTACTCTCTAGCAGTGATTAAATAAATTACCAACACAGATCGGAATAAAGAATAAGTTCCAGGTAAGAATCGAAGTAATTTGTTAACACGAAGGTAAACAATACCTAAAAACCGCCCGAAACTTTCTTTAAATAAATAAAAGTATTTTTTCTTTTTAAAAGGCTAACTTCATGCAATTTTCTCGCAATTAAAACCAAAATCAATACTTCAAACAAAATATCTATTACAATATGTTTTAAAAAGATCTTTAAAAAGTGTATGAAGGTATCTACTTTAACCGTTTCTTTTACAATGTGTGCGCACACTCACTGGATTCGTGCCTTTCCCAAGGGTATTAGTGTGAATTGAACACTGTTTTAGATACCCATACCTCCCAAACGGAAACAAAGAAAGATAATTATGGCGAAGTTCTTCAGGACTAGAGGTAAGTTTTCTTACAATAATGACCAAAGAAATCGCAACCATTACGAGAAATCGCAAGATTTCCGACCAATGGAGAATCTCTGGAGCTCCTTACACAATGGAAATATTCTTGCTACCGATCAACTCCCCATCAAATCTCACAAAATCTCACTGCTTATACCAGAAAAAGAGAATGATGTGACGATTAAAAATCGTAATATAATTTAGTAAAGTTCAAATCAACCAGTCTCAGCACTTGTCGGATCAGAAAGCAGGCGGCAAGCCTTCGGCAGAATAAGCTCGATATTCAAAAACAAGTCGATCCCAATAATCCTAAAAGAAAGAATATACAACCAATGCGTCCTCCCATTAGTCACTTACGGAGCTGAAACATGGAACCTAACCAAGAGACAAACCTGTAAACTGAGAAGCATGAAACGTGCACATGAAAGAATCATGTTCAACCTTACATGAAGAGATCGCAAGACAGCACAGTATATAAGGAAGAAAACAGGAGTCAGAGACATCATAGAATACATTAGAAAACTTAGAAAACTATTGGGAGAATGCATTGGTTGTGTACTTTTCTTTTTAGGATTATTGAGATCATCTGGTTTTTGTAAGTTGAGCTTTCTCTGTCGAAGGCTTGCCATCCCAGAGTGATTCTTGACTTCCTCCTCTTTTGTGGATAAGTTTGTCAAATGAATCGACTTTACAGTTGAATCAATCATAGAAAATACGAGGTTGTTGTGAATTTTCCCTCACCACTCTAGAAAAAACAAGTTCTTGTTTTCACTTCTCCATCGGATGATCAATTAAAATCAATTGGATTAAAAACGGAATAGAATGATTCCATGAGGTCTGCTTCAGACATTTTCAATTGCTACTTTCTGTTTCTCTTTCAAGCGTTCTTTTGTTGAAGTCTCACTCGCCATCTTGAATCAAAGACGCCATTTTAAAAACATTCAATCTTCGTTTAATTCATCAAGTCTTTAAAAAAAAAAAAATGTTCACGCGATACAACATCCACGATTTATGCCTTCATATCCCTTGACCCGACCAAAGAAATCGTTTCTGCTTCCTTGACTTCAATTTTTTTTCGGCACCGATGCGTGGTAAGAAGGTTGGCTCGATCGTTAGAAATGAGGTGAAGAGGTCCAGAGGGTTTATTTTGTTTCTCTCAATCGAACGATGGGAATGGGAAAATATCTACACCTTTTTTTCTTCCTGTTGTGTAAAGTGATTGATTAGTTTTTCCCCGGCCTTTGATTAAATGTAAAAGAAGAATATGGCAAATAGAAATGAACAGTGAAAAATAAGATAATCAGAATAAGACAGAACAGTAGTGAGAGGAGGATAAAAATAATAAATCTCATTAAATAAACAAACAAGCAAACAAATAAACAACAACAACAACAATAACAATGATAATATCAATAATAATAATAATGATAATGATAATAATAATGGCTGGAGACTTGAGGAGACTTACCGTCACTCAACCTCCAGCGGTAACCACCAGGCAACTGGTGTGAGATTGCATAATAATAATAATAATAATAATAATAATGATAATAATAATGATAATAATAATGATAATAATAATAATAATTATAATAATAATAATTATAATAATCATTATGATTATAATAATAATTATAATAATAATAATAATAATAATAATTATAATAATAATAGTTGAAGAATGAATGAATGAATGATGAGTGTTCGATAGTTGATTTCGCTATCCCACACTATAGCCGTATTGAAACAAGAATTCGAAAAATACTAGGACCTGGCCAGAGATTATACCTATAGTTATTAGAGCCCCAGGGAAAATCTGTAAAGACTTCCGTAAAAGGCTCAAATGATTCGGAATTTTGACTAAAATCGTCGAACTGCAAAAAAACAAAAACAAAAACAAAAAACAAAAAACAAAAAGAAAAACAAACGGTTCTTATTCTCCCAGAATCCTTGAAAAGTCTTCGATTTTTGAGGAGATTTGCTGCCATCAAGTCTCAAGGACGAAAACCAACCATTCAGGAAATATGCAACGAACAGATAATAATAACTCACCATCAGAGTCAATAATTTGATATCCATAGCATCAAAATTTGAAGTTGCGTAAAAAAATATACCATCGACGAATAAATGCGGTCAGAATAAATTCTGCTTTTGGCATCACTGGTGTTTTCCACAGGGAAAACATCTAAAATAGGAAAAATAATATCCAGAAACATCCACATTATCAAGGATCTAGATTAATGAACTGTACCCGTCAAAATGAGGCCCCAAAAGGTCAAAGGTCCAAAATTCAAAAAAAAAAAAAAAAAAAAAATTGGATGGGATATAGAAGAGAACTGATGCCAATTCTCAAGTCTGTAGACAAAACAGTATGGCCAAGAGCGCTGGAACACACAAACAAACAAACCCTTCGCCATCTTTTGTAGCTATGGTTGTTAGACTCGAGAAGACTGCCGTCACTTGATCCCCAACGACTGATATGGAATTCATTCAAGAATTATAAGTATAAGAACAATAGGAGCTACACCCATCAAATGATGTAAGATTCGAAATACATAAGCGGCATTTCCATCTGCCTGAAGAGTTTCACGGAAGGCTGCCTCTGTAACAACCATTAGTCTACAGACGGACATTGAGTAAATAAAGTAAGTAGTGCCCTGGCGCAGGCTATGGCTTCATTGTCCGTGTTGTTGACCACTTGGTCACCCTGCACCTCCTGACGGACATTCAAGATATTTCAACTTGTTTACGAGCGTAAACAAGATTTAATGATTTAAGCGGCCTCTAATGATTAACGCTGTACGACCGGCCGCTTACGCACGCGTCTCATCTAGTCTTCCATTTTACCAGACCGAATTGTAAGAATTATTCGTAATGGCTAAACCGCCTGAAATATTCGAAATGGGAAATGAAAACGATTCTCATTCACCATGCAATTCTTCTTATCTTTTCTATATTTTGCAGATTCGCTCTCATCATTACTCTCCCCATATTTATTCGGCTTCTTTTTCCCCGCTTACTTTGTAGCCTCTCTCCGTCTTTCTCTCCTCATCTCTCTCCCTCTTCCCTTTCTTTCTTTCTTTCTTCTTTTCTTCCTCTCTATATCTTTCTTTCTTTTGTTATATTTCTTTCTTTCGTTCTTTCTTTCATCCTTCCTTTGGGTGTGGGTGTCCGAGCGATTAACTGATCAGAGAATGGACTCGGCGTGCCGAGTTCGAACTCCTGCTGGGGCAGTCTGTGTTCACTTCGCACTTTGAGAAAGGCATGAAATTATATGAGTATTTATGAGTAAAAAAGCATGTGTTGAAGTGAGCGACGCCACCTCAGGTCCTTATCGCATTTAAGTCTATTTCTCGTATAGCCAACGGGCCGATTAACTATCAGACTAAAGCCAAGCCTTCATGGAGTACAAAACAGAATTTGATTTGGGGGCCCCTAATACTTTTGAAAAGAAAAAACACTACGAACACTCAAGCTTTCACGTGAGACATTTCAAGGCGCTTTTGGAGACCCTCTGAGTAGCCGCCTAGTTTGCTTACGCATCGGACCGGCTCTGGAAATAGTAATGTGATTTGTGGACCTCAGACAGGGGCGAACGAAGCCGTAGCCAGCATAAGGGAACTTCTCGCTTTTTCTCTCTCTCTTTAGCAATAATATGTATCTGATAATAGAGATCTTTTATTTTTTTCTATATCAGCACGTTCACATTAACGTAGATTTTTTAAAAAAAGGGAAAACTTATTTAATATCTGTATCTCACATAAATGAATCATCGTTACCTGCACATGTATACCAGAACTAATAATCTAAAAAGTATTTTAAAAAAAGATGTCTTTTATCTAAAATTATCTAGATAATTCCAGCACAAGATTTGGACATCGTTGGTCAAAATTGACCACTGAGGCCCTCAAAAGCACCTTTTTGAAAGAACAAAAAAAAAAAACATTTTCAGATGGTGCCATGCAATGAACTCATGCAAAATTAAAAGATTTTAGTCCCAACATATGATCTGGAGCACCCAGAGACAGACACACAGACGAGCAAGGGGAGAAGAATATGCAGCCCATCTGGCTAGTTGGTCAAGCACACGATGTGTGGGGCTACGGTAATTAGACTATATTAGCGATACCCCCCAAAAATCTATATTTCAGCACTTTGAATATACTAGTCTGTGGTCCCTATTCCCCAACTGAAACTCTAAATTTTGACCCAGAGGGGAATTTTCCCTGGGAAGGATATCGGAGTTTAAGAAGCAGCGGCATTCTTCGCATTAATCTGCTTTAATATTTTTTTTTCTAAACGATTAGAAAATTTATCACAATCAAATGTAAAATTGGGTCTTATAATTCAACGTTTCATTCATTATGGTCTTCATATGAATAAATTCTCTCTCTAAGAAAAAATCTGTTTCATTTGATGTCTTGGTAAAAATTTCGCTGACGGAGGTTGTCCGTGGCATAAATGTTGGGGCTTCATGACTTGGAAAATTGTATATTATATCATATATACATATTGGATTCTGCGACAAAATAAGGTCGGGAACCACTGCTCTAGGGGCATGGATGAGGAATAACCCGAGCACGTTAGGTTGTAAAAATAGTGGAATTTTTAAATTCCAACCAACTAAATACCATTCGAGTGTCTTGCAAACCTGATCTACAGTTAGCCACAAGGTGCAAATCAAGAAGACCATTCCATAAAATCGAGCATTTCTGCATCAACATTTTTGCTCGTTCGACATCCTTGCATACTTTTGTTGTGTTTTTAGTTTAGTTGATCATACACCAAATTTCATACAAAACTGTCAAATGAGAATGACTAAGACGGTGTCCATTGCAAAGGTGCATGTTTGGAAGGAGCTGGACTTTCATGGTGCGCAGTGCAACCTGTCATCAGAGTCGTGCAAAGTAATTTTCCGTCCATCGTACAAAACTACGGTTTTGAAGTATTTCGGTCACTTGACTTCAATTTTTCCCATTTAGATGTTTTATATCTGAATTTAGATCCATTGACAATTCAGATATTCTATATCTAAATTTAGATCTACAATTTAGATCTATAAATTTGGATGTATTACGTCCAATCCGTATTTTTTTTCAATTAGTTTCATTAGATTTCTCGAGAACTGTTAACCCCCCAAAACTTCAAACCCGGATACAAACTCTGTACAATGACCAATTGTCGAGTAATCGCAGTATACACAAACACACACTCTCTCTCTCTCTCTCTCTCTCTCACACACACACACACACACACACACACACACACACACGTGTACACACAGAGATCTTTTCAATTGTAGTTCAATATGCGGATGTGTCTCTCTCTGCTTAGGATTGAGTTTCATGATGGAAAGAGCCCATGTCATTGAATATGTAATATAAAACAGGTCTGGTTAGTCGCTCAATAGAAACTGCCAGCATGTCAAGTTGGGAGTGATCAATCAAAGCATTGGAAGGAGGGCTGATCTATGAATAAGTTACTTCTCTCGTCTTTTGCTGGGCAATGATCTCTAAAAATGTCTGAATCCCCATCCCCGACCAAAAAAAAAAAAAAAAAAAAAACTAGCTTGGACATAAACTAGGGGATCAATTTAGCATAAATTCACATAGCAAATAAAACTCCATGCTTAAAACTTATTAGGAAGGGGTTTTGTCAACGTAATGAAAATTCTAGGTTGCGATTTTCAGCCCTCTACACGTCTGTAATTGTTAAACATACCAACATTGCTAGACAGACAGCCAGATCAATAAGTACATCCAGAGTATCATTTTCAATAAAAATCGTAAATGGCTTCTTTTTTTTTAATACAAAAATGCCAAACTCTTGACGTCACGCCTTCAATGACATCACATCTCTTCCTCCCTATACCTGTTGTTCAACGTAAGTGGGACCGTCCGACTGAAAAGTGTCAGGTTGAGATGTATGGACACATCTGAAAAAACATATCGCTAATCTTAGATTAGCATTGAGAAAATGACTGTCGAGATCGAGTCTCTGTAGAAAGAGCCCCAGTCATAATATTGCATTGGATGAAGTATAATTTTCGAATTCATGCAAAAAAAAATGCATCGAGGAATAAAATCTATTTATAACATCGGCAGCATTTTCCATTGGAGAATGTAGATGTTATTAACAAGCCAGTCAAAGTAAAAAGAACTGTTCTCCACCCTTGGTGACTACGGTCGTTTAATACTACATGCTTATTGTTTGCTGTCTAGTACCCATTTGTTATACATTCTATCTTTAACAAAGAGCGCACTAACACTGACGGACCGGACGAAGGGGTATGTTGAAAGAAAAAGTTCAAGAACCCTGATGTACAAGTACAATCGTTCATTTCATTTGATACAATAGGTATTAGATATAAAGGCCTGAAGAAGTCGGGGACCACAAAGGTGACAGTAGTGTCAATGGTCTTCGGAGCCCTGGAAACAGTCCTTGAGAACCTTGCAAAAAGGTCGGAAGAAATGGGAATATAGGGAAGAGCTTCAATTAATCAGAACCCCCAGAAGAGCAGAATGTGACACAAGTTCGGTCCAACGTAGGGAAACCTCACACGCAGACATGTGGGACAGGGACTTCCTTTGAAACATTCTCTTTCGAAGACATAAGAGCATTTGACTTGGTCATAGGGCGAACCCTGATCGCACTAGATTATTCATAAGGTGCTCAATTGGGTCGGAATTGGCTAGGGAGTCTGGGAAAATCTGGCACAATTAAACCAGCAGGGTGAGGTGGTAGAAAAAACTTCGGTTGTGTGGAAACCATGATCACTGTCACAATTTAGAAGGACCAGAACATAACAAAATCGTTAGAGAAAGCTTTATGGTGTATATTCTAGATACAATTGGTTTAATCAAGTTTTCTCTCTTGTATTGTTGTTCGTAATGGTTGTCTTTTGATGGGAAAAAAATTGTAGTTATCCTGCCTACTATTTTAGAGAGAGAGAGAGAGAGAGAGAGAGAGAGAGAGAGAGAGAGAGAGAGGGAGAGAGAGAGAGAGACAGAGACAGAGACAGAGACAGAGAGAGAGAATGAAAAATTGAAGAAAAAAAAGGGGGGAAGACAGCCCCCCCCCAGAAAAAAGGTGAAATAGAAAGAGAGGGAGAAGAATGCAATTAAAAAGAAGAATGAGAAGGAGCCAATGAAAGTAAGAGATAGATAGATAGATAGATAGAGACAGAGATAGAGAGAGAGAGAGAGGGGGTGCTAACAAAAGAGAGGAAGAAAAATTGAAGAAAAAAAAAAACAGAGGTAGAAAGAAACTACAAGACTGATATCAGAACAACGAAAGGGACAACCGAAAACCGAGCAAGAAAACGCCATTCATGAATCTCCAACTCAAACCTTTCTCTCTTTTTGTCTCAGTGCAAAGCAATCTGCAACAAATCATCATCATCATCATCATCATCACCACCACCACCACCATCACCACCACCACCATCATCATCATCATCATCATCATTCATTCATTTAATAGTCATCGTTGGACACAGCCCTCCCCCAAGATTCGCCAGATATCTCGATCGTGGGCGTCACAGTGTTCATATTTCACTTATCCGGCCAGTAGTTACTCTTTGATGGAGTATTGAGATCATCTGACGTTTTGGTTCGAAGTCCTTCCAGCCATTTGAGTGTTAGCCTTTACACCACACCAAGCTTTTTTTTTAATATTTTCTTCCAGGAACTAAAGATAGGGTTCGTTTTCAGGAGATAATATATAGGCATAAGGTCATATCTTCTGAACTTGTCTAAATCACCACGCTATTGTATTGTTTTACCGGCCACGAATTCGCATTTGGTCTCAGGGGATGCAGGTTCCTTTGAATTCAATTGATTCACCTACACAATAAATCAACGGATAATATTACAAACAATGAAAGTGATGTAAATGAAAAAAAAAAAAGGTTCAACTAGGGAATGAAACCTAGAGCAAAAAAAAAGGACAAAAAACAAAACAAAAATGAAAGAAGTGAGGTAGTTTAATAAGAGGATAAGGAGGAAGGGTAAGAAAAGAAAGTTAGGTAATTTTATGAAAGGGTAGGGAAATTTTCATATATGAAACTAATCCATGTTCGCACAACAATTAGATGAAATCGTGGATGGGTAACAAAGACGGGAATGGATAAGGGAGAGAATGAGAAGATACAGGCGTTGATTGAAAGCAGAGACGTGATAATGGATAGTTGTCAACACACGAGAAATTTCCGCAGGTCCTCATATAATCATCACCAATAACAAAGCTGTTTAGTCACTCAATTGAAACCGTCACATTGTCAGCGTCATTTTGGCTGCATACTGTGTTTGGGGTGATCAATCAAAAAATTAAAAAAGGGGTGAACTATGGATATTAGTTAGGTAGTGATATCTAAGTAAGTCTGAAATTTTGAAAAGTGAATGCTGCTGGACACAAACTGAGGGATCAATTTGACATAAACGTACATAGCGAATTGACCCCCCTCCCACTGAAAAGTTATTTAGTGGGTATTGATATTCAAGAGAAGAAGAAATCAAGCGAATAATCACTCTGGGATGGCAAGCCTTCGGCTGAACAAGGTCAACCTTCAAAATCAAGAAGATCCTGTTAACCCTGAAAAGAGGAGTCTATAACTAATGCATCCTCCCAATAGTCATTTATTGAGCTGAAACATGGAATTTAACCAAGAGATAGATCCGCAAATAGAGAACCATGCAACGTGCACATGAAAGAATTATGCTGGGACTCACATGGAGAGGCCACACGACAGCACAATATATCGGGGAGAAAACATGAGACCAAGACATTATGAATAGTGTAAGAAAACTGAAATTGCAATGGGCTGGTCATGTTGCAAGAATGGCAGACAACCAATGGACATCACGACTCACAACATGGATCCCCAGAGATCACATGCGCAACCGGGGCCGGCAGAATACTCGATGGAAAGACGAGCTAGACAAATTCAGAAATTACTGGCCCCACAACGCCAATGATAAAGAGGTGTGGTGGTCCTGAGGAGGGTTTATATCCAACGACGGACGATAAAAGACTGATGATGATGATGATGATGATGATGATGATGATGATGATGATGATGATGATGATGATGATATTCAAAAAACCGAAAAAAAGTTTTCTCTGGACATAATAGGAAGTAAATGTTGAATTTTTCAGCCTTCTAATTCTATGGGCGTGGCCTGTACGCGTGATACATTCATAGCCAGCCAGACAGACCAGCTTAGAAATTGAGAGAAACTTGGGTAGACTCACCATCATAGTCAAAGCGTAAAAAAAAAAAAAATTTTCGAAGAATAAATATGGTCACAATAAATTCTACTTACGACATCACTGGGGTTTCCATAGAAAAAATGTAGAATAGAGTAAAAAAAAATATCTTGAAACATCTATGTTCTGGAGAATTTAGATGTTATTATAAACTCATCAAAAAGGTCAAAAGCATTTTTTTTAATCAAAAGATCAAAAAAGAAAAAGCGTTTTAGAAAAGGTCTGGTCGAGTAATGATGTCAATTTTCAAATCTGCCGGCAAAACTGTATGGCCAGAAGCACTGGAACACCCAAACACCAAAACAAACATAAAACACACATACACACACACACATGCACACGCACACACACACACACACACACACACATACACACACAAAACATGCACGTATAAAAAAAAAGGGTAGAGCCCTTCGCCATTTTTGATGGCTACGCATATTCCTTTGTTGACGGTCTCTAATGATAAAATCTGACGAATAAACTAACGTTGATTCCTTGTTAAAAGAAACTGAGATTCTAGGTATTAATGGAGTTGATACGGTGTAATGCACCTCCCCTGCCACCTCATGGGTCATGACAGTCCATTTAGATTCCGCCCGTCTCTTGTGGGTCATGGTAGCCCATTTAGATCCTTTTAGTCGACGGTATGATGAAAGCATTGCTGTCTTATTTTATGAGCTCGGCTTACCCAGCAAATATAGACTTTATCAGGGAGGGGAGGATTCATACGCCCACTCTTCAAACTGATGTCAGATTATTCACATCAAAAAATCGTGTTTGTGTTCAGCTTTCATGTCCTTCTGACAAAATCGAAGGTACAAAACTAGGGAATGTAGACAACTGCATCTACCTAGGACAAGAAATCTCCACGAGACCCTCAAAAGAAGAGGAAATCAAGCAAAGAATCACTTCAGGATGGCAAGCCTTCGGCAGAGCAAGCCCAACCGTCAAAAACCAGACGATCCCAATAATCCTAACCCCCCCCCCAAAAAAAAATCGAGTATACAACCAATGCATCCTCCCAATAGTCATTTATGGAACCTAACCAAGAGACAGACCCACAAACTGAGAAGCATGCAACTCACAGATGAGAGAATCATGCTCAACCTCACATGGAGAGATCACAAGACAGCCGAGTATATCCGGGAGAAAACTTGAGTTAAAGACATCATAGAATCTATTAAAACATGTTGCAAGATAAGTAGACAAACGATGAACATCACGACTTAAAATATGGGCCCCCCCCCCGAGATCACGTGTGCAACCGAGGCCGACGAAATACAAGATGGAGAGATGAACTAGACCAATTCAGAAAATACTGGCTCTGCGACGCCCACGATAGAGAAGTGTGGCGAATCCTGGGGAGGGTTTATATCCAACGATGGACGATAAAAGACTGATGATGATGATGATGATGATGATGATGATGATGATGATGATGATGATGATGATATATGTTTGTAATGGAATGCATTGAACTGAATTACGCCCAGGGAATAATCGAGATGTAACACCTATCTGTTGAGTTTCCCTCTTCACCTTCCAATGGACATATATATATATATATATATATATATATATATATATATATATATATATATATATATATATATATATATATATATATATAATCCCTGAAACGGTTACATGGTAAACAACTGATGATCCCCACAAGAGACGATTTGTACATCGTACAATAAAAACTAAGTATAGGGGAAACAAAGAAAAAAAAACTTTTGAATATTACATAAATTACATTGACAGATATCGGGAAACGGAAACGGGTGTCTGCTGTGACACAAAAAATCTACTGAATTTTTTTTTTAACCTTTAGTGTTTAAAGCTGTAAAGCTTGCTAGAATATATATATATATATATATATATATATATATATATATATATATATATATATATATATACACACACACACATATATATATATATATATATATATATATATATATATATATATATATATATGAATAATAATTAATCATTAAATCTGGGGAATATTTGTTTCTATGGGTGAACAGTTACACACTAATTTGGTTGTGAATCTAAATCACCAATTAGAGTGTTCAAAGACTTGTCTTAGTAAAACCCGAGTTTAGGGATTTTGTCAGATCAAACATACTGAAATTCAGGTAAAAGGCCGATATAATATTTCGATGCGTACCGAACACATCTCATCGGGGGAATTCCTCTGATGAAAAATCATTGACTGAAATGACATACGTTTTTTGAAAAAAGGGTTTTTTTCATAAAAATGTATATTCAGTATTTAAAGCTGTAAAGCTTTTTAGACTATATATGTATATATACACAGGTCTGGTCAGTCACTCAATGGAAACCGTCACATTTCTGTCGCCTTTTGTTGGACAGTGAACACTAAGAATTTTGAATGCTGGCACAAGCTGGACATCGATTTAGCATAAATAACATTGCGAATTGAGCTTTCCACTAAAACGCTATTTTGGGAGAATTAAAAAAAATGTTGACGTAATAAGGAGTAAATGTAAAAATACATACACACATATATATATATATATATATATATATATATATATATATATATATATATATATCCCTTCTTTAAAGTTGAGCACTTTTAGGTTGTGCAACCCGTCCAATATAAGCTACAATAGCAATGCTCATTATGCGTAAGTAAATATATCACTTGATTCAGTCCCATTGACGGCCCAGTTCTGCGTACGGGCAGGGATAGAATGTCAGCCTCTGTGTCTGGAGCGAAAGTTTCGGTCCTACCTTGTGGTACTGGAGGGGATGTTGGATAGTCTATAGCCACACTAAAGGGTTGTAATACAACGAAACAGCTGTTTGTCTGTGGATGACACAATTATTAAATACATATATATATATACATGGCTGGGCTTCACGAACGTAGATTTTCAGAGGTGTTCCACGCGTGCAAGACCTTAGACGAAGGCCAAGGGTTTGCATCATATGGTTCACCGAGGTGGCACTAATTGGAATAGGGTCCCTTGGACATTTGATGCTAGCTGTGGAGACTCTGTTGCTGCTTTGTGGGAGTGTTCTGATAGTATAACTGACATGGATAGTTAAACCACAGGATATGGACACTGTGATATATATATATATATATATATATATATATATATATATATATATATATATATATTTATATATATATTGTGTCCGTGTGTTTTGTTATTCTTACGATTAGATTTATACTTTGGGGTTGACTCATTCGCCGGAAGTATATACTGTAATTATCTCCTAAACAAAAATCAAGAGTCGACTTATATACGACATCCGTCGACAAATGGCCGATCAACAGATTTTAAATCATCCGGATAAATACCAACCCACACACAAATTGTATAATTAAAGAGACGGCAGTTGTCTGTGGTGGTTCTGATCGTAAAATAAAGTTCTCTTGTTTTGTCCATTATATAATACGCTCCACTCCCAAGTATTCATTATATAATCCGAACTGAAGTGTCTGGCTTCAACAAGATATTGTTATATATAACAGTGCTTTTCAAAGTAGTGGTTGGGGTCCTCCAGGGTTTGCCAAAAGATTTTTGGGGTCAAAGAAATATTTGAAAAACTTTTCTAAAGCGAATGATAATGCAAGTAGAGTTTTTAAGAATATGATTCACATTGATAGGAACAGATTGTTATTGAAAGATACGAATACACTAAGACAGATGTGAACAAATAGGCAGACGGGCGTGAATTAACAGACAGACATGAATAGATAGACTGATAAATAAGAATGATATACATATATAAACCTCCATATTGTAAATACGTCATCTTTGCCTGTTTGAAGAGAAAGGAACAAATGTCATCCATTACGTTCCTTTCACGAAGCCTTCAACACAACCAAGCGAGATATCAGCCCCCACCCCTTACCTTGCCCTTTTCGCCTTTTCTTTTTGGAGAACTTGAAATAACGTATACACCGCGTTCTCTTTATCAAGCTCGCAAAAAATGGCGGAAATTGAGCCATAAATCTGCACTGACTGAGATTTCAGTCATCCGCAGTCAAATGATTTTCAAGTTCTTCTGGGGACGTATTTGTGATTGGACGTACGTAAGTCAGACAGGTGTGAGTCGACCCGAGACTGAACTATGATAACATGTAAATTTTTAGTGAACACATCTGGCTCTATGCGTGTAATTGCATTTAGAATACCTTCATCCATTTGATTCATGGTTCATACTTTCACCTGGTCCACGACAGGCTTTCAAGAAATGTCCATTCACTGGATTCCATACGTCTATCACAGTCAGTTTCAAGGGAGCGCGATTTGAATTAAGGACTACACATTGTCGTACAAAATGATTGTTGAGAATCAAGTTGGCAGACACACACAAAGGGACCAGTTTAGAAAAACTGAAATTATTAATTGAACAACCCCAGTTATAAACTTACTGGATTGCGGGTCAAAAAGCAAAAGAATCATTTCTAGATATAACGAGGAATAAAGTTTCAAATTTCAGCCCTTTAGCTCCATTGCTGCCGCCTGTAAGCCTCATAACTCATACATACAAACCTACGTACCTGCACATGACTTCATCATACCAAAAATTCCACATACCCACCTACTTTCATTCATGTAACACCTGGCATATCATAACATATGACTGAATCACAAACACTCACACACCCACTAACTTTACCTTACCACAACGCACAACAGAGTTAAAAACATCGGTTTCCTGGTTTTGTGCTCATTTTCCCTGAAAAAGTTCATGAATAGACGAAACGTTGAAATATGATGTTTAATTTGATTTAACAAGTATTTCAATATTGTCATTGAAATCTCATACATACTCAGCCCGCCAACCCACCAGACGGACTCACTTGAAAGCTGGAGAAACCTATACCGACAGTTTTGCTTGACGGTTTCTAATCGGCAGTCTCACTTTTTATGTCGGTAAAGGGAGAGCAACTCCTACTTAAGGAATTACACAATAGATACGTTTGTGGAAATTGTTTTAGCTATGAATTTTCGACTCCTTAAATGTGTTACTCCGTTATGCAATCACGCGGAGGTCTTCCTGAAGTTTCAAATGTCAGCTGTAAACAATTTTTTATGTAATTCAATTGATGTTGCAAAGGTAATGTAATGCATAATAGAAAGCAAGATTCCACTCGGAAGATGAAGAGTCAAGTTACTTGAGGTGAGTAATTATTCAGCTAAAGGCATTTGATAATGTGATGTCTTCTTCAATCTGTTCGTATCTATCTATCTATATCAGTCTGCTCACATTCATTTATTTCTATTCGCACCCATGCATCGATCTATCTTAGTCTACCCACACCTATCTCTGTTCATACCTATCTATCTCAATATGCTCATTAGATCTATATATCTATCTCAATCTTCATATCTATCCATCTATCTATCTATCTATCTATCTATCTATCTATCTATCTATCTATCTCAGTCTGTTCATATCTCTCTTTCTATCTATCAATCTTATTCTGTTCACTTTATCTATCTATCTATCTATCTATCTATCTATCTATCTATTTAAATCTGTTCATATCTAAATCTGATATCTATCAATATTTGTTCATATTTAGCTATCTCAATCTGTTCATATCTATCTATCTATCTATCTATCTCAGTCTTTTGATATCTATCTATCTATCTATTTAAATCTGTTCATATCTAAATCTGATATCTATCAATATTTGTTCATATTTAGCTATCTCAATCTGTTCATATCTATCTATCTCAGTCTTTTCATATCTATCTATCTATCTATCTATCTATCTATCTATTTAAATCTGTTCATATCTAAATCTGATATCTATCAATATTCGTTCATATTTAGCTATCTCAATCTGTTCATATCTATCTATCTATCTATCTATCTATCTATCTATCTATCTAAAATCTGATATCTATCTATCAAATCTATCTAAATCTGTTCATATCCATTTGGATTTGTTCATATCTATCAAAATCAGATATCTATTGATATGAGTTCATATCCATCCATCCAAATCTGATCATGGCTATCTAAATATATCCATCAATATTTGTTCATATCTATCCAAATATGTTCATATCTATCTAAATATCTTCATATATATCTAAATCTTCTCATATCTATCTACCAATTTAAATCTCATATTTATCTAAATCTTCTCATATCTATCTATTTATCTATCTATCTATCTATCTATCTATCTATATAAATCTGTTCATATCTATTTACTTTCTTAGTGATCACCGCCCACGAAAAGGTGGATGGAATAACATTCATTGTTCACACCTTTTCCAATTTTTTTAAATGATCATCCTGTACACAGTGTGCTGACCAAAGATGTTGATCACGTTACGGTTTCTATTGAGGGATTAACCAGACAGATCTATTTGATTGAATAGAAAGTCTCCTTCTGTTTTGACACCTGTAGCATCCTCCTCCTCCACCTCCTCCTCCTCCTCCTCCTCATCATCATCATCATCAGCAGCAGCAGCATTCAAACTTCCGCCGTTGGGCATTGACTCTCCTCTAGATTTGCCTGACCTCTCGATCGTGATCGTCGCGGCGCCAATATCTCCTGATCTTATCTAAATCGTCACGCAATCTCGTTTTCTGACATACACAATTTCGCATGTGATCTCTTGGGATTCACGTTGAGTAGTTGCGATGTCCAGAGGTTGTCTGACATTTCGCAACATGACCAGCCCATTGTCGTTTGAGTTTTCTAATTGAATCTATGGTATCTCTGTCGCCTGTTCTTTCTTTGATACTCTGAGTTATCTTGTGTTCCCTCCTGTATGTATTGTATGGCTCTTAGTATAAGAATCAATCGTAAAAGAGATCAAATAATGAATGAAGTGAAATGAGCATCATTGGATACACGCAGGTGATTCGTTGAAAAAAACACAACAACAAATAAACCTGATTCTGCAGACGATAAAATTGATGACTTTCGTGGTACGCAGACATTAAAATTTAAAAACAGTCTGGTTTTCAAGCAGGGAGAGAGAAAAAGAGAGAGGGGGGCAAAGACAGAGCCAGAGAGAGAGAGAGAGAGGAACAGAGAGAGAGAGAGAGAGATAGAGAGGAAGAGAGAGAGAGAGAGAGAGAGAGAGAGAGAGAGAGAGAGAGAGAGAGAGAGAGAGAGAGAGAGAGAGAAAACAGAGGTGGAGAGAGAGAGGGAAAAAGAGATTGTCAGAGATATACATGAGGCGTGAGAGGGGGCAGTGACAATGAGATAGAGAGATAGGGAGGGGAAGGGCAATGAGAGAGTCATAGAATGAGAGAAATCCAGAGAGAGAGAAAAACAGAGAGAGGTAGAGAGAAAAACGGAGAGAGAGAGAGAGAGGGAGAGAAAACACAGAGAGAAAAACAGAGAGAGAAAAACAGAGAGAGGGGGAGAGACTGTCAGAGACATGGATAGGGAGTGAGAAGGAGGTAGAGACAATGAAAGAGAGAGGAACTGAAACAGCGAGAGAAACTGAGAAATAGAGAGAGACAGAGAATGTAAGAGAAAGAGAGAGAGAGAGACAGAGAATGTAAGAGAAAGAGAGAGAGAGAGCGAGAGAGAGAGGGAAAGACAAAATGGAAGCAAGAGAGAAAGAAAGAGAGGAGAGAGTCAGAGATAGACAGAGAGAGAACACCGTAGTCTTGTTATAGAACAAACATTGAAGCCGAAGAAGACATCAACTCTGTAAACAACGGAGACAGTAGTAGTGGAGGTAGAACCTACATTAGAAAGATCTTTCACTAAAATATCAACTCATGGTGGAAGCCCGGATAGGCAGGACCGAGTCAGACAGTGCATAAATTATACGGCCGCTTGCCGTAGAGTGATGCCTAGATAGCAAGCTACAAGGTGGCGCAAAATAAACTGACTTCGATTCGTTCGTTTGGTGGAGTGAGTGACGCCACTTGAGGTGCTTTGAAAGATTTATTTTTGTTATCATTTATCTAGTGATTCATGTGTGTCTGTGTGTCTGTGTGTTTGTGTGTGTGCGATCATTATAAGATGAAATTAGATATATGCACCGGAGACATATGGACGGACAAACCGACACTTCCCAAGCTGCTGGCGATAGCATGATAGAAGTTTTAATTGTGGAAGTCGTAAAAACTGCTTCAACCGAATCCAACCGATTATTGCTTGTTATGTTATTGTTGATTGAGGCAACAGCAATAATTTTTGTCCTGTTTCTTAATTAAAAAATACACCGCAAATCGCCAGTATAACCAATATGAAGAATAAACAAAACCCCCCCCCCCAAAAAAACACGCCATTAGAGTCAATAATTGAACAAGCGTAGTGTCAAAATTTGAAATCATGCAAAAAAAAAAAATCCATCGACGAATAGATATGGTCAGAATAAATTCTATTTATGACATCACTGGCATTTTCCACTGAGAAAACGTCCAAAATAGAGTAAAAAACAAAAACATCTAGAAACGACAAGATTCTGGAGAATCTAAATGTTTTATGATAAATTATACTTGGTAAATTAAGGCCCGAAAAAGGTTTTTAAAAATTCTAGAAAGTGTGTAGTAGAATACTGATGCTAATTTCCGAGTCTGTACACAAAACGGTATGACCAGGAGCTCTGGAACACAAACCCACACACATAATAAGAGATAAAACCCTTCACCATCTTTGACGGCTGTGGTTCTTCAACTGTGGCCCAGAAGAATCAAAATGGTCAGTTAATTTAATGCTACCCTGTATTTCATATGAAATGTTGTACCGTAAATAAATCTCGAATAATGCTTACAGTGATGAATCTAATAATTCAATTGGATATAATTCGTTAAAATTGATTGTTTTTGAGTCCTCAACATCAATGGTGTCTACCCAACGAGTTGGATTAATTTTCAAGTACAATTTCAAATCAGTACATGATACTTCTCAAGTTACTGATAACATCGACTAAGCATGGGATGAAAACTACTACAGTTCGAACTGTTCACCGTCGGTTCAATGGATTTAGGTCTGGATATAAGGATACCAATAATAAACCTCCAGAGAATTACCGACAGATAAACGGCTAATCAATAAAGGATCGAGCACTTTCTAGAAACTTCAGTACTCCGACTGTGACGATATCACGTAATCTCAAGGCAATATGAAAAGCCAAATAGTTTGAAAAAGTGGTTCTCACATGGACTGAATGAAATGCTCTGTCGCAGTTCCTGATCTCAAACCTCTCTGCTGACCATATCTAAGATTTGAGAATTTGGATTTCATGTCCGTAATAAAACCATTTGAGTCTGCCCCGTGGCTTAGATAGTTGCAGAGTTGTTGGTGTTTGAAGCCAAGTAAAAGGCCATGATTCCGAAGGATACAAGTATTCCTTCTGTATCGATAGCCAATGAAAATAGAGACTTGAAAATCTCAACATTTATCCCTTATTATGTCTATGAGATGTTATGAGATATTTAAAAAAAAAATTCTTAAACTCCTAATGTTTTCAGTGGGGGTTCAACATGCAATACAAGTTTATGCTAAATTGGTCCCTTGGTTTGCGTCCGGCAACATTCACGTTTGTTTTTTGTTTTGTTTTTTCACTGCCCAACAAAATGTAAGAAAATTAACTTATTCATTGATCATCCCTTTTCTCATTTTTTTTAATAACTGGTTAACCCTAACACGACATACTACCAAAAGATGTTGGGCACGTGATGATTTCTATTGAATGACTAACCAGACCAGTTTTGAACGTCACGAAAAGAAGTTTATTCAGAGACGGTTGAGACGAATAAATAAGTAATTTTGTTTTACGTCTGCCAACGAAGTTCGAAGACGTATATGTATTTATTCCCGTCTGTCAGTCTGTCCGTACAATATCTTCAAAAGTACACAATGAATTTCAATGACATGGAAGGGTGGGTCATGAGTTAAGGAAGAATTGAATTGAAACGTTGTATGAACTTTCATTCAGTCTTTAGTATCCTGTGCTATTGTCAGAGGTATGCGCTCTCTGAGTACCCAAAAGTTTTTTTTGCTAATAATTTTTTCATCCTAATTTCTGTCGCTATTTACCAATTCACAATTTCTAGATCGTCATTCTACGATCGTTGGTGAGAAGAGCAAATGGGAAATTCAGAATAAACATCCGAAGAGTGAAGATATATATCTACATATATAACACGCTACGAAAGAGATAGATAGATAAGCTGATAGATAAAAAGGATCATACTGAGAGACATATGTACAGACTGAGAGAGACATATAATGAAATAAGAATGATATATTGATAGAAAGAGCAAGAACCAGACATATTGTCAGTTGCCGAGGAGTGCATTAGGCACGAAACGTTGACATTTAACGGGTATCTATCCTTGTAATATATATATATATATATATATATATATATATTATATATATATATATATATATATACAAATATTCAGATGAAAATGTAGACTTTGGAATTGAAAAAAAAAAAATTTAGTGTTCAAAGCTGTAAAGCTTTCCAGACTATATATATATATATATATATAAACACACACACACACATATATATACATATATGTGTAAATGTATATGTATATATATAAAAACAGATAAAGATAGCTGTTTCTATATGAACTGACAAATATATATATATATATATATATATATATATATATATATATATATATATATGCACATACTTAAGTATATTGTATTCAACAGCTTGGACATTTAGTAGAAGATTAAGCCATGCATTGAAGATTTATAACAGGACCCATCTTTTAACTCCCCCACCCTCAAAACTCAACACCCCATCACCCTGGAATCTCCTAATTTCATTCTCTTTTGAAAATCTCATTGAACCCAGTCGAAAGAATTTTTTCTGTGAGCAAAATTGTTTATTCTATTTACATTTTCTAGGCCAAATGATACATTCACCTTGCAATAATGAGAGACCACATCAAATAGAGTTTCAAAATGATATAACGCAATTCATGAATTTATAGATAGATAAATAGATAGGTGGGTAGGTAGGTAGGTATATGTAGATGCAAATTTCACTTTGTAGAAAAATTAATGCATCCCAGATTTTGTGTGAACTCTGCAAAAATCTCTCCGCCTGGGAGCCCCAAGTAAAGAAGACGACGCCCTCCTCCGTAAAGGTCGGTACTGCTCACTCAGCCTCCACAACGAAACTTGGCCAGGGCGGGCATAGACCTTCCCACGCATCTGACTCGTTCCAAAACATCCATTTTAAGAAGAAATTCCCCGCAACACGTGATCTTCATTCCAACAAGAGGCGTAGCTAGAGATACGGGGGTCCGTGGGGGTGAGCTTGGTCCCTTGAAGTGCCCCCTCCTACAAGAAAATTTGCAATAAATCGACATGCGATGTTATTCGAGAGGAAATACCGCAAAAAGTGAATTATTAACTCTGTCAATCCCGTTTCTTTTCGTTTATTTTTGTATCTGTCTTTCCGTACGAAACCTTCCAGAGTGCACAATGAAACACTGAAATATCAACAAAATTACCTGGTGCAGATCCAGGGCTCGAAATCCAGAATCCCCTCCCCCAGTTCGGACAGAGTACAATTTGAATATATATATATATGTATATATATATATATATATATATATATATATATATATATATAGATATATTCAGGTTTGTCTGAAGAGGCCTAGAGAGGGCAGAAACATAAACTTGTTTGCGTAGCGAATCAACATCGTTTTATATAGTTGTAGCTCTACTTTAAAACGACTTGACTTTTGAAGTATAAAGTTGAATGTATCGAGCACTCTATGAAATAAATCCATCACACATCAGATATTGCTTTATATCACGCTATATCACTAACCTAATCTGTACTATATACATATATATATATATATATATATATATATATATATATATATATATATATATATATATGTGTATATATATATATATGTATATATATATATATATATATATATATATATGAGTATATATATATATATATATATATATATATATATATATGAGTATATATATATATATATATATATATATATGAGTATATATATATATATATATATATATATATATATATATATATATATATGAGTATATATATATATATATATATATGTATATATATATATGAAGGCAAATGATAGTGTAAACACTGATCAGCTGTAATATTACGTACTTCTGGTTAACAGGTTTTCGAATTAAGACTGACATCAGCTTTTTCTACCAGGGTCACAGTTCAGACGCAAAAGATATATATCTTTGTGCGCATGTCATACAGTGTTGACAATTTAAATGTTTTTGTGTTTTTTTGAGAGTCCAGTCTTCACAATATTCAAATGCGTTTTTTTTTTTCAAATTTTTGAAGTCCAGTATCACCAGTTGAGATTTTTTGAACTATTTGAATTTGAGAGTGACTTCCAGAAAAAAAAAATGACTTCTAAATTAATGACACAAATGTAAGGTAGATACTGACATGTATTTCGAACGGGAGAGAGGTTGAAGGCGATTTTGATGGAGTTCTTTGTTTGGATGAAGGAGGAGAACACTGAGGAGGGTGTTATAGATGCCTCTATCACAGAAATACGTGTAAGGGTGAACAATGGGCTACAGAATATATGATTGAATTTTGGGGCAAATCCATGCACGGTTACCTCACCTACATCGTAACTATGTCCACGCCAAACAGTGAACAGAGGTATGCGCTCTCCGAGTGCTTTCCATTCATTTATGCAATTCATGTAAGTAGAAATATATCCGTGTTATTGTATAATGTCAGTAGAAATACAGTAGCCAAAACACTATAAGAAACGTGCAGCCCAAACTGTCAGAATAGGTTTCTCTCAGTTTTTAAATTGATCCAGCTGACTGACTGGCTGGCTATGTATGCATCACGTAAACAGACCACCCCAATCAAGCCAAAGGCTGAAATTTTCAACATTTACTCCTTTTTTTTTTACCAGCAAATACGTTTTGCTGTTGTATTTCTCAATTCTCCCCTAAACAGGTTTTTAGAGGTCCAAATAGCAATGTAAATTTATGCTAAATTGGTCTCTAGTTTGTTCCCGCTCGTTTTTTTTTTTTTTGAAATTCGTTCATTTTTGTGATTACTCCCCAATGTTTTAATTAATCAGCTCCAACATGGCATGCTGCCAAAAAGACGTTGGTCACGTAACGGTTCCCTATTGAATGATTAACCAGACCAAAGCTTACGGGGGCGCCCATCTCTGTCAGGGATCCAGGGGGTGGGGGAACGGAGGCGTTTTCAAATTGCCACCCCCCCCCCCCCTTTTCCTCTCAACTACGCCTCTGTCTGTATCCAAGTCGATTCAAAAATATCCATTTTAAGAAGAAATTCCCCGAAACACGTGATCTTCCTTTCATCGTCGTCGGATCAATACCCGTCGGAAACTCCATAGAGTCTTTCCAAAAGAGAGCAGGAGGAGGGAGGAGGAGGTGGCTGTGGAAAGAGGTGGTTTCTGACGTCAGAGAACACGTGATGCGCCTAACGAATGAAGAAAGGAAGAAAGGAGAATATAAAAGCTCTGGATGAGCGGAAGACGTGGAGACTGTGGGGACACGGAGAAAAGAGGCAGTAATGATTCTTCTCATTCATCATGGCACTGGCAATCCAGTGTTGGCCAACTCCAGTCCGAGTATGGAGTTGACCTTCTTTTCCACCGTGACAACAAGTACAATCCTCACCAAATTAAGGGGAGTAAACTCTTAGCTGTTTGTCTGTGACGTCGTCTTGGATCAAACTTATATATAAGATCATCGTTCCCTTCTGAGATTTGAAATCATAATCAAATAGTTGGGGTGGGGGACGACTCTCTTATCAACTGAGCTAAACAGACAAGTCTTATTCATCCAAACTCATTCATTACATATACTACACAAAAGTTGCTGTAAACATCTTCAGTCGAAATAGAAGTTGGAGTGGAGCAACCAGGTTTGTTTGTAATGAAGTCGGTGATTGTTTGGAATAGGTAAGATTAAACAAAATGCCATTATATGGCAAGGGAGATAATCCGAGGAGACGCTATAGCTGCTTCTACTTACGGAGCGATTTTTAAACGACTAAAAGTGGCCAGATTTTGAAGAAATATTTCGGAAGAAATAAGAACTAAAAATTATGAACATTTGACATTGTATTTTATTAAATCTAACTAGAAAGGATATGATTTAGGGTTAGTATTTGGTTAACAGTTACCAACATAAGATTATTTTATATATATATATATATATATATATATATATATATATATATATCTTTGACATTAAAATGTATGAACTGACCCTCAGCCAAACCTACCAACTAACCCTATCGAAAAATAAAATCGAAAGTAAGGTTATTTGAACATCGGTAAACATCTAGCCACTTTCAGCCATTTAAAAATCGCCAATACAAAAATTTGTTCAATATGTTCAACAGTAGCAGCTATAGTATCTCTGTGGATTATCCCCCTTTAAAAATATTGGCATTTTGTTAAATCGCACCTATTCCGAACAATTACCATGAAGTCAATCCTACGCACTTCGAGAATGAGAAGTATGGATCGTCTTAAAGGAGAAGATTGCTCGTTTTCACAGCGATATATAAGGAGTGAGTGCTTCGATGCTTGCCACCCACGGAGCCCGAATGTGACACAGGGTCGTTTGATAGCGGGGGACCCTGCATACGTACATGCAGGTAGTGCAAAAATAGCTGTAGTCCCCGCAACTAGTGTCACGAAGGCGTCGTTACAAGTACTGGCTCCCCCCTTTTAGTGCAATGGGGGAAGTGCTGCCTCTCTAGCTTCCAGCGAACAGGAGTATGTTGTCTACGTGATTGCACAGTGGTAGCTACTTACATCGTAATTAATACATAAGAGGGGGGTCTGGACCCCCACCTGCTTGGGCTGGTATAGTAATACCTTTATTACTGCTGTGAATTCGTTCCCTAATTTATTATACTGTTCAAAACCACACCGTTCAAGGTCTTGAAATTTAACGTTTTTTTACTCTCTTCCAGCTTATTCTTAGTTGCATTAATCATATACCTATTAATGAATATATCCCACCTGTAAAAGTGGCTGCAAGCAACCAGGTTACCAAAAAAAAAAAAAAAAAAAATTCTTTAATTTTTTTTCTTTATCACGTGAAATGTAACAAATCGTAATTATATTGGAACTACTTTTTACCTTTACAAAGCAATATGGAAATTACGATGAAGTTTAATAGCCGAGATTGAGTGTAGGAAACCAGACCTACCCTTTAAGACCTTTTATTTTCATGAGGTGCGCAAATTAAACAATTTAGTTGGGTGCTGAGTGGGTAAAGTCGGACATGGTGCTGCGACTGTTATAGTAGTCATATCATTTACAAAAAAAAAAAAAAAAAATTTTAAATTGTTTTTTTTTCGCCCAATATGTGATGTCTTCTGAGGCGAATTCGTTTGTTTCTTTTCTATTTTACAGTCGATTCTAGAGCAAAAAAAGCTGTGACAAATGTAAGCGAAAAATGCTTGATCTCAAAAACTTATTTTTGATGGTTCAAATTCGTTTTCTTTTTTTCACATTTATACATGTAAATTTATTTTCGATTTCAAAATCCTTCAGTTGAACTTCTCATTCCCAAACCTGGATCGCCTCTGATACGTAGGAGATACAATCAGGAAAGATAAGTGTTGTCTGCGTAGTGGTCGTTCCTTACATCGATAATGATACAGGCGAGAATCCCAACCCACCGGCTATGATTTTTGGACCCCTTTCATCTGATCCTTAGCACTCTCATATTCTTTCTTTTAAACATGAAAATTATAATAATAATGAGAGATGAATTCAGGAATAATAAATATGAGAAATAATTGATCCCCTGGAGCGATTCGTCGTGAGGCAGTTCGTAGCAAGATTCACCAATCATTATTTGTGTTGAGAGTTCGATCCTCGTTTCAGGGCCCACATCTGATATCTTGTGCCAGTCTTGATCAAAGTCAGTAAATATAAAGCATAGATATACTAAAACCAAAAATCTCACTGCCGCTACTATCAAGACGAAATATTGATAAAAATGATAACGAACTAAGTTAAAGTTAGGTTAATGAGTGGTGACATCCAACCCAACCCTAAACATTTTGGGCATGTGTTCCACTTGGGAATAATAATAATAATAATAATAAAAAAAAAAAAAACTTAATGAATGATGTGGTTTTCTTGGTTTGCTGTATCCATGGACTCTTCTACTTACAAGTAAGATTGTTGCTTAAAAAAAATAACAAAAAAAACAACACAACCCCCCACCTACTCATCATTTAAGACGATGGACTATTTCACTGAAGAAACTTCTGTAGTTAACGTTTTCATTATGTACTTAAACAGATCCTACCCCAAAGTTTTAAAAAAAAAAAAAAAAAAAAAAAAATCGTATGTTCGACGGGCTGGTTTAAGTTGCAATATGTAGATATATGTATATAAAAGATAGAGAAAAAATAAATAAATAAGTAAAGTCGTTAAAATATATATATATATATATATATATATATATATATATATATATATATATATATATATATATATATGATAGTTAACTAGTTGATGAAATTCAAATATATTCATATATATCGATGTATTTTCTCACTGGAATCAAGTAGTTACAGAAATAAATATCAGGAAAAAAAAAAAAAAAAAAAGGATACAATTTGTATAGCTAGTTTGATCCCCAGTTGCCCCCCCCACTTTTTCTATGATGGCTCGAACTCCAGTTTTCCCCCCTTAATATACTGTGCTGTCTTGTGGTCTCTACATATGATGTGGAGAAGGATTCTCTTGCTTCTCAGTTTGCGGGTCTCTGGGTTAGGTTCCATGTTTTAGGTCCATAGACGACTCTTTAGAACCAATGGGATTTTTCTTGTTCTCGATCTGGCTCTACCAAAGGCTTGCCATCCTAGTGATTCTTTACAGGGTTCCTTCTTTTGGAGGATTTCATGGAGATTCGTCGTCTTGTATAGATGCAGTGGTTTACTTAGTCGAGATTTGCGTTTTCGATCGTTGTAGGTGACCCTTGTTTTACTGAAGTTTATGTGAAGGCCAACATCAATTGGAGGTCGTGGAGGTTCTCGATCAAAGAATTGAAGACACAGAACATCGAACAGGGGGACAGCCAAGAGAATTAGAACTTTCAAAGTAAGTCTTTTAGTGTCCGTCGTAGATCTTCCCCAGGATATACATATATGAATGAAATGGATACATGATCCGACAGAATGATAAAAATATTGCGTTAAATTGAATAGAAATTCATTTGAAATGTTCTTCCGTCATTGTACGGGAAATGTACGACTTGGCCTAGAAAAAGTAAACGCACACACACACACACATATATATATATATATATATATATATATAAATAAAAAAAAAAAAACACCGAAAGGAGGAAAAAAGTTGAGAAATCCCGAGAACGTTTGTGTAACAAGTTTTACTTTTATTTTAGGGGTGCCTCACTGATTAGAACACTAGTCGCCAACCTTTTTCCGTACCGCGCACTAATATTTCAATTGTAGTTAGCCATGAAAAAAAAAAAAAAAAGGAAGGGGGGATACCCCCGTCAAAGGGTAATGTTAAGCTATTCTTGCAGATCAAACACTGAGCAGTTAATTTTATCCTCACAAGCTGCTCCATAATTGCTTTGTATCAAAACAAGTTAAACAAATCGAATTACCACATATATATATAACAGTTTATCAGGCTACCTCCATAAAGGGGGTTTCCAAAAGTCACTGTGTCCGATAACAATGGTCGATGACAGGAGTTATGCAAAAGCCCGACCTTATTTATGTTCCCAAAATGATTCAAGTTTAGTGCTCCATCCTGGTTTGGGATTAATTTGTCTCATCTAGTGAAGATTCCGAGCTGAAATGAGGTTAGGTTTCAATGGAGTACGTATCACTTGGCATTGAGCATAAACTCTTATATCCTAGATAAGGGCGTGTCCGAATCGGAGCGAGAAAAAAAAAACAAAAAAAAAAAAAAAAAACAAAAACCCCAGTACTTCACACTTTGATCAGGGAAGCAAATTGGTTGATCAGATTACCAAGTGCAGTCAGTGTTAGTTCTGTTATTATGCTAAAGGTGGGATTCTGAAATCCCGATTTCCAGGATTGCTAGATGGAAGGGTACAGATATATTGATGGCGTCATATCGCTCAACAGGTGGGTGGGGGTTTCATAACCGAAGCAGAATATGGGGATCCTTGGCTTTCCGGTCTCAGACTAAAAACCGAAGAGTCTCGAGTTTAATGTTAAAACTGGAAATAACCAGTATATCGTCAGAAATTTTAGCAGTTCAAATCAAGGATTACCCAGAATTTTGCATAAATAAGCAACCAATTTTGGGGGTAAGTGATTAATCGAATTGAAAATAAGGTTCCGAGAACCTCAAATGTAATAAACTGATTAAAAAGTTCAGAATATTTCAAATAGCAACAAGTATATTTCAGTAAGCGATTGCTTTTGTTAAATATTTGGTATTGAATGAAATCGTTCAATGATCAAATAGCAAAGACTTTGAATCAAGAGTTAAACGTCAACGTTGAATAGATTTGCTAAACAAAAATTGTTAGTTCAGAGAGAGTTTGAAATATACTTATACTGTTTAATTATGCTTTTATATCTTTTCGAACATGAAAGAGACAAGAGCTGAAACATTATTATGAAAGTGAACAAAATGGCCGCTGAAGTTTCGTGTTTGTCAGTCCATTTGGAAATGGCTCCGGCACAGCCAGTTTGGTGAAAGTTGAGAGACGGAATTGCAGTGCTACCACAACCGATAGTGTAAAGGGAACAGCATGAGTCTGGGAGGGTAGCATTGCCCAAATACTGGAACCATTCGGTATAGTTATCGACTCCGCAGCAGTCAAAGTCACGCTGAATAGTATCCCAAGTAGCATTGACACGATGGTCATTGGTATATTTAGACTCAGCAGAAAGCATGGAGTCTGTGATTAACCTCAAGACGCGAGACTCGACCACAAAGCCAGCGATTCCTACTGACAATTCGATGATGACCAGGATAATCAGGATGCTGGTGTAGACCGACAATAGACATTGGCTTTGCCTGTAGACGCTAAGAAAAGCAAGGAGTGATGCTAATAAGAGCAAGGTTCCAAAGGCGATGATAAGAGCTGCCGGGGTGCTGGCATATCCGTTAAATAGACCGTAGTCAGCATTCAAAGAAATGTGGACAATGGCACCAATAATGAGCAGTACCAAGGCCAATAGTAAGAAAAGGAAATTTACAAAAATTAGGCAGCATTTCGAAGAGCACATTTTCGTTTCTTATCTTGTTGAGGCTGCAATCCGTAAGTATAGTATGGCGGTCGTTATATTTATACTTCGTGTCCTGCACGTATTACATTTTCATGATACGTATCAACCAATGAAAAATACCAACAATTACTGCAGTGTTTTCATTGGTCAATTTTCTTTATACATGGGTTAGAGGACAGAAAATAAAGTCTCCTGTAATGAGGGAATATTCTCAACATTTTATTTTGATTTCACCCCCCCCTCCCCGAATAAGTTTTTCGACCGGTAACCCCTACTATTCTGTCGTATTAGATTGTTAGGATGGTGGTGTACTCGCGTTGATTTAATTTCTTTTTTTTTGTTAATCTTGTCAACACTTTGTTTGAATCATAAAAATCATTCTTCTTTTTAACTCCTCCCCCTAAAAATCGTTGATGAGGGAATATTTGTAATTAGTTAATTTCGCGAATGTTGACAACTAAGATTATCGATTATCTCTTGCCTCAGCTCTTCTCAGAATCTTTTCATTCTCTCCTTTGTCCTTCCAACTTTCGTTGCCTGGGCTCGTTTTTATCTAAATGTTATACAAACATAGGATAGCTCCATTCATGAAAATTTCCCGTCTTTAAAAGAAAGAGTTCTCCCTTCGATTTTTGCCCCTAGATTTTGGAAAAAAGTCCCCTTTCTATTTAGACACATATGAAATGAAAAGAATTACCCCTCGATATCGAACCCTAGAAGTGATATAGAAGAAAATTACCCACTCAATTTTGACCCCTACGAATGAAAGGAATACTCCCCTGATTTTGACCTTTGAAAGTGAAAACAAAGTTCCACTCCCACAGAATAACAGGGATAAAAAGTACTGCCCGTAAAATTTGAATGTTAACATCGAAAACGAAGGAAAACGATTCTGCAGGGCCGGATCCAGGATTTTCAGCAGTGGGAGTCGAATGGATTATGAATGAGTGTGTGTGTGTGTGGGGGGTGAATGGGAAATATCATTTCTACCAATAAAGATGTGAAAAACGAAAGTCAATTTGAAACATTAACAACAAGGAAGTCTGGTTAGTCACTCAACAGTAATTGTCATACGACCATCTCCTTTTAGCAGCATGCCACGTTGCAAGAAATGAATTTGAAAAGAAAAAGAGTTGATCGATGAATAGTTTACTTCTGTCGCCTTTTGTTTGGCAGTGAGCACTGAATAGTCAGAATTGAAAAAAATTGACTGACATAAAATAATGACCAATTTAGCATAAACTTAATTTGTAAATTGAACTCCCTCTAAAAACCTTTGGGGGAATTCCAAATAGCAAGAGAAATTTTTTTCTAGACATAATAAGGTGTAAATGTTCAAATTTTCAGCCCTCTAGCACCATTGGTGCAACCTGTGCGCGTGATATATACATATATAGGCAGCCAGCCGAACCAATTTGAAAACTGAAGAAACCTACTTTGTCAGTTTTGGTTAATGGTTTCTAATATGTGATTCAAGATTTTTCCATTACGTTTGAGTCGTAGCCTTGTAGCACAAGAATCGACGGAAGAGTGACGCCAATTAAAGAAATTTACAGCAGAACCGATCAATACGAATTAAAACAACTCTACCTCACAGAGAATAACTGAACAACCGTAGCGTCAAATTTTGATGTCATGTGAAAGAATTCCATTGAAGAATGAAAATGGTCAGAATGAATTTCATCTATGACATCACTGGCGTTCCCTCAAGAAAACATCTAGAATTGAGTAAAGAACATCTTCATTGTGAATCTAGATGTTACCAATCAACTCGTGAGAATGAGGCCCCCAACAGGTCAAAAAATCATTTTTTTCTCAAAAAAAAAAGTGTATGAGGGAGTGCTGATACCAATTTTCAAGTTTGCAGACAAAACGGTATGGCCAGGAGTGCGGGAACGCGCGCACACACACACACAAACACACACACACACACACACACACACACACATAAAAAAGGGATATAACCAATCGTCATTTTGATGGCTACTTTTTCAATTTATGAAATAAAAAGACGGAAGATTTGTTACTTATATTAGAAGAAAACAAAATGATAAAATTTTGGTTTTAAACTCATTTCTCGATTACTTAGTATTATTCGATTTTTTTTTCTCAAATTTATAAACATTTCCTCATCTGGATATTCATGAAGAATGAATGGTATTCTGCCAGAGCAAGAAACGGGGTGACTAGACCCCCCGGACTCCTCCCTGAATCTGTACCTGTTCAATAGTAGAACTTTGATTTCAACATCAGAAACGAAGAAAAATATAATGATTGTGATAATTTGAAAAAAAAAAATGTTTGGGTGTCGAAGCTGGTGTAGATTCAGGGTGGGGGTCAGGTGATCTGAAACAACCTCGGACTAAGAAAATTAATTTTTTTCTCATATACCTAGACCAAGGAATTCTTTATATGAGCAAGAAAAATAACCGACTCAGTTCAAAACCTGAGACGTTGTGTATACGATTTTTAACAATATTTGGCAACAATTGTCAACATTTGTTTTTGTAATAAAAATATTATTGATATGAAAAATATTTATTTCCAATGGATTTTTCAAATTAATCCCCGTTGAAATTTCTGAAAAAGAAAAAAAAATAATCATGGCCTCAAAAATAAAGATAAAAACATCGCCTGAAATGCAATTTAATTCATTGGCAAAGGAGATAGTTATGATAATCTTATTGTCTCATTATCCTTCGTCTTATCAAGATAACAACTTTCTTCCTTTGCTTGGAATACTGTCTATCTCTCTTCAACCACCGCAGTTGAAAACTCAAATAATCCCCAGTAATTATGAATTAATCTTAAAAACAAAAATAATTAGACAGATTTAGTAAGGTTGGTGTGTATGTGTGTGTCAGGGGGTTGTATATCAACCCCTCAATTTTTAGGGGTTTTGTATTTTCAATGCCTACTCAACGAGACAGTACAATCAATCTAGTTCTGAAGACCCGGCCTTAACGTATAACTCGTTTCTAAAACGTAACTGGATGTAGTGGAAAAAAAAAGAGAAAAAAAGAAAAAGAAAAAAAAGAAAAGCCCTTCGCTCGGTTCAAAATCCTGGATTCGCCCCCTGGGTTATCGAAGTTGGATCACCGTGAAAGATTACTATTGATGAGGGTGGGGGGTAGGATTAAGTAGCATCTCCGGTCGCGCACGTGTCCAGTGCACGAGAATCGCGTACGTCTGATCCACTGCACGGTGCGATTTGGTGTCGCAGACAAACATCATGACGTCACTCCCGGTTACCATGACAACCAGAATCGGCAGGGCTGCTGGTTTGGGAGTAATTTCTCTCACTCTCCACTCCAACCCCCACCAATTGAAAAAAAACAAAACAAAAAAAACCCAAAAAACAACTGAAGTGTTTCTATCCTCTGACTCTTTCCAGTGATGGAAATTGGGGGGGGGGGCGGAGGGGGATTGGAACTAGTCATACGATGAGATTGTACTTTGGATATACGGTCGGGGATCATAGTGTTCCCAGTTGAGAAAGGTTGTTTTAGGGTTGTAAGTTCGATCCTCAGTGAGTTCCCCATTACTGCGTGCCTGTGCCAGAATGATCTAAACTGATTAAATAATCAGATGCTAAGCAGGGGTCACTGGAATATGAAACCAGGTGAGGATTGAATTCACTATCGAAGGAAATGTTCAGTAAACCAGTCGATAATTATTTGGAATAGGTAAGATTAAACATTACGTCGCTTACATTATGACCTTGGCCAATTTTGAATTGCTAAAAGTGGCTAAATTTAAAAAAAAAAGCGCTTAAATGTGCGTATCACGGCACCGATAAATAATTGGGAAATTATAAACACTTACCCCAAACCTACCTACTAACCCTAACCTCAAACCTACCAAGTAATCCTAAACTTACATAGCAATCCTAACTACAAGCCGTATTGGCTCAAAAGTAAATGGTATTTTTAGAGTGATAATTAACGTTATTTGATCTAAAAAAAAGTAGCCACTTTCAACCATTCAAAATGGCCAATAAAGTCTATCTCAATTACCTCCGTTGCAAAATATTGACAAAATGTTCACTCTTATCTATTCTGAACAATTACCACCCAGTCTAGCGGACTATTGCAACTGTTGAGTGAGTCCCTCTTTGAGCGACCCACAATAAGGGCCTTGAGCAAAGCTAAGCTGAACTCAGTAAATACCTTTTGCACGACATGTGGGACAATAATTATCAAGCCTGTCCCGTAGACCATCAACTGCATCATCATGTCCTCTTAATCTCGTTCACAGTCTAAAAACTTTTTGGGAAAAGGCAAAAGTCGCAGGGAGTCAAATCTGGAGAGTAAGGTGGGGCTGGCAGAACTGGATGATGTGATGTTTTGCTGAAGCCACCCTCAGAATGAAACGGGGAGAATAGGATGGGTCAGTCATTGCGAATGTGAAGGTCACACAATATACAAACTCATTGAATGGCATCCCACGGCCGACTTAGTAACCCCATGGACTGTTCCAGCATTTACAGTAAGACCCCTCCAATCAGTCTGTCCATATCTTTCTCTGTATCCATCTCAGTTTGTTTAAATCTATCTATCTATCTATCTATCTATCTATGTTCATACCTATCTTTCCATACACCCATCTCAGTCTGTCAATACCTATCTATCTATGTATCAATCTCAGTCTGTTTCTATCTATCTATCTATGTTCATATCTATCTTTCTACCAATTTATGTCTGTTCATGTCTATCTCAGTTTCTCCATATATATATATATATATATATATATATATATATATATATATATATATATCTTAGTCTGTTTCTATCTATCTATCAATCAATCAATCAATCTATCAATCTATCTATCTCAGTCTGTTCATATCTATCTAGTGCGACCTATATGCATGACACATACAAATATAGATTGCCAGCCAGCTAGCCAGCCAGACCAACTTGAAAAGTGAATAAACCCATGTTGATGTAGACCAGTGGTCTTTTTGGTGTCATCACCCTCTTTTGGATGGAAATCTTCCCATCGCCCGCCCGTAGAGTAAATATTCAAAGGATACAAAAAAAACAAAACAGTTTTTAACTCTTAAAATCAATAAAAATAAACAGCTTTTGGTATTTCTTTTATGAAGTAAAATAAAGTAGTGACATCAAATGTTTGGCACACATTTACTGTTTATAGATATCATCAATGTGATTCCTGAGTTCTGAGATGCAGCTACTGCAGACAGACACGTTGGGTTTACACCATGTGCGGTTTCACAGTGCTGCTTGGTAAATTAAAAATAGAAAATGTGGTTCTTGACTCATTTTTTTGTCACTAACAAAGTTTTATACTCAAAGTCCTATACTGCCCACCAATATTTAAAAACACCAACCATTTTCTGCACAGTTTGCACATCGCCCAACCAAGAGTTGAAATCGCCAACCAGCGGGCGATATTACCCAGTTTGAGAAAACCTGATTTAGACTTTGTTAATGTTGACAGTTTTTGTTGACAGTTTCTGATATTATTTTCTGACTTTTTTTTTTCATTTCCTCTTTGCTGGCTGCATGTACAAGTGACTGACCATGGCTATTCTGGCTTCTATGAATCGTGGTGAAAGTAGAAAAAATATTGGAGATGTATCATCATCATCATCATCATCATCATTCTTTTAACGTCTGTCGTTGGACATGGACCTTCCCCAGGATTCGCCACAATTCCCCATCATAGGCATCTTGGATCCAGTATTTCCTGAATCTGTCCAGTTCATCTCTCCATCTTGTGTTCTGTCGGCCCCGGTTTCTTATGTGATCTCTGGGGATCCATGTTGTGAGACGTGATGTCCATCGGTTGTCTTTCATTTTTGCAACATTTTTCCAAAGTATGATGATTTCCATCCCTCTAGCTCCATTAGCACGGCCTGACGAACTTAAAAAAGCTATGCTGACAGTCTTGCTTGACAGTTTTTAATGGGTGCAACCGTTACAATAAGATCCGCTTATTTGTAAGCTGAATGACTGTCTTGATTTCTAATTCAAAACGTGTCTTTCGTCTATGTCAGGGGTGGGGGGTGTCAGACTTGCTTAATGTAATAAACACAGACAATAAATGTCACATGTTTGAGAGCCACAAGACGTAAGCAAAATTCAACAAGAAGAACTTGAATTTGAATTTGAATTTGATTTTGAGTTTGAATTTAAATAACTGAAAGCAATGGCGTATAGTGCTTTGTGTCTTGGACGTGCTCTGAGCTACGGACGCAGAAACTCGCAAAGATATTGTAGTGTCTGTGAAAAGCAATGGACAGCAAGAGCCTCTTTGGTACAATGTAGAGAAGGCGGTCCCGATTGTAAATTGTAAAGTTTCATACCCTCGCTCATTCGATGTTACAAAAGACAGACAAAAAAAAAAATAAGAGAATTAATGAAGGAAAAACAAGATTAGTATCGGGCACTACTATCCACCGTTAATTGAGTCCAATCCAAATTTTGTTTTCCATTAATTCTCTAATTTCTACAATCGACTCGTGAATTTTTCTCAGTCAGTAAGATAGCCTCCCCACAATTAGTTGGTCGTAAGTTCAAATCACAGTAGGGGAATGTGAATTTTATAAATCGGTTTACAGCCCAAATTTTGGTGAAGATTGTTTCTTGTTGTTATGGTAGAAAAAAAAGTCAACTCCAGTTTTTGAGTTGAACAAAAAACCAAATTAGACAGAAACAAGCTTGGCTGCTCCAGTGTCAAACTCCCTTACTTCATTAAAATCTAAAAGGTAAACAAAACAGAATCCATTACTCGACATAATATTATTCCAAAACTATTTATCACGTTTCAGCTCCTTTATTAGTAGTTGCTGTAAATGGGATTTGTAAGCAATAAGCAAAAGCAATTCGACCAGAGTCGTGTTTTCGAAGTGTGAGTGATTAGTTTTTGCGTACGTCACTGTGTCACAGTTATTTGTGCAAAAATATTAAAAAAAACAAACAATGTATAAAACTAAAATTGCTAACCTGAATCCGACGACGATCGCAGTATCTTTTTTTAAATATATTTTCAAATGTATCGTTATCGAAATAGTTTTCAGTGGTCGATACGCCAGTTGATCTTGGAAGGTGAAGTTCATTTGAAATTTAATATACTCCTGACTTGCAGATATTTTTCTCTGATTAATTGTTTTATATGATCCGAACATGTTCTTTTATTATGATGAGTAACCATTTTGTTTTTAACATTTTCTGAGTTAAAAAAATTACTTTCTTGTATGTATATTATTATATATCATACAGTATAATATTTCATTCATGCTCATACATACGCACGCAGCGTGCGTGCACGCATACGCACACTCAGATACACACACACATAGATACACATACACACACATACACACACACACACACATACATACACACACATATATATATATATATACTTAACAAACAAAAGACATTTATTTCATACATAATTATACTAAATGGAAAGACCACAAGACAGCAAAGTACATCCGAGAAAAGACAAGAGTCAGGGACATCATAGAATCCATTAAAAAGCTCAAATGGCGGTAGGCTGGCTATGTTGCGAGAATGGCAGACAACGGATGGACATCACGACTCACGACATGGGTCCCCCGAGATCACACGCGCAACCGAGGCCGGCAGAATATTAGATGGAGAGACAAGCTAGACTAATTCAGAAAGTACTGGCTCCGCGACGCCCATGATAGAGAAGTGTAGAAAATCCTGGGGAAGGTCTATGTCCAACGATTGACGTTAAAAGACTGATGATGATGATAATGATGATGATGCTAAAGAAAAGATAATATAAAAACAAGTTTGGATGCTCTACGATCTGACTCATTTGCTTCATTAGAATCATAAAGGTAAGCAAAATGGAATTCATTTCTCCTTACAATATATTTCCAAAACTGCAAATCCCATTTCAACTTCTTTATTAGCATTTCCTGTAAATGGGATTTGTTGACTTGCCAAACAAGTCGACCTGGTTTGTGCTTGAGAAGTGAAGGTCTGCTTCTGCTCATTCCGCAGTGTCACTTTCATTCGTTCATGGCGTCACTGTTTTTCGGTTTGGTCATTGTCATCCTCCATTGTTGTTACATACTAAAATAAAGTAAAAATTCAACAGCAGGAGTCTCACAATAACGAGGAAGACTAAACACAACATGAGAAGAACAAAAAATAGCAGCAGTAGGCGTTATCAATACCTCGATTTAATACCCAAATCAAAGATAATCCCGGATTATTCTCTTAAAGACCATTTGAACTAATCATTTCCCACTGACAAGGCGTCAGAAATAACAAGGCCAGTGCCTCTGAAAGTAGTGAATGATTTTTCATCCAAAGGTGAATGAAATTATTGAGTTGGGGGTGAATGAATCTAGCGGGTAGGGGTTAAATGAAAGGTGAATTAAGCATGAAGAATCGATACCTATATTTACTCGGATATTGTAAAGGCCAAATCATGTTGGATACATTGGTATCTCGTATGATCACTGAGGTTAAATGACGTTGAGCCTGATCTATGTACAGATGGATCACTAACTGGATATACCAGGTCCTGTAAATAGCTCGAGATCATTCAAATATTTCCTAAATTTACTGTAAAATATCATTTTAGATCTCGTCCGGTCTCGGACAATCACTGCACTTACTCTTGTTAAAGATCCGTGTTCATCTTTCTCAGTAGTATATGTGAAGCTCAGTGAATAGGGACAGTGAATCTGGGACTGATCCACTTCAATTCTTTAAAATGAAATTGATCCTGTCAATTCATTTTATGTAGCTTACAAGGAAACTAAAGGAGCATTTTAATTATATTTTTGTATCATTCTTTTTTCCTTATCTGAAATTGTTTTTGATGCAGCATGAATATGAAATTGCCAACCAATGTTTGAGAGATTTTTGTGATCACATCTTGTATCATAGTCCACAAACCAACAATACTTTGATAAAATGTGGTTGGCTTCAGTCGAGGACATCTTTGAATCATCTAATCATGTGTTGATTCACTGTTCCCCGGAGATGATCCACTAAGTACTTGGGGTGGGGCACAGTAGATCAGAAATAATGATTCAAGCACGTGTATGTCAAGGACTTGTATTGGTCTTTATTTTTACCCAAAGATAGTGATACAATTAGGACCTACCTAATATATATATATATATATATATATATATATATATATATATATATATATATATATATATACCTTGATAAGTACTGTTTTGATAGGTGCAGGCTTTGGTGTAGTACGGCTTTATATCACATGGAGAGATCATAAGACAGCACGGTATATTGGAGGGGAAATAGGAGTCAGAAATATCATAAAATCCATTAGAAAACTCAAATGTCAATAGGCAGGCGATATTGCAAGAATTTCAGATAACTGCTGGATATCATAACGTGAACCCATAAAGATCAAATGCGAAATTGTGACTGGCAGAAAATACGATGTCGTGAGGATCGCCAATAACCGAGAGGGATGGAGAATCCGTGTCCAAAGACGAAATTTAAAAAGATGCTGCTGTTACTGCTGCTGCTGCTGCTGATGATGATGATGATATAGCGGCTGAATTATTGCTTTTTAAATTGATGTAACTAAGTATAAGATGAAAAAAGCATTAAATTGTTATAACACCTTGAACAGTGAGGTTTTGAGCAGTACGGTTATCGTACAAAAATGAGGGGCCAAAATAACAACTATTTACTTATCTATTTTAATGGTAAAAATATTGAAATAGCACACACACATACGTATGTATATATCGAATCACTGTGGTCCTACAAATGGCCCACCTGACTAACCAGCCAAGTGGGCGAAAGATTAATCTCTCTTCGCTTGTCTGTGTGTATGTGTATCTCACCGGGCGCTCTGGGTTACATTTTTGGATCAACAACTTTGGGAATTGGCATGAGTACACCATTCATCATCATCATCATCATCATCATCATCATCATCATCAGTCTTTTGACCTCCGTCGTTGAACATGGACCTTCCCCAGGATTCGCTGCACTTCTCTATCATGGGCGTTGCGGAGCCAGTACTTTCTGAATTTGTCTTGCTCGTTTCTCCATCTAATTTTCTGCCGGCCTCAGTTGCGCATGTGCTCCCGGGGGATCCATGTCGTGGGTTGTTTTTTTTTTTTAAAATGCTTTTTTTAGTCTCTGTAGTCATCTTGGACTAACAATGCCCAAATCTTGTGCTGGTATTCTTCTTCCGTTAATTTTATATAAAATATCCCTTTTTTGAAATAATACTTGATAACTTTTCAGACAATGACTTCTAGTACACGTGCGGGCTACAGTGATTCTTTGATTCGAGGAACAGATATTATATATAATTTCATCGTTTTTATCTTGAACTGCTCATTTAGCCCCATATTCTACTGCGCACATCATCTTCTTTCTTCAGTCTATCTCTCATCTTTCAAAACCTGTCAATAATGTCAAATATTTTAATAATGCATTTTGACTTTATGAATGACACGAACATTCAATAGGAATAATGTGTAGGTACCATCAAGGTTTTTTCTTTTCTAGATATCTCTCTCTCTACATGCATGTACGTATATCTCAATTTATCTACCTCTTGATTTATGTAACCATCTCTATCTGTTCATATATATCTATATATCGATCGATCTATCCCAGTCTGTTAGTCTAAATCTGTTCGTATGTATGTATGTATCGCAATAGGTCTATCTATCTATCTATCTATCTATCTATCTATCTCAGTCTCGTCATATCTATCTATCTATCTATCTATCTATCTATCTATCTCAATCTGTTCAAATCTATCAATCTGTGTTCATTATATATCCCAAACTGTCCCCATCTCTCTCGATTCACCCCCTTGCTCTCTATCATATATATATATATATATATATATATATATATATATATATATATATATATATATATATATATATATATATACATTCGTGTTAATTATCACTTCCAGTCCGTTCTCATCTATCTATCTGTTCATATTTCTCTGTCTGTCTGTCTGTCAGTCTGTCTGTCTGTCTGTCTCTCTATCTATCTATCTATCTATCTATCTATCTATCTATCTCAGTCTGTACATATCTATCTATCTATATTCATTATATTCTGAACTGTTCTGATCTCTCTCTCTCTGTGTCTGTCTGGAGAGACTGGGAGAGATAATGAACGCACACACACACATATACATGTACACACACAGACAGACAGACAGACAGACATATACATATATATATATATATATATATATACACACACACACACACACACACGAGTTTATTATCCCAGTCTATCCTCATCTATGTATGTATGTGTATATGTATTTAACTATCTCAACCTGTTCATATCTATCTGTCTATCCAATCATCTATCTATCTGTCTTCCATTCTGTTCATATCAATCTACCTGTCTATCTATATATCTCTCATTCCATTCATCTGTCTCTCTCTCTCTTTCTATCTATCAATCTATCTTTGCGGTGTGTTCATAATGTCAATTACAAAATGTTTCTTGACTGTATAAATGAAACCCAAACATAAATAACGTGTAGGTACCACCACAGTTTGTTTTATTCAATTATCGATTTGCAGATTTATCGATTAGTTTTGCTCGTCTCTCCAACCGTCGTTTTGAACGCTGTGACACGACTCTCTCTATTACTACTGACAATACCATCCTTTTCAGAAGAACTGCTACATATGTTTTGGCAGCCGACAGCAAGAGACAAGTGTGGCTTACTCAAAATGTTCGCACTAATTTGACTGTCAAAAAGCGTTAAAAAGTGCCAAATTAAAGAAAAAAGCCCCCAAACTCCCCCAATCGTCAAAAAATATCAAAATGATACGAAAAATGGTCAAAAGCCCCCCACCAATGACCAAAATATTTAAGCACGCCTGATTTAATTCAGAGATTATTGCGCTGATGAAGAAAGAAACGCTCTGAAGTCAGCGTGAAAAGTGCCTAATTAGCAACACTGCGAGAGACGCCAAATGAGTTTTTAAAAACCGTCAACTAAAACTGTTAACATAGGTTTCTTTGATTTTTTAGTCATTCTGGCTGACTGGCTGGCTGTGTATGTGTCAGTGATGCTAATTGAGGTATCAGTTTTTTCGAATTTGTGAGTCCAATGTTGACAATATTTTGATGAATATTTTTATTTTTCCATGAGTAAATGTTTAATTTTTCAGCCCTATAGCTCCATTAGAGCAGTTTGTACACATGAATCATACCACTGTTGCCAATTCACATGATTTAAAAAAAAAAAAAACAATTCGCGAGTGACTCCCAGAATTAAGAAATTGAAAAATCACATCTAAATTGGCAATACTGGTTCGTGTCACGCTTACTGGCTACTGTAATGGAGCTAGAGGGCTAAAAAATTGAACATTTACTCATTACTGTATCTAGAAAAAAAAGTATTCTGGCGTTTCTTTTAACCCTGCTCCCAAATAGGTTTAAGTCTTGGGGGAAGGGATAAATTCACAATTCCTGCTAATGCTAAATCGATCCCTCAATTAGTGTCAGGCAGCATCCACTCTCTCTTTTTTTATTTTTATTTTATTTATAAGTACGGACTTTTTTGAGATCCAACAAAAGGAGAAATAAGTAACTTATACCCGATTTCTACACTTTTTCAATTGATCAAAAGGCATCAGCTGTAGACGGTTTCAATTGAGTGACTGACCAGACCTGTATCCATTTTTTTTTTATTACAAAGTACTCTGTTTCAATTTTTTTGTGGATTTTTTTACAAAAACCATAATGCTGCTTGACAGACCCCTATGGTTCCGTTGGGATTCCAACTGATTCCATCTAATCTACGAAACATCTCAAGTGGACCTCTTGGAAAAACAAGTGTAATATTTCTTTCTATGTAAAAGAGGTGCTTGGTCTCGTAATGGTTTTTATTCTATGCATCCATTCGAATAGAATCTCTCAGTACTAGTTCGATACATTACTGTATTTGATAGAAAACAATACAACCCTTTATTTCAGTAGGGAATATTTCACTAAATTATAGCGATTTTTATCACTAACTTTGAAGAACTAGCTATTGGATAGCTCAGTAGCTTAGGATAAAAGTTAATAATCGAAATAAGAACCTTCAGAATCTTTTGGCGTTTGGGGCCATTTTGGGTCATTTTGGGGCTTTTATACGAATTTTGGATATTCTATAATGACATCAACAACTGGTAAAAGAATTCGATCGGAATAGATGTTACATCTTTTAATGATGTCACGTCTTTCTATGACATCATCCCTCTTCCTCCCCATTTCTGGGACCGATCGACAGACCGATTGACAGATCGACCAACAGATCGAGAAGAGTCTTACACAAATGTGTGGACACATTTAAAAACAAAAAACAAAAACCCGAATATGATTACAAAAGAAATTAAAAGATCAAGACTGAAAGGGTTACACCGAATTTTGAGACAATCTTGAAGGGGGGGGGGCGCATTTTGACTCTAGGGTAGATTGAATATTAGGAAATTCGTTTTAGTAATAGAATGGTAGAACTATGGCATAGGTTACCGAAATGTGCTGTGCTCTCAACAAATGTCAATGATTTTTTAAAAGTTTTCATTTATTTCGGTAGATGAAGTATTATAAATTATTATTATTTATTTTTGCTATTTCCCCCATCTTAATTGTTGTTGCTTTTTATCGCAAGTAAACTCAAGCCGGGTACTCTTCAGCAGTAAGTTGATAAACTAACTGCACGGATCGGGATAAAGATAAAGTTCCAGGGGAGAATCAAACTCTCAAACCTCTATACCGGAGGGTGACCCGCTTAACGCACGACCGTTCTTTACACTAACCTACTGGAACTTACTGCCAAGCGTCGGTCAAAATCAAACCCTTGAACTCCCTCCTCTGAGCTAGGTTTCTTATCTGCTGGTTGTTCTGTTCAATCCGATTTCATTTTTATTTATTTCAGTAGATGAAGTATTATAAATTATCATCATTCAATTTTGTTACTATTTACTTCCATCTTAATTGCTGTTGCTTTTTCATCTGAATTTTAATTCTAACTTATTTACTTTTGGCTGTAGATTACCAAGCCTGAGTTTAATTACGATTAAAAAAGCTACAACGATCAAGATGGAGGTAAATGGTAGTAAGAATAAATAAATGTAAATGAGCTTAAAAAAGAATAATGATGTTTATCATACTAACTTATTAACGGAAATGCTTAATAGCACAGATATTGTGTAAATATGATTACTTGATGTGTATTTTTGCAAACAAATTATACACTTCTTTATTCTAAAACAAAACGTTTCAGATATCACTCTGCCGAGGCAATAGTTTATTTCAAAATTCAGCACAGTGGTAATTACTCGTGTCATCGAATCTTAAGAAGAAAAATTACCAGTTATTTACTTATATTTACCTTGCCCTCAGGAATTCCTTGCTCCGATAAACATCTGAAATTGAGATGATTTGACTTTTGAATGGGCTCAGGGTGATTCACTTATATAGCACCCAGACTTTGGAATCAGTTACTTTATGATATCTGGAACATACAAATTCTAGGGAGTTTTGAATCCAAACTGAAAGGTTTTTCGTTTCGGAATTTCCATTATGACAAGAACTCAGTAAATATATACACCTCGTAACTGTGAGTCCTACTTTGTGTCACGTAAGTAACTCTATTGACAAGTTTTCGCTTTCCTCGAAGTCCTCTTTAACAGGCCTTACATTTATACAGCAATGATTGCACAGGTTTTCAAACGCCTTTGTCCAGTGGGAACTTGATTATTGAGGTTTCCCAAGAGAAGGCACTTTCTATGAATGCATACATATCGTCGTCGTCATCATCATCATCATCATGATCGAACAAACGAGACATAAAATTGGTGGCAATGAGTAATGAAAAGCTATTCTATGCCTTCAGCAAATACAGACGTAAAATACCTTCAGCAAATGAAAAGGTATGCAACGCTTTCAGCAAATAAAGCTATACAATAAATACACGAAAGCGTCAGGACAATCCCGACCTGTTCCTTTAAGTGCAATGGAACAGTGCCGCCCCGGGGCACCGTATCCCCTGCAGCTGGGCCGAGTAAAAGTGGGAGAGCCCAAAGACGAATCCAAAGGCTTCCAATGCGCGTAGCAATGCGCAGTCTCAGCATAACCTCATTGGCTAATGCATTGCTCCAGTGCACTTGGTCTTTGATGCCAACCACAACACAATCTCCGGCCCACACGGCAGGCAAGTGTCAGTACCGGCGCCTCGGTCTCTGCCAGGGAACAGATACTACACTTTGATCCATGCTGAAAAGGCCTCTATTTATTTACTGTTCCACCACAGCAATATATGACACAAGGTCGGAGCTTAACGTGGGGAAAATAGGAGACACCCTTCCAAAAATGGCTCCAGCCGACGCGACTTTGATTGCCAAGCGTCCGTAGGAAACAACCTCCACCACGAAAGTATCCTCTTTAGAACCTGCTCCATTAAGTGCAGTGGAGCAGTGCAGCCCTGGGGCAACAGATCCCGAGCAGCTGTGCCGAGTAATAATAGGAGAGCCTAAGGACGAGTCCAAAGGCGTAGCAAAGCGCAGCCCCAGGAAAACTTCATTGGCTGACGCATTGCACCGGCGCACTCGGTCTTTGACACTTACCACAACACAATCTCCGGCCCATTCGACAAGCAAGTGTCACTACTGGCGCCTCGGTCTCTGCCAGGGAACATATACTACACTTTGATCCATGCCGAAAAGGCCTGAAAATATGAGATTGTCTGCATGATTCTCTGATGTGCACGTTGCAGGCTTCTCAGTTTGAGGATCAGTCTCTTGGTTCGGTTCCATGTCTCCGTTCCAAAGGTGACTTCCAAATTTCCATTCTTTTCTTAGTTGTACCCGATAGTTCACTACAATAATGAATACGTTCAACACAGCTCAAACAATCATCAGTCAAGATTTTGAAAATATTTATTATGTACTTTGTGATAACCAAAAAAAAAAAAAAAAGATACAAATTAAAATTAAGAAGAAACAAACGAGCAAACCACATACACGAATGGATATCATTGTGTACATGTATTTGTTGATGCTTATATGAAATATCTATAAAATATAAAATGTATCAAGAAAAAAGTGTAGAAATCTGGTTAATGTCTTCTCGTGGCTCTTACATTAAACAAGTTTGGCCACGTCTGCCACGTGTAGTATCGCCGTAAGCGTACCTCTAAGGATTATATAATAATTACTAAATACCCTTTGCTTTGGTAATGGTATAATTAAAGCTGTGTTTTGTGTCAGTATGTTTACACAGTAATTTGAAAAATTAACGAAAGATATTGTTTCCTAAAATCCTTGTATTCATTTTGTATTAAACTTGAAACAACTAAAAAAGCATTGACGTGCACTGGTTGACCTTGGACTTTATTCTCATCAGATTGCATCAAGCGGGTTTGCGTCATAATATAAAATGGAAAAAGATCTGATGTATAATTATCTTCTTCCATTTTATGGGGAAGGAGTTAATTCTGCGGTTCGATATTTATTGAGATGTCATGAAAATTTGAAAGAAGGGGGATTCTTTCGTGAGAGAATATTTACATTAATTCTTCCTACCAAAGAAACATTTTCATAAATAAATTTCAGTAATCGAGAAGTAAATACCGAGCGTTTTTATTAAATCGATTCGAGATTTGAACAGGGGAAAACAGGTCTGGTTAGTCACTCAATAGAACCCGTCATGTGACCAACGTCTTTCAACATCATGCCATGATAGATTTAAAAATCGAAAAAAAAAGTGATCAATAAAAACTACTACCTTTTTTGGATATTGAACCCCAAGAGAATTTTGAAAAAACAAAAAAACAAAAATAAAAAAAACACCATTAATGCTACTGGACACGAACTAAGGGTCCAATTCAGCGTTACCTTACATTGTAAATTTATTCCTCGCTAAAAAAAACAAACTATGGGGGCAGATTGAAAAAACAACATTTTTGTAGACATGATAATGAGTAGATGTTTCTGCCCTCTTTCTCCATTGACGATGCTTGTATGCATGATACGTACATACATATATAGCCTGCCAAACCAACTTAAAAACTGAAAGGAACAATTTTGTGACAGTTTTGGTTGACAGTTTGAGTTGTTCCCCTTTGCTAGTGTTGTCTACCCTAGACGGTGTGACAGACAGACAGACAGACAGATGAACACGTTGCAAATTATGATATAGGCTGAAGAGGAAATGGAGGTGGGGTACGCAGAGGGTATGATGTATACTTACTTCCCAATTTCCAGGTTTTTACTTGTCTCAAAACGGCATTGAGATCGGCCATATTTGAAAAAAAAATTACTGGAACCTCCACCTGCACTGGTTCACTTCGCACATTCTTCATGGACCTCTCATTGGTATCCCCGAGCCATAAATCCTACATAGAGCCATACAGTGCACCTAGTTTCCAGATCCCCACCTTACCGTATACCTACTTCCCAAAGCCAAGTCTTACCGTACTCTTAGTTGCCGAAATCCATCTTTACCGTACACCTAGTTCTTGAAACCTGGTCTTACCGTTTACCTAGTTCCCGAAATCCCAGCACATTGTATACTAAGTTCAGAAACACCGCTTTACCGTATACCCAGTTCCCGAAACACAGCTTTATCGTATACCTATTGCTCAAAAGCCATTCCCATTACTGAATATGAATTGACATTAAACCGTAGTCGTCGTTGACACTTTCCGGGGGGGGGGCGTCAAAAGGATCGAATGGGAGTGGGAGTGGGAGTTATATCATGAGAGTACATTAGGTTTGGGTCACATAAAACAATTGTACAACACCATTTTGCTTTAATGTTTATTCAAGTCCTCTAAACCTACACTGAAAATGTTACTCTAATGTGTTACACCTAAATTGATTAGCTTGTCTCCAAGTATATTTACTAGACGAACGAGTAAATATAGTTCAAGACGAACTGATAAATTTAGGTGCAACAAATTCAAGTAATTTTCTAAAAGTTGGCTTAAGTAACGTTCTTTCAGTGCAAGTGAGAAGGCCTGAGCCTGGGGAGAGGACAAATGCCTTGTTTGTCCCACCTGCAGTAGATACCCAGGTAAGAAGCTGATAATTATTGCTTAAACCGATGCACAACGCACTTGCAGCTTTTGAGGGTTTGCACTGTTGCGAATGCTGAGCCCCTGCTGCAAGACAGTGGGAGAGCAAAATAGGCAAATGGAGGGGAGCACTTGTTTGCCTAATTTGTATTTCGATTATCGTTAAAAACTAGAGTCAACCTATTCAGGAGGGCAGATGATAAATCAATTATTTCTGAGCCAGAAATCGAGGGGTGATCAATACAAGGGATTGATTTATGCATGTGGATAAAATGGTAGATGGAGGAGAGGGGAAAAGACGATGAAGAAGTGGAGAAGAAGAAAAAGGAGTGAAAAAAGGTAGAAAGAAAGAAATGTTCAAAGAATCGCGAGAATAGGGAAAAATAAATGATTAAAAGAACGAAAGGAGGAAGAAAAGAGAGAAAAAAAAGGAAGAAAAAAGAGAAAGGGAGAGGAAGGAAGAAAGGTGATTTGCAAAGGAGAAGATTTATAGGAAGGAAAGCAAGAAAAATAAAGAAAAGAAGAAAGAAAGAAAGAAAGAAAGAAAGAAAGAAAGAAAGGAAGAAAGAAAGGAAGGAAGAAAGAAAGGTAAGGAGAAAGAGAGAAAAATAAAGAAAGAATGGGAGGAAGAAAGAAAGAGAAAGAAAGGTAAGGAGAAAGAGGGAAAATAAAGAAAGAAATGAAGGAAGAAATGAAGGAAGAAAGAGATAAGGAGGTTTATGAGGAAAAAGGGTGATTGGAAAGGAAAAAAGATAGATTCACAAATAAACAGGTCTGGTAATTTACACAATAGAAACCGTTACGTGACTAACGTCTTTTGGCAGCATACTGTGTTGGGGATGATCAATGATCAGACGACCTTCCTATGTTTTGGTAGGAAGGGGGGCGGCTGATCATTGAATAAGTTACTTCTCTCACCTATTGTAGCGAAGTAATCACTAAAAAGTCTGAATTTTCAAAAAAACGGGAGGGCACAAACTCAGGACCAATTTGGTAGAAACTAAACCTACTGTTAGGAGGAAGGGTGGAATAAAAAAAATGTTGTTGACATAATAAGGAATGAATATTGAAAATTTCAGCCCTCTGGCTCCATCGGTGCTATTTGTATGCGTGATAGTGCAGATTGACTGTGATTTGGGCCCTGGTCGAAAAGGGTTATCCATTCCAAACAGATACGTACGATCTCATTCGTTTGTTTTTCTATTTGGACCTCTTGATGTTTTTGACCTTCGGGCACCATCCAGTTGCCCAGCTGTCGAATCCCCCCACATATTCAGCATTGCCAGCCATCTGAACCAACAGAAAAAACCAAGGGAAACCCATGTTGACAGTTTTGGTGACAGTATTGGTTGACAGTTTTCATTAGATAAATATATAAAGGAAACGAAGGAAGACAGAAAGAAAAAATACAAAACCAGTGCTCAAGAGAGGAATGAAAAAAAAAAAAAGAATGAAGAAAAGACAGAAAAGGAAAGGAAAAAAGAAAGAAAAGAAATAGCTCGAAGCAAAGAAAAAAAGAAAAAAGAATAAATCGGAGAAAGAGAGAAAGAAAAATGAAGCAAAAAAGAAAGTAGACAGGAGAGAAAAAAAATAAAGGAAGGAAAGAAAGAAAGGATGGATGAAAAGAATCTAAGAAAATCGAGTCGGAAGAAGGAAAAATAGAAGAAAAAGGTATGAAGAAAGAAGCGAAAGAATAAATATGAAATATAGAATGAAAGATACAGAGAAAATAGAAGGAATGAAGGAAGATAGAAAGAAAGAAAAGAGAAAGTGAACGAGAAGTAAAAATATGAAAATGGGCAGAAATACAAAGAAAGTAAAGATTTAAAGAGACCTGAAAGAAAGAGACCTAATTCAACGCCCCCTACTGGAAATAAAGCAAACTAACGGACGTGCTCACCGGAACTTACGGGTGATCAACAAATGAGAGGGGAAGTCAGAGAAAGCAATCTGTGAAAGGAGGAGTTCGTCGATGATGACAGCAGATAACAACTGACTACATGGAGCTCAGTGTTACAAGGAATGGTTTGCTATTTTTAGCTAAAACTATCGCTAAAATGGCTAAATTCGGCTATATTTTACATTTCTAGCTTACTATATAGCTAAAACTGATTAACCTATTCGACGCCCACTTATCAAATAAAATTACTGTACAGGTCTGGTTAGTCAGTCAATAAAAACCGTCACATGACCAACGTTCATTGTCAAAATGTTATGGCAAGGATGATCAATTATAGAATTTGAGAAAGAAGGGGTAATCAATAAATAAGTTACTTTTCTCACCTAAAGTTCGGACAGTGGTCATTAAAAAGTCTGAATTTTCAAAAAAAAGTAGGCGGACACAAAATAGCGATCTATTTCGTATAAACTTACATTGTAAATTGAACAAAAAAAAACAAACGACAAAAGGGTTTTTTGTTGACATAATGAAGAATTAATCTTCAAAATTTCTGCCCTCTTATTCCATTAGCAGGGCTTGTATGTATGACACATACACACGTAGATAGCCAGCTAGACCAACTAGAAAACTGAAAGGAACCTATTTTGATAGTTTTAGTGACAGTTTTGTTTGGTGGTTTTAAATATACAAAGGCTCCATTTTTTTTTTATTAAACTCTCCAAGTTTGATCAACCATAGAAGATTTTTATCGGTTAAATAAGAAACAAAATCAGCTAGATCTAGCCGAAAAATGGCTAATTTTACAATCCTGGTCGAGCTTCATCAACTGCTGCGGGCTAGAGTTTATGTCGCTATTGTTAATTAATAATTGCACCATAGTCAAGACGTCATTATTAATAACTCACTGTCTTCGCATTACTTCTTGCAAATACATCGCTTTAAGCAACGTATTTATCTGGCCTGTTGTAAAAACAATGCCTGAGGTGTCCCCAAAACGGAAGTGCCGAGGGAACTGGACAATTTCTGGAACCACCCACACGTTTACATGATGGCCTGCACTTTCTATCTTTTGGTGGAGGCGAATATATATATATATATATATATATATATATATATATATATATATATATATATATATATGGGGGGTGCATGCGTGTGTGTATGTGTGTGTGTGTGTGTGGGTGAATAAATATATCGCTAAAATTCGACCTTACAGAGGTAAGATGCCAGCGTCTGGGTCTGAAGCGAAGGTTTCGATCCTACCTCGTGCTACTGGATGGGATAGTCTATGGCCACATCGAGGAGTTGTAATACAACGAAACAGCTGTCTGTGGATGACACAATCATTTATAATATATATATATATATATATATATATATATATATATATATATATATATATGTATATGTATATATATATATATATATATATATATATATATATAGAGAGAGAGAGAGAGAGAGAGAGAGAATTTCTCATATAAATGTATTTCTTTGAATGGATCAGGCCCTTGCATATCTGTAAGATCGATCTTCGCAGATATGTGAGTTTGGCTAAATCGGTGAGGGAGCCAACAGTCTATTATTTGGTCATGATAATCCCCTAAATTTTGATGTGGATTGTTCTTATCGTTTTTGTTACAGTAGAAAAACGAAGCCAACTCTGAGTTTGAACTGGGGTACGACTCTCCCCCCCCCCTCTCTCTCTCTCTCTCTCTCTCTCTCTATATATATATATATATATATATATATATATATACATATATATATATTAGAAATAAAAAGCCGTTTCAACTATTGCTAACTTTGACAGGGGCTAATGAATCATGCTGAAATTAAAGTCTAGCTCAGTCTTTTTCTCCTTATCTGCGTGTATAGGTATATTTCTGTCTCGTCATTAGACAATGTTCTCTCAAACTCTTTGATCGGCGCATGCGCGTCTCAAAAGACAGGTTCAAGTTGATCACCTTTTGATCCTGAGTACTTTTCACTGCGTTTCCTGCACTGATCAATGGTGGAATAAGGTCTGAGAAATCAAAATCGATATTCGATGTAATTTCATGCTTGGAGTCTGTTCCTTTCACCCTTTTACTAATTTAAAAAAAAAATCGGTCATCCTAATTCGACATGCTGTCTATAGACGTTGGTCACGTGACGGTTTCCTTTGAGTGATTAACCAGACCTGTTCTGAGTTCCTTCAGTTTAATGTGGAAGGAAGTCAAGTTGGGCCGGTCGTTGAAGTTAATATGGCGGATGGCTTAGCGATAGAAATTATTGGTTGAAATTAAGTTCCCGGTTGTGTTAATGAACGTCAGCCAAAACAGTCACAAAAACTGTCTGAAATGGTGTCTTCAGTTTTTAAGACAGTCTGGCTGTGTCGCGCGTAAAGACCATACCAATTGAACTGGAGGACTCAAGATATGCACATTTACCTCTTATTATGTCTAAAAAAGGTTCACGCTTATCTTTTGGAATTTACCCGCAAAATAAGTTTTTGGTAGGGACTCAATTTGCAGCGTTGGTTCTTGCTGAATAGGCCCCTTAAATTGTGCCCGGTAGCATTCATTCAAAGAAAAATAAGGCTTTTTTTTTTTTTGTCTAGAAATTACTATTTAACAAGACGTGAAGTAATTCATTCATCGATCACCTATTTACCAACTTCCGATTGATCACATCCGATACTGTATATTGCTTAAAGAAGTTGGTCATATGACTAATTCCTAATTATTTCTGACTTTTCTCTTTGCCGAATTGTTATGCCAGCGATTACTGATCACCAATAATAAAGTCGAACCATTTGTGTGTTGTTGACAACACTTATACGAAGTATCCATCCCTTTTGAATATCTCGAGAACCGGTTGCGTGGCTTTGATGGGACATTACTGCGCATGCATCAATAGATTCTATCCTCAGTTGACAGTGAGATGTCATTGTGTTATTATCATATTAAAATGACCGAACTAGCCATTTTTCACGTTTTGTATAGTTTTAGCATAATATCGCATCACCTACATATGTCAGTCTCCCTCATATTCCAGATTTGATGACCCGTGAGATTTCTGACCATGGACAAGATAAAGGAGAACGCAACAAAACAACTTAGGTTAGGCTATTCTTTCTAAATATAAAATGGCTCGATACTTTCCAGACAGACCTCGTCGAACTGGAAAAAAAGCAATGCAATTAATTTAGAAATCTTACACAAATTCGGTCTGTTAAAAACTATAATTATCTCCTTTTTGCAACCGGACGAAAACTATCTGCACCATCTTTAAAATGAAAACGAACGTTGAACTCCAGTTCAGCGTCATTTTAAAACAGTAGTCGCCAGACTGTAGGATATCGCCTACTAGTGGGCGATTTAAGCTTTTAAGTGGGCGATAGACCCATAACTGGGTCTCAAGTTCGACCTGTATTCGTTTCAATGAGGTATTCTGAATTTGGAATGCATAATTCATTCGTTATCAGAGAAGAGAGCAAACCAAAACGGTGGTCTTTATTTTCATTTTTGTCTTGATATGGGATAAATACGTTATATATTTATTTTTCGGTGTGCAAATCATGGGGCGAAGATCATGTGCAACAACCACATTGGAGATAAAAACACCAAGATCGAAATCGCGGACACAGAACTCGAGAAAGTAGACTACTACATCTACCTAGGGCAACGAATCTCCATGAGACCCTCAAAAGAAGAAGAAATCAAGCGAAGAATCACACTAGGATGGCAAGCCTTTGGCAGAGCTAGCTCAACTTTCAAAAATAAGAAGATCCCATTAATCCTAAAGAGAAGGGTGTATAACCAATGCATCCTCCCAATAGTCACTTATGGAGCTGAAACATGGAACTTAACCAAGAGACAGACCCGTAAGCTGAGAACTATGCAACGTGCACGTGAGGGAATAGTGCTGGGCCTCACATGGAGAGACCACAGAACAGCACAGTACATCCGGGAAAAGATAAGAGTTAGAGACATCATTGAATCCATAAAAAATCTCAAATGGCGTTGGGCTGGCCATGTTGCAAGAATGGCAGACAATCGATGGACATCACGACTCACAACATGGATTCCCCGAGACCACATGCGCAACCGAGGCCGGCAAAATGTTAGATGGAGAGACGAGCTAGACAAGTTCAGGATGTACTGGCTCTGTGACGGCCATGATAGAGAAGTGTGGCAAATCCTGGGGAAGGTCTATGTCCAACGACGGAAGCTAAAAGACTGATGATGATGATGATGATGATATTTATTTCTCAGGAACTCTGGGGTGTATACAGTTGACTAGTAACCAGGAAATTAAATAGACGCAATTTTAGCCATTTTTGAACGCTTTTAGCCATTTACAATGGCTATGAAATTGCTAACTCGATTCTGAATATCAGTGAGCAGTACGGAAATCTCAGAAGTGGACGTTTGGCTTAAAAAAGGTTGGCATCCACTGATTTTAATCGTCAACCAAATACATGTTATCGCACCCTTAAAAATACCTTCCAACAATGAGGACAAGTCCTTTTTTTTCTCTCTTTTTCTGTTTCTAGACATTTTTACACTATTTTAGATATTTTCTGGCGGAAAACACGAGTGATGTCATAAAGAGAATTCATTCTGACCATATCTATTCTTGATGGAATTGTTTTTTGCATGACTTGGAATTTTGACGCTACGGCAGTTCAGTTATTGACTGTGATACAGGGTTTTTGTCTATTTATTTTCCTCCATTTCCTTCTTTTGATATTATCATATGAGAAATCGTCGACCAAAACTGCTGACATAGGTTTATTCTGTTTTTAAGCTAGTCTGGCTGACTGGCTGGCTGTCTATGTATGTATGCATGTTTCACGCGTACAGACTGCATCAATAGGGCCTTCTGCATTCTCCCACGAAAATGAGTTTTTAGTGGGTGTTTAATTTTCAAAGTAAACTTTTGCTAAATCGATCCCTCATTTTGTGTCCGGTAACATTTAAGCTATTTTTTTTTTGCAATTGCTTACCAACAAAAGGCGAGAGAAAAACCCATTCATTCACCACCTCTTTTTCCAATACGTCTTATTGATCACCCCCAACGTGGTAGGCTGCTAAAAGTCGCTGGTCGCGTGATGGTTCCTATTGAATGACTAACCAGAACTGTCTCTTGTAATATAATCATTCCACTTCTGTCACTTTGTCATTGAATGAGGTTACAATCCTTAATTACGCTCTCAACAAGTTTGTTAAAATCGTCGAGAAGACGTTTACGTTTCTCGAATTTAAGAGCGCTAAATTTGAAAAGAATGGCTAGGAACGCCTAAAAGAGCCGGAACACACCAAAAAGATGCTAAAAACGGTAAAAAACAAGTCCCGAATGGGCAAAGTGTTTGAATATCCCCGCACCAATTCAGCACTCTTTTCGGCGCATTGCCAAAACAAGAAATGCGCTAAATCTAGCTCGAAGAGTTCTAGATTGGGTGACACTGCTTGAAAGACTGTTCAACGCGTTAATGGCGAATCATTTCCACAAATTAAATTGAAAAAAAAAAGAAAAAAGAACACGTCTGATTAGTCACATAATAAAAACTGTCACGTGCCCAACATCTCTTAGCAGCATGCCGTATTGAGGGTGATCAATTAAAAAAAATTGGGAAAAGTGGTGATCAGTGAATGTTGATTCTCTTGCCTCTCGTTGGATCACTAAAAACGTAAGCTGGGCAGAAACTACGGACCAATCTAGCATAAATGATGATCTATGATCGGCCCCCACTCCTGTACTGAAAATCTATTTTGTGGTGAATTAACCCCCCCCCTTTACATAGTAAAGAGTAAATATTTAGATTCTCAGCTCTCTAGCTCAATCAGCGCGGTCTACACGCGTATATTATCAGCCAGGCAACCGAACCAACTTAGAAACTGAAGAAACCTGTGTTGACAGTTTCTAATTACCAGAAAAAATCCTAATTCAGTCAAAGTAATCTACTTGCCCTCCGTCCACTTATTTCACCCTGGAAGCAATTTCGAGATAATTCCTAATTCTAAGAACCGCTAAATTAGTGGATGGCAAATTTGATCTTGATTGGAGGAGTTCATGCCTACAAGGAAAGAGCAAATAAAAAGTGAGGCAAGCAAAATTTAAAAAAAAAAATACAAGAAAATTAAAAACACGATAAACAAATAAAAAATTACGGCATGCAGAATGAAAATACGGAAAGCAAATTATAAAGATACAAGCAAATAAAAAGTGCCATAAAAAAATACGGCAAGCAAATTCAAAACACGAAAAAATACAGCATGCAAATTAAAAATATGCCAAGCAAATTAAAAAGATACGGAAAGCAAATTAAAAATCGACGAGCAGATTAAAAAATACGGCACGCCGATTCAAAAAATACAGCAAGCAAATTAGGAATACGACAAGCAAAGTGAAAAGTTAAGAAAGCAAAATAAAAACGGTCAGCCAGCAAATTAAAAAGTAAGTATATAAATTTAAGGGAAAAAAAGCAAACCAGCAAATTCAATAAGATCGGCAAGTAAATTCAAAAATACTATAAACAAATTGAAAAGTAAGGCATGCAAATTTGAAAAGTAAGACAGGCAAATAAAAAAATACGACATGCAAGTTAAAAAGTAAAGCAATCATTTAAAACATTCAACAAGCAATTTGAAAAGTAATAAAAGTATATATATATATATATATATATATATATATATTAGTTATTCAATATAATATATATATATGTACATATATATATATATATATATATTATATATTAGTTATTCAATATAATATATATATATATATATATATATATATATGTACATATATATGTAGGTATATATATATATATATATATATATATATATCATATATATCAATATCCGATGTTTGATGGATTTATTTCATAAAGTGCTCCATACATTAAACATTTAGTTTAAGTAGAGCTTTAAATATGGTGAAATAATGGATTCACTACTCAAACACGTTTTTATTCAGAAGAAGCCTAAAAGGACAGAAACATAAACGTACTTGTGTAGAGTATCCATTATTTCACTACACACACACACACACACACACACACACACGTATATATGTAAATATATATATAATGGCCAAAAAATGATACTAGAAATCTATATAAGTAAGAGATTTTAATGAAAAATGCCGAAAACATTTGCATCAAACCAATAAATCTAGAGATCATCTGACTGAATTGGCTGACAACTGTTTTCAACCAATGTTTGCGTTTAGGCTTTAACAAAAACCCCATTGTGAAGGTGTGGCAACGTTTTTGATAAAACTATTAAATTCAGTCTTATCTTGAACCTTTTGCGGTTGAGGACTGAGCATTGAGATCTCAAGTGTCTCTCCTTGTCAACGCTTTTGATAGTCTTAATCTTTTTAAGATTCAATTGTTAACCTTGGCTTACTTAAGAATTCACACCTTTGCCGTATGTAAAGCAAAACTTCAATGCTGAAAACTACGCAACATAATCTTGTAATGCTTGTGTTTGATGGACGGCCGATTACTATCAGTTTTTGTGGTAGGGTATAGAAAACTAAAACATACAAGCTAATCAAAAGAGCCACCCTCAAACTGAGAACACTGAGAGACGTGCACAGAAGAGAATCAACTTCAATATCACAGAGAGAGATCACAAGACAGCACAGTATATAAGAGAAAGAAACGGTAGTCAGAGATATGATATAATCCATTAAAAAACTCAAATGCTGATGGGCAGGTCAGAATATCAGACAACTGCTGGACTTGATGGCTCTAAACGGGATCTTAGATATCTTATGCGGAAATATAAGATGGTGTGATGAACTAGAGAAGTTAAAAAAGTATTAGCTCTCCGACGCTCGTGATAGGAAGCTCTGGCAAATCTTGGGAGAGATCTATGTCCAAAGACGGATGATAAAAGCCTGCCGCAGTTGATGATGATGGTGATAGAAAACTACAACTCAGACGTCTGTTGTTGTGGCAGATGGTTCTTGTTTTATTCGGATGGAGAATGGAGAGGGAATAAGAGGTCGAGGAAAGGTCTAATAAGGAACAACACTTTCCTGCTTGAAATCGAGTGACCGCCCCACGCAACTTTAGAAAGGAAAGGATAATCAAATACCTAGTGAATATGTCACTGCGTACAAATTTGACTCCCTCTGTCCACTGCTAGTTGGTCATCCGTTATGGTTCCCATTGCCGAAGCATAGTAATCTTGACGTGTACTTGAGTTACGTGACAAGATCATGTGAAAGTGGCATTATTTAGCCACGCGTATCACTGGAACGTGTGCCTTGACCAAACCACTCTAACCCCCTTTGGTTCAACCTCGTTGGTGACTATATTGCAATGTATAGAACAGTGTAAGAAGTGGCTGTTTAATCCAGTAAAATAATAATTATATTGCGTTTCACGGGATCTGAAATCACCTTTTTCATCCAACGGAAGCGATATGCATTGATTTGTTTCTGTGCGAAACTACCGTTTTGTATGAAACTCGACATTTATAGCATTTCTCAGATGCAATAATGTTTTTAATGGATATTTTATTCATCGATCAATTGAATATTATGGGCCACTCGTCAACCTGGAAAAGAAGATAAAATCATCGCGTATACGAGATCTCGAAAATTTGATCACGTGATAAAAATCAGCCACCATTTTGTTTTGTCCGTCTGTCTTTATATATATAGTAATTAAAATAACTAAGGCTTGTCCATTCAAGCGGTGCCATGGGTTTTATGAGACCCTTCAAAGGAGGGGCTAAGCTTGGGATAATGAAATACTACTCTTTATTCACGATGTCATCAAGAGCAACAATCAAAACAAATTTTTCCAAAATGTCGTGACGTCTTCAAACTGTTATTTACTTTGGTCTCGTTCTATAGAAAAACTGGCAGAAGAAAACCGGTTCTCTCCCCTCTCTCTCTCTCTCTCTCTCTCTCTCTCTCTCTCTCTATATATATATATATATATATATATATATATATATATAACTTTCTCTCTTTCACTCTATTTTTCATGTTTTACTTCTCTTTTACTTTCTTTTTCTATCTATCTTCATACTAATCGAACACTTTAGATCTGTAAACTCGCAGTCATATCGAGAACCTCGCTCCTATCGAAAACTGTAAATCCAAATAAGTTCAAACTTGACACTGACACGTCTGGTGTACGGACCAACATATCTGACGAATATCAACTTCGAACAATGACCAGTTGTCGAGTTAACTCGATGCACGCACGCACAAGCACGGAGATTTTTTCAAATTATTGTAAGACTAGACTATATATCCGCCATAACGCGCGGAGTAAATTGCGGTCCAAAAAAGAAATAGAAAGATAGATGAAAATCAGATAGCATTTAATTTAATACTGTTTTGAAAATGATTTGATACCACTTTTTACATTGTTGAAAAAGAAAGGGGCTAATGTCCAAAAAAAGTGGAGAGCTAATGTGAAAAAGGGTCGGGTAAATGTAATGTAAAAAAAATGTAAAAAGGTGCCATGGGGAGCTGAGATAAGAACGAGCGTTAATCCCCCCAAAATGTAGGGCTGATCTCCAGAAAGAGGTGAGGCTGATTATATGTTCGTGTGTTTATGTTCGTGTGTGTATGAGTGTGCATAACTATTTGGAACCACCACGTAGATGCAAGAAAGAGAGATAGATATTATATATATATATATATATATATATATATATATATATATAGATAGATAGATAGATAGATAGATAGGGAGAGACAAAGAGGCAGCAAGTGACAGAGATTGAGAGAAAGAGAGAGAGGGGGACAGACATATAGGAAGAGAGGTAGAGAAAAAGGAAGAAATAGACATAGAGATAGCGATAGTGAGAGAGAGGATATATTTATATATATATATATATATATATATATAGAGAGAGAGAGAGAGAGAGAGAGAGAGGGAGAGAGAGAAAGAGAGAGAGAGGGGAGAGAGAGAAAGAGAGAGAGATTTGGAGAGAGAAAGGGAGAGAAATCAGCGATTCAGAACGCACAGAGATATGATCGGTTGTTCAACACGAAATCACAGATTTTGATAAAAGCTTGATGTTTTTTTTGTTTTTTAACAAAATAATTTTTCAATCAATCTTCTATTTATAAATAAATGCTCGTTCGATCATATCCCACGCAAATTCAACAGCATTCAAATCGGAAGAGATTCCCAGCCTGTCTATATAACCAGAAACCCCTGATGCTGTAGAGCCTCCCGAATAACCCTGCCTTTGTTTATCTCGTCATAGAAAAAGATTCATGTGTGATGCGATAGGAGTTGAGACGATTTAATACCGATCATGTATTTCAGTGGTCTCGAAACTTCGAAAACTCGAGGACCCCTTTTATAAAGGAAATATTTGACAGACCCCTATTTTTAACTTTTAATTTTTAGACTAATTAATGAACTACCATAAAAAGCAAATTTTGATCCTTAAAAATCATATTTATTTAAAATGAGTTCAATTTATTCAAATTCTAGTGTATGATACAGGTTGGTGTGCAATAAACATGTTTTTTGATAGCTGTAATGATGTTGTTCCTCTGTCAGAAGGTTCACATGAGGGAACACTGTTGCAGACCCCACGGACATTATCTGATGGACTCCCAGGGGTTGGGGACCCAAGATTCGAAACCATTGCCACGGTGGAGAGCTAAAATAGGTAGGTACCGAAAGACAGATCATCTGCCACCTTCCTGAAACTCTGCACAACACTTGGTCGTCTCAGATTTCCCCTTGCCAACAGACGCTGACTGTGTGAGCCAAGATATTGCTACTGCTGATTCATGCAGCACCTTCAGCACTGGAATATCAGGTCCCAAGAGAACACTGCTGCAGACCCCAAACATTATTTGACGGAACCCCAGTGGTCCACAGACCCCAGTGGTCCACGGACCCCAGTTTAGAAAACCCTGATATAGTTCATTCAGCCGGTCTTCCATAACAGAAGCACAACCTCCTTGAATGTCGAGGTAAGAAACAGTCTGGATATCAAATCATTTAAGCGTTCCCCACCCCTTTGTGATCGTCATTTCCTACTGAGTTGTCAGTTCATAGAATTCTTATCCAGATACGGATGTTCCACGATTGGCGGTTACGTTGCCCTGGCTAATCTGTCACGTTCATGCCTCTGGCTTCTAGATAAGTATTCTGGTATGAAAACCTGCAGATTAGAGGCATCTGTTACTTGTATGCCTATTGACTGACACGTCCTGGTTCCTTATCCAGGAATCCCGAACTTGTGTGATATAGGCAAAGACAAGGCACTACTGAGCTCTTTTTGTTGTAAGCCGTTGATGATCAGATCGGGGTAGAGCGATCACATGATTGATTTGTGCCGTCGTGGTTACAGTTAACAAAAATGCTGAAGTCATAAACTGCAATAAATCAAGCGGAAGAAATAATAGCAGTTAACCTCTAAATTATGTTAGATGAATTTAGCTTCGATTTCTCTTTTCGCTTTACCATTAAGAACAGACGTAGAGATCGGAAATTTTTATATCTTGTAGCTTAGATCAAAAGCTATAAATTAACAGTATGTTGAATGTAAACTAATGTTTAATCTAATTTGTTCATTCAATTATTTATGTACACTTTGATCATCATCTTGATTAATTTATTAAGTTCGGTCTCTTTAATCATCTCTCGTTGTTATTGGTGGCTTGAGGTTTCTTCGTTTTTCTATGAGATTTCTGGTTCCATCTGAGATTTCACTAATGGGTTGTGTGCTCATTGGTTTGAGTATACTGGCAACTTCTATTATAGATCCTATCATTTTGTTGTTTAGTTCGTTGATGTTTGTGTGGTCTTGTTCAGTAATAATCTTAAATCTGTTATTCAGTTCGAGCTTGAAAGCTCGAGCGTGCTCTTTTGGTATGTGTAGGGGTTGCAGTTTTGTGTGAAACATTTTCCTGCACTCTTTGTGGGTTTTCACTTGCATTTTACATCGAACCATTCTGGGGGCGCTGCCTTCATTGACTTGATTTAGAACTTGGATGTCCTTGATGATATCATTGTGTCCGTTAGGATGTAGTCCATTTCATTCTTTGTTTTGTGATTGGGGCTCTTCCAAGTCCATTGTCCGGTGTTCATGATTTTGAATCCATTAGCTGTTGCAAAGTTTACAAGATCTTCTCCCCTCTCGTTGCGTACTTTGTATCCGAATTTGCCGACACAATTTTCATTTCCTTGTCCTACCTGTGCGTTGAAGTCTCCTATGATGACATTAAAGTGTTTTCTGGTGTCTTGGAGTAAACAACAGACAGAGACAGGATTGTCAAACGTGCCGAGGAATTTTACCGAAAACTTTATTCATCTAAACAAGGACTACAAAACAATGAGCAGGATATGCAAGACGTGAGCAATCAACTCGAGGACTTCCCGGAAGTAACAAGCCATTAAATAGACGAAGAAAGGAACGGCCCCTAGACCAGACAACATCACCGTCGACCTACTCCGAAAAGCAGGTAAAATTAACACTAGGAAACTGGCCGTCCTTTTCATCTTGTGTCTAAAACATAGTAAAGTCCCAGATGATTGGATTAGAACATAGCTATCATAATGCTTTCATACGAAAAACGAAATCTGAAAGATCTCAACGACTCCATGCTTACAAGCCTACTCAACTGCGTATACAAACTTTTCACAAAGATTATCACTAACCGAATAACAAAAACACTCGAATAAAACCAACCGCGAGAGCAAGCTGGTTTCAGAAGAAGCTACTCGAGGATGGACCATTCGATAAATCAGCTGAAAGAATAAGCTGCAGAATATAATCTGCTACTCGCCGTAGCATAATCGACTTCAAAAAGGCGTTCGACTCAGTAGAAATCTCTAAGGTCATGGAGGCCATAACTCGATAAGGTGTTGATCCAGTATATATTGAAGTGCTGAATCATACATACAATCACAGCAGCTCCTTTATCAGGCTACATAAAGACTCGGACCCCTTTCAGCTCCAGCAAGGAGTAAGACCAGGTGATACCAGCTCACCTAAACTCTTCACAGCCTGCCTCGAGATGATCTTCAGAAGACTAGACTGGGAGAGTAAAGGAATTAGAAAAGATTGCGAGTATCTGAGCAACCTCAGATTTGCAGACAACATTGCCCTTTTCGCAGATAACCTACACGACCTCCAACTAATGATAGATGAAATAAATGAAGAGAGCAAGAAAGTTGGCCTACACATGAACTTCAACAAGATGATGATCATGTGCAACAACCACATCGGAAATGAAAACACTGAGATCAAAATCGAGGACACAGAACTGGAGAAAGCAGATCACGACATGTACCTAGGACAATGAATCTCCACGAGACCCTCAAACGAAGAAGAAATCAAGCGAAGAATCACACTAGGGCGGCAAGCCTTTGGCAGAGCAAGCTCAACCTTCAAAAATAAGAAGATCCCATTAATCCTAAAAAGAAAGGTGTATAACCAATGCATCCTCCCAATAGTCACTTATGGAGATTAAACATGGAAACTAACCAAAAGACAGATCCGAAAATTGAGAAATATGCAACTTGCACATGAAAGAATTATGCTAGGCCTCATATGGAGAAACCACAAGACAGCACAGTACATCTGGGAAAAGACAAGGGTCAGGGACATCATAGAATCCATTAAAAAGCTCAAATGGCAGTGGGCTGGCCATGTTTCAAAAATGGCAGATAACCGATGTGCATTGTGACTCACGACATGGATCCCCCGAGATCACATGCGCAACCGAGGCTAGCAGAATATTAGATGAAGGGACGAGCTAGACAAATTCAGGAAATACTGGCTCTGCGACGCCCACGATAGAGAAGTGTGGCGAATCCTGGGGAAGGTCTATGTCCAAAGACGTACGTTGAAAGACTGATGATGATGATCATCATCATCTGATATTGGCATGCTGTACCTTTTTAAAAAAATCTCACATCAAATCCATTACAGGCCCCATCTAAGCCTGCGTGGGATGCGATAAAATGTGGTATAAAGCGAATTTTCTAAAAGCAAAGAACACCTGAATATCTGACTTCATCGTTTTCCCCACGGAACAAACAAAGTGTGTGTATGTAGACCAATCTGCAATAAAAGACAGAAGTCATTAATTGGCAGTGCAGTTGACTAGACATCACGTCTTTAATTTAGCCGCCCTCTGTAGCCCAATTCAGAGCACAAGTGGCTAATATAATTGCTGGTTGACACTTAACAACCTGTAATGATAACAGTACTTGCTCATAATTGAGTTAACTTGGCGCGTGAGGTTGATAGTTCAGAGCAATACAGGAGTGACTGTCTCTTAGTTGACATAAGATTAGGAATTTGTCGAGCGAACAAACGTCTAGATAGGTGATTCTGAACGTGGTGTGTACGCCCCACAAGGGGACAATTTGAATACATTAGGGGACAATTTCGAATTGGGGCTGGGGAGAGCGAAAAGCGTTCTGTGGATCAAAACTGAGCCATGTTGAGGCTTGACTGGTTAATTCCTAATCGTGCAATACTATTAATTACTAATTTTACAATAGATTCCATGGTAACTAAAATTTATCTTAATAAATTTGTGGGTTATAAAAGTAATGAAGTAATTGCATAGTTGTTACTGAATTTCATGCGGTAAAGAAATTACGAGGCGCCTGCAACTTCGGTTCCACCTTATCGTGGTAGCATCGCAGCTTACGTAATCACTAGGCAAGCTGTGGCCTTCGACGGAGTGAAAATCGGTCAGCAGCAAAATTTTGCTAAAACAAGGGTCTCAACAACTCTGCAGTGGCTAAAAGTAGGATTTAACTGTACTTTAGAATAATTGAACTCATAAAATGTCTGACATAGAATGACCTTTTTGAAGCCACTTTTTCACATTCAAATTTTTGGCATTCTATATCCGTAAGATCCAAGCCTGGGGTCACTAATCTTGGCCTCTCAACAGGGTCGGAGTTCAAAGCCGGCAACTTCGGCCCCACCTTTTTGAGGCAGTATTACAGCAATTTCGGGCTCGCGTAATCATAACATACCCGATCCAACGATTCCGGTTCCTGCGCTGGTAATTGTTACGTCACATGCACACCTTTTCTTTTTCCTTTTTTTTTTACTGCAAATAATGGGGGAGTGGTATGGTCGTAGGGCTAACGCCACTGGCAACGGGCTCAGCGAAAAGAGAACAAATTCCGGCTGCAGCAATTCGTGTACACGCATTAAGGTTACTGGAAACCCATAAAGCGACTTCGTTGGAATAAAAAAAACTGTGAACCGTGCAACCCCCTGCCCCCCGCCAAATGGGGTCTGAGAGTAGATCTTCGCTTTCCTACCCATTCCCCTTCCATCAGGTTTTATTCACAACACAACTACATGAACCAAACATTTCATTATATAGCAACAGTTCCGTTTATATCAAAGACGTTGTGTCAATCGATTTCCATACATTTAATTCCTAAGACCTATGACCAATTTTGAAGAGAATACTTTTGATTAACTCTATAAATACAAATATGTTACCGTACTTTATGCCGTTTTAGAGTCCCCACATTTAAATGAGTGGGGTATCAGTTTTATAAGCAGGAATAGCTGAAACCACAGCCAGCACCAGGGCGTTTTTTATAGTTCGATGTATACAAAAGTTCCACTGGGGTTCCAAAATCTCCAGTGCCAAATTTCAGCTCGATCCGACAATCCATAAGGCAGAAACTTCGTTTCAAGCTTGTAGTAATAGTAGTACTGCAGCTTGTGTTATCAGTAAGTAAGCCATAACCTTCAATGAAAAATCAGGTTTTATTCCCTACTTAATCAAACACATTATTTAGTAAAAGTTCGATTTATATCAAAGAGGCAGAGTCAACTGAACAGCGTAAATCTATTTTCTACTAGCTATTATATATCTTAAAGTGAAGATTTTTCAATTATCTCTATGCATTTAAATATTTTAGTCTACTCAGAGCCGGTTAAGACTGTTTTAGAGTATCCACACTTGAAATGGCGTGGGATCTGATCTCTAAGCGGGGACTAGCATAACCAGCGTAAAGGTGCTTTCCAGAGTTCGATGTATACAAAACTTGCGTCTTGGTTCAACTTTTTCCTGTACCAAATCTCAGCTCAATCCGACAATCTATAAGGCGGTAGCTTCGTTGAAAGAAACTGCAAATAGTACTGATCCCCTTGCAAAATGATGTCTATGAGTAGATCTTCATTTCTCACTGAAAACAAAAATGTTGGTAAGGGCCCCAAAGTTCTCATACCAGTGCTTTCGAACCGTCAACCAGAACTCTTACATCAATTGCCAACACAGCTTTCTTCAGTTTTTAAGTTAGTCTAGCTGACTAGCCGGCTTCGTATGCATCATGTGCACAAGCTGCACGAATGAAGCTGGAGGGCTGAAATTTTAAACATTTACTCCTCATAATATCTAAAAAGATGTTTTTTTTTTAATTTTCAGAATTTCCCCTTAAACTATATTTTTAGGGGAGATGGGTGAATTCACAATTCTCATGCTAAATTGGTCCCTTAGTTTGTAAAACATAAGAGACCAATATAATTTATCTTTCTAATTTGTAATTCTATTTTTGTTTATTTTTTAGAAGTACTATCACGGATGGTGAGAGCACTGTTGAACTTGAGGTTCTGAAGGGACATGGCTCATAAAGAAAAAAAATCGGGATTTCGAATGTAACCTTCTGTAATTTTCAGGACAGTCATTATTCATCAAAATCTTGTTCAGTCTATTGAAGTTATTCTTCACGTTGTTTTTGTTGCTACGATAACATTCCGACCAGTCATTTCTCCAGCCTACTTGAGGCATGCAATCCAATAGAGATTGGTCTCGTTTTTCTCCCAAAATGAGGGAAGCGGCACACATTAACATCGCAGATGATTGTATAAAGCGGGACGATGTAGATTTCGACGCCGCAGGTGAGACGTCATTAAGGATCTCACAAAACCACCTGGACTCTTACTTCCACTGTCTCGAAACTATTCAAAGTCACTGAACTTACCCAAAATTTTGGGTAAGGCTCGTCGAAAATCAAGTCACTACCGTATCCTATCGTATTCCCTTGCTTGCTGTTGGCGCACTATACGATTTCAGCTCGGAAAGTATCAAATTTAAAATTAACGAAAAAAACAACAAAAAAACAAGAAAAAACAACCCTCATTGGGCAATGGTTCCTTAGTTCAAAGTACTTTTCTTCGGACCTCTCACACTACCACTGCTACACACTATCATTTGAGTAACCCACGGGGGAGTGTCTGCACATGAAGTAAGGGCCTCTTTAGTTGATTGTCGGTGTACATCAAGGCTGTGCAACCGGGTCCCAGGATATTCGAAAGGTCTCAGTACTTTTATTCGTTGCATTCGGTTCGCAGGTGCTATTCGAAATACTCGGTCTTTTCAATGGCACGTTGTTCCTATATATATATATATATATATATATATATGTGTGTGTGTGTGTGTGTGTATATATATATGTGTGTGTGTGTGTGTGTGTGTGTGTGTGGACGGATTAATTAGTTCACAAAATCAATTCTTATTAATCTAATCTATCAGTCAAACTTCTGGAGACAGCTCCAAGTTCTTGTTTCAAATGATCATTCTTTTCCCACTCAGCGCCAGTAATTTCATTAAAAAAAAAGGACGTTTCTTGCCGAGGAAATGAGTCTTGAAAAAAGATATTACAAATCGACGCTCGTAGAATGAGTTCAATAAACAAAATTATCGACCAGGAAACGTAATTTAACATCTTTGTTTCCTCCACGTAATTGGATTCGACTCAAGAAAAAAAAAAAAAAGAAATAGGTCTGGTTAGTCAGTCAATAGAAACCTTCACGTAACCAACGTCTTTTTGCAGCATACCAAATTGAGGGTGATCAATTGGAAAATATAGAAAGAAGGGCGATCAATGAGCGTTACATCTCTCACCTTTTGTAGGGCAGTAATCATTAAACAATTCCGAATAAAAAAAATGTGACTGAATACTGCCGGGTGTAAACTTGAAACCAGCGAAAGCTGCTTTGTTCTTGACATAATAAGGAGTATATATTTAAATTTTTGAACCTTTTCAGACTCTATCGGTGCAACGTGTACATGCATAAAGCCAGTCAGACCAACTTAAAAACTGAGGAAACCTTCGTTGACGGTTCTGGTTAAATTTTTGCCTGACTGTTTCTTACTGATTTTTAAGTCCCCCCAATCGCGATAAATCCGCCCAAGGGGGTTGCATCGAGGGTCTTGCTCACACTGTTAAGAAGTCAGTGCATATAATTTGCTCGAAAAAAAAGGACGTAAAGTGGAAATAACGTTCAGTGCTTGTTTTGCAGGGAGCCGTTATAGAGGCAGCACGCACCATCTTCCTTTTTCTCAAACACACTGTCTACCGTACCTCTCGCAATCCCAACTTCCGACAACTCAGCATACTATCATCACCATTTTTTGTGTGTGGGAACACTCACGAAATGTCCCCATATGAATGTATGATATTTGCTTCTTCGCTCAACGTCATTTCGATGATACTTTTTTTTTCACCTTACGATAGTTTTGGGGGTCAAACAGCCTTGTACATCCCATGCGATCAGACAACTTCACCTCAAGGTTGAAAAGAATTCGACAATCACACAGTACACAAACTCACTCAATGGTGTTTCATTACTAAGTGAGTAACCCTGAAGGAGAGTGTTTACATACCTAGTAAGTTTGGGGATCAAACAGCCTTGTATCTCCTCCCACATGACTAGACAACTCCATTCCAAGCATGAAAAGAAGTCACCCTAGCCCTCGTGGAGAACCCGTCTCCACCACAGATGGATTATGGACCGAAGGTAACAGCGATGGTCAGAGGTGCCAACCCTTCTGCGCAATTACCTCTCTGATCAGCCTCTATCTGATCTTGAACCACGTAAGATCATGCAGCACCAAAACAAGATCCCATCAGAAAGGTTTGTGCTGAAGCCATCGATCCCTGCATATAAAGTTCCAGGCAAACAGAGCATCAGTCTCAAGCTTGATACTGCAGTACGGGCGGATACCATTCCAAATAATGTGAAACACCCATTTTACGCTGGTCTGTTGCAGTCAGGTAACATTTGCTATAAGAGCTAGTCAGCGTACCATCCAACCAGAAGGTCAGGTTAAACTTAAATACCCAGTCTACAATTACATTACGAATATTTTGTTCCAAGTTATTAGTCTGAAAGCATGACTGATCCTAAGAAAAGATGTATGCGTATAACAAGGCTTACTGAAAAGACTTGAAGTAAACTCTGTGAACTTGTCACTAGATTATCCTGATCCGTGTGAAGGAATCGGGAAGCTACTTGGCCTGTACTCGATCAAGTCAAAACCCAATGGCACTCCAGTTGTACAGCCTCCATGGCACACATCTCGACCCAATGCCCGGTTCTGGAACACCCTAGTGGAACTGTAGGCGTCGGGTCACCAGACGATGTAAACATTGGTCGGTTGGCGGTCCTTGACAAATGATCTGCACGAACTAATGTCTTCGATAAAGGACAAATAAACGAAATATAGTTAAAAAAAACCCAAAAAACTTTGGGATTGAAAGAGAAACCTTAAATGGTTAGCATGGTTGGCATCTTAGTGGGAAGGAATCTAGAGGACTCTGCAGAAAATGCATCACGGTTTGACAGTACTTATCTGTCAGAACAATCATTTAAGAAACAAAAAACAAAAAACAAACAAAAAACAATTTGAGAACAAGATTAATTGATGCCTACCTGCATAAAATCTTGCTCTTGGCATCAAGTGTGACGCCCAATATTGAGAAGCCGTCAATCAGCAAACAGATTCACATTGATTAATCGACTGTTTGCATTAAAATTAGGTAATTAGAAACCGTCAACCAAAACTGTCACCACGACCGTCATTATAGGTTTCTTTAGAGTTTTTAAGTTGGTTCAACTGGCTGGCTGGCTGTGTATGTATAAGTTTATGTTAAATTGGTCCCTTGACTTGTGCCTGCTCATTTTTTTAAAATTCGGATTTTTGTGATTTTTTCCGAACAAAAGGCGAGAGAAGTAATTTATCCATTAATCACTCTTTCTTCGAGTGTTTTTTTTTATTGATCTCCCCCAACACAACCTGCAGTGATAAGATGATGGTTGTGTAACTGTTTCTATTGAGTGACTCACCAGACTTGCTTCTTTTTTTTTTATTATACGTACTCAATTTACCTCAATTCAATGTTCAGACTTTTTTTTATGTTTTAAAGATTTTTTTAATATCTTTTCATAAGATTGAAAAGATGCCTTGATTGAAATAAATTGCGACTAAATTGAGTTCTTTGATTGTTAATGGGTATTCTTGGCTAAGTACAAATGATTCTCTGGAATGAGTTATTCATTGATGCAAGGCAAAGTATAACGATATAATAATCGAATCACCGTAGCCCCACTAATGGCCATTTGACCAACCTACCAAGTGGGCTACAGATACTTCTCTCTTTGGTCGTCCGTAAACGTGTCTCTGGATGCTCCTGGTCACATTCTGGGGTGGGGGGCTACAACCATTAAAATTTCCTCAATAAAACCACTAGGCCCCATTCAAAAAAATTTTTTTTTTTTTTGTGTGTTTTCGGAGAAGAGTTTTTTCGAGTCTCCGTGGTCATTTTGGACCAGCAATGTCCAAATCTAATGCTAGTATTTTTTAGGTAAGAAAAAAAAATCATCTTTTTAGATAATGTTTTAGAAAACTAAGTTAGGTACACAATTTATTCAGCACGTTTGGCAATATCCTATGAACAGTGTAGAATTTTGGCGACGTTATCTGTTGTGGACGTACAACAATGACATAAGGGAGGTAACTATGCATGGATCCACCCCCAAATATAATCACTCCTTTCGTAGCCTATTGCTCAACCTTTCGCAAAATTCATAGAGAACTTTGAGAGATATCGTGCGGAGAGATATGAGCGTATTCATAAATGTATCCGGAAAAATGAAAAATATCTATCAAGCAAGAAGAAATCCCTGGATCTACCCGATATTTAAACCAACTCTTCTTTACTCCATTGTTCAAGCTTCCATTGATCTTGATTGCAATTCATTTAGCTCTCTCGGAGATATCATCTGGATAGACGAACAGACAGACGGAAAGACTCGATACGTACGTCTCTGATTTCGTGTGTAGAGGTTTGTGAAAAAGTCGTCAGTGCTCATTTTTAAACTAAAAACTGAATACACTGTTGAAACACGGTTTTTCGCTGGAAACTTTTGCACATACCCAATAAATAGACAAACCCCATATTTCAAGCTTTTAAGGCCTTTATCTGTTTTA
>OY735235.1:6589036-6706536 GCA_963457665.1 Thysanoteuthis rhombus | reverse complement strand
TATGCATACATATATATATATATATATATATATATATATATATATATATATATATATATATAGTAGCGGGAGTACCCGGTGTCTGAAAAAGTAATCATTTTGAAGAGTCATGCATATTCTGCCAAAAGGGATTTCCACTGCCATGTCCATCCTGGGGTCAAGTTACCTTTGGAAACAAATTTGCAGTTTGTATGTTGCTGCTGTAATTGACCTGACTCCAATTTGCCCTTCAGAGGTCACCAGAGGCCATCGACACTTATCAGACGTTAATCTTGAGGTTACCTTACGAATGTTCAGCTAGTGGGATGCACCTTTTTAGGAGTCTATAAAAGATAAATCCACAAAGAAACAAACAAATAAACGATCAAACATTCTTTGTCCTTACAGTATTATATACATATATGGAGAGAGAGAGAGAGAGAGAGAGAGAGAGAGAGAGAGAGAGAGAGAGAGAGAGAGAGAGAGAAAAGATGATACATAGAGAGATACAAATCAGATCGTTGTTATTGGGTGGAGCTCAAACGCAGATTCTATACTGAAACGCAGACTACATACCCTTCCCAACCTTTCCCTTAATTTCCCAAGAATCTGTTCATTTTCTCCATCTTCGCTCTTCTTCTCACTACTTACTCTCCACTCTTCCTCCTTACTCTCCAAATCCTAAAGATCTTTCCAGGTGTGGCAATTGCCCCGATGGTCGTCCTAAAGAACAAATGAATTCTACACCAGACATCATCAGACATGGCCAAATTTAGTCATACAAACTCAGGGTAGTGTTTTGAACCCATCATTGCTCACTGATCTAAATTCTTGGGCAAGTTCGTACCCGTCGGGTAGGCCTTGCTTTGAAGCATTTAACCGGGTGGCTTCTCACGAGATCTCAGCTTACATCACAAAAGAGTTCGCCAGTTTCACCATAAAAACAAAATTCTTCGTTTTGGGCCATTTGCCAAGATGGGCGAAATCAGATTTTCCTAAATGATAATAATTATGCACAGTGAATGAAAAAATGTATCTGATTAATTGCAAAAGGTTCATTTTTACATACTTACACATTTTTCTATAATCGTTATATAGAATTAAGAGAATTTCAGTCAAAGATTTTTGATTTTTGAACATATCTTTTCAATGCTCAATCTTGTTCCACTATTTTTTCCCCAGATTTTGTATCACTGTAGCCTCACAAATGGCCCGCCTGACCAAACAGCCAAATGGTCAACCAATTTTTGCTCGTCCGTGCATGTCTCCGGGTGTTCTTGGTCTCATTTGGGGGGCTAGAACCTTTAGATTTTCCTCGAGTACTCCACTAAGCACCATCTAAGAATGTTTTTTTTCCTTTTTGGTCTTTTCAAGGGAAAGTTTTTTTCGAGTCGCTAAGGTCATGTCAATCAGTGTGTGTCTTTGGTTGCTCTAGGTCACATTTTTGGGGTTTCAATTTTGATAATTTGCTTAAGTATAGCGCGTTTTTTGTTTTGAAAAAATACTGCGGGATGGGGGGCTGTCTCTCTATTTGTTTTTATATCTACAATGCCAAAATCTTGTGCTGGTATTTTTTAAAGATAATTTTAGATAAAAGATTTATATTTTTAGGAAATTTCAAATAGAAGATCCATTCTTTAGATAATTTCAGATAAAAGATTAATTTTACAGGCAATTTCTTAAATTATTAGCTCCTGGTATATGATTGGGCTATGGTGATTCAATCATGCAAGGTATGGATATTTTTTTAATGTTTGGTCAAAATTCTGTCAATTTTGAAATTATACAATGATGTTAAAATGAACTTCTGTCTGTTTGTTCGTGATCCTCAGGAAAAACTACATGGCTGATTTACCTGGTATTAGGCATGGAGAATAATTAAAAATTGGCTCTACACATGCTAATTTTTAAGGTCATTTTATGTTACCAGAGGTCATCTTCTAGTCAATTTTCGGTTCTAAACACTAGAAAAATTAAATTTTTGTGCTAAGAATTTCGTCATTCATTCATCTTACGAATGACGCATGTTTTTTTGTGTTTTTTTTAACAATAAAATTAATGCCTAAATAAGTTTTGTTGTTTTGGGTCGTATATCACTTTTTTTTGCAATATGATAGACCATGTTAGTTTTGCTGGCTTGAAGGGAAAGGTTTTTCTTCCTCCTTTTACATCTTCTCATCGACAAAAAATCTAACGCAATTCATTTCTTAATGAAGCAAAGATTCACTCTACCCAATCTCTTTTCTCATTGATAAAAATTCAACGTAATTCAGTTGATAGTGGAGGTACCGTAGTGTGAGCGAGTAGTTAAATCTGGTCATTTTCTCAGATAAACTTGAACGAATTCATCTTATTATCATTTTAAATTTTTGGGTGGTGGTGATGAAGTTTGTGAACCATTTAGATTGAACTTAATATTTTGTTGTTTTCTCTGTTGACTACTTCAGTAAGGTCGTCTCATCATTACTTATGTCAGTAAACAGCGCATATTGGCTGTAAAGATTCTCGTCTCTGTGTAAATAACATTTTTTTCATTTGCGATGTTGCTTGGGTAAGAAGGAATAAAAAAACATTTTCACTTTGTAATCTAATTACAAGATCTGTTTCCTGTGGGCAACACTGGATATCCCTGAAAGTATATATATATATATATATATATATATATATATATATATATATATATATATATATATATATATATATATTAACTATTGAAAGGATAGAGAAGATTACACCTCACAAGGCCATAAAGATCCTCGAGAATCATGAAAACATAGGGATATTACTTCTACAAACTCTTTCCCCGAATCGACTAAATATTCAACTGAGCAACCTGACACCTAAGTCCAATCCATAGAATAATCATCATCGCTACAAAATATCCAAACTACTCATAAGCCCTGACACACACCCATACGCCAAGAGACTACGATTTACACCAAAAACCAACAGTACTTTAAAAAAACAAACAAATAAGAAAACCCCTCCCTCGCTTACACCCAGGAATGGAAATTATGATCATATTAAACGAATAAAATGAATAAACAAATAAGCATAAGAAATGAATCTCCAAAAAATTAATAAATGGACGATCAAAACTGAGCAAATTGACTGATTCTATAATAATGTAAAAACATTTAATCACTGGTGCATTTCCCAATACTAAATCTATTCACTGTATTATATCAAACGGTTCTTTCCACTTTTTCACACCCCATCTGGAATGTTTCCAAGGCAACCTGCCTCTTGGAGACCTGACCCTTGGATGAACCCCACTCACACAAGCCAATAACCATTCCTCAAGACAGCCTTCACTAACACCAATCCAGTTCGCTGACCCACGGTAACAAGGTGGACTTGAAATGAAATAATTATGCATCTACCGCTCTACCAATGCTGAAGATGCCAGAACTTTTGGCAAGTGTCCACAAACAACTCTCTGTTTTAGCTCATAATCAAGATTTAGTTGCTCTTATGTCGCACGGCACTCGAGGCAAAGATTTAGTCTCCATTTATTGAATGGAGATTCAATCATTTTATGTAAAATTTGATGATTCCTTTCGGAGTTAGGATGCTAGCCCGACGTCCAAAATGAACCGTGTTATAGGGGATCAAGTTATACGACTATCCTGCAATCTACCAATGGGCAGAGGTAGAGATGGATCCTTGCCTATCCCAAGGGCATTAGAAGGAAGTGAACGCAAACTGTCTCAGTCGGAGTTTGAAATCGTCTCAGCGATTCCATTCTTAATTCCTCCAACCATTCGGCCACTTACACTTCCCTTCCCGTGGAGTTGGGGGGACACCTATTTATACCAAAGTATTGTCTCCCTAGGACACGGAAACACGGGTTACGATCAATAAATCCCATTATACTGTTTTTCTCTTTTAATCGCGATTCATTCCGAGAATAGAAAAGGTTTTTATTGGATTCCTGGCTTCCAAAAATGACTAAAAATGTTTCAGTCGAGATGAAACAGAAATATTTATAAACTGCACTCTTTAATGCTATAACAGGAAGAGACAAATTTGTGACCGTGAAGGGGGAGTCATCATGAATTGTTGTGTGGGCGGTTGCTTAATTTCCTAGTCTGCCTTTAACGAGAACAGAATTCTAATGATGTGTCCACTTATCACTGAAAGAGAAAACATGGATAAGCGGGGAGGGAACAGCGGATAAGGTGAACTGTGGTTAGAGGGTAACAAGAGAAAAAAAACGAAAATGTAGATAGGGGACTATGAAAGGCGATGACCACGGATAGAGGGGATCACTGAAAGGAAAACGGATGAAGGGGGGCCATTGAAAAAGAAACTACGGGTGAGAGCGATCGCTCGACGGGAAACTGTGAATTATATGAATTGTATATTAAAAAAAAATAAATTTTAATTCATAATACCATGCTTGTGAATGCTGATGACATCATTTTAAAATTGATTAAAATAATTCGTGATTGTTCTTTGATGATATCAGTTAACCGGGAACCGACAAACCTTCTTACACAGTTTTGAGTCAGTAGATAATGAACCACAATAATAAGCAATTTTCGACCTTTAAAATTTCAACTTATAACTCTAAATTGGTTATGTTTGATCAAATTCTCATGTATAGTACATATCCAAGAGAAAACTGTGATTAAACGCAACAAGATTAAGTTGAAGGTATAAATTAGTCAAAACTATTGATAAAAAATACGATTTGGTTTTACGAAGATTTATTACAATAAAATAAAATGTAAGTAAAAAGTTGTTTCATATTTTACCCCACGAATATAATATTGGAATAACTCAAATAACTCTCATTAGTTTATGTTTATCATATTGCTGACGTACGAGGGGCGTCATCAAGTGTAGAGTCCAAATGTGTTCTTTTCAATTCGATCAAAGCTGGGGTGCCTTTTGTCAATATGGTCCTGAATTTTTTTTGATTACTGAAACTAGAGTGGTGAAAGACTCAATTTACACAGATATTTATACCTTTATACTTAGAAAGGTAATTTCACTTATGGTAAACATACAAAATACGTAAAACATCGTTTCAAAGAATCTAATTCTGAATTCGAAGACTACATTTACGTAAATTAGAAAAAGAAAATGATAATTTTTTTTCTTTTTGTCTTTAGTTTTCTTCACTTATTTCTCGAATGCTCAGAAACTCGAATGTACTAAACACTTGAGAATCGAGATAAATTATCTTTTTTGTTGATACTAAATTAATTACGTGTAAAATTGTACACAAGAGAGAATAAGACAAAACATTACGTTTTTCGATAGCTACACGGTTGGCGGTGTTGTTTCCCTTGCCCACAAAATTTGCATTGTCAAGTTCGGAGGGAACACGGCCGTAGACCCATGAAAATTATATGGCAGACCCCAATTTCGAAACAACTGCAACTTTGTCAACTGACTTAAATAAATGCATTTTAAGAACTCTTTTAAATCTTCGCATTCTGATGGTTGTAAAACGGCTTAAGGTTAAGAATATCCGACTTATGGATAATTCGTACTTACGAGCGTACTGCTATAAAGCCTATTATATTAGAAAATTTGACTTAAATACATTGAAAGCTTCTTTGTAGCCCTGTACCCAAAGCCTTAATCCGATGCAAGGGCTGGTTATACATCAAAGAGATAGAAAAATAAATTAACGATCGGTGATATTTTAAACGTTCATCATAATTCTCCCTTATTTTTCGAAGTTTTTAACTTAGTTCGAGTCCCAGGGTTCCCATTTATCCTAAAAAGAAGGTTGTATAACCAATGCATCCTCCCAAAGGTCACTTATATAGATGAAACTTGGAACCTAACCAAGAGACAGATCCGCAAATTGAGAACTATGCAACGCGCACATGAAAAAATTAAGCTGGGCCTCACATGGAGAGACCACAAGACATTCATGAAAAAACAAGAGTCATGGACATCAGAGAATCCATTAAAAAGCTCAAATGGCAGTGGGCTGGCCATGTTGAACGAATGGCTGACAATCGATGGATATCATGACTCACGACATGGATCCCCCGAAATCACATGCGCGACCGACGCCGGCAGAATATTAGATGGAGAGACGAGCTAGACTAATTCAGAAAGTACTGGCTCCGCAACGCCCATAATAGAGAAGTGTGGCGAATCCTTGGGAAGGTCTATGTCCAACGACGGACGTTAAAAGACTGATGATGATGATGATGATGCTGATATTTTAAAAGATCAAGTGAGGAGAATGGAGTTTATAAAAGACCCTGCCTCGATATCAGAGTAACGATTATCATTGTCCAACGCAATCGTGTATCTTAATGTAAAGTTAAGCAATTTTATTTCAACTGATTACATAACATTTATGATGTTTCTCAGTCGAATAAACTAAGCATGTCATCATCTGGTTCTCCATATTCTTTGTTTTTCTCCTCAAATTTTATCTCGGCAGAGGTTGGAGCAGCACCATCCCTGGAGGCAGCAACCTCTGCAGGCATCGTAGCAGTAAGAGCAGCAGCCATGCCACCGAATAGTGCAAAACAGAGATTTGATGTCGAAACTTTCTTAGGTACGAGCAAAAAGTGTTTGCCAACAAGGCCTAGCTGATTCATTTGCTGCCTTCAAGATGGTTTGGAATTTTTCTGCTGTTACTGCAATTTGGTCATCAGCAAAAATGGGGTCGTCATAAATATACGCAAATTCGTTGCTAGAAGACTTGTTCGAGTTTTTATATAAGAATTAGATGGATGTACAATTAGAACTATCAAAGTCTACTGTGGTATTAAAACTATTGAAGGCTATTGACGATTTGGTTAGACGATAGAAATCAACGTATTGTACCTATTAGCCTGAGCAAGAAAAAACTCGAAGTCTTTTCAGAGATTTCAAAGCTTTACATGCTACGAGGGAAGATGATTGTCATGAAGAATTATTCTACTCTCAAATCTAAAGCAACAATCAAAACGACATTTTTCCTAAATGCCTTGACGTCATCCATGTAGAATTTGATTTAATCACATTCTATATGAGAAAAATCAACAGAAAATAAATTTCCAGATTCTCACATCGCGTCATAAACATGTCACTTTTTGCAGTCACAGAATATGCGTTCATTCCGGTATAGATTTTTTTTCATTGTAAATCATGCAACGCTCTTATTTCGAGAATCGCTGGCCCAAACGACTTCCAACTAGACACTTGAATGTTGTTTAGGCTATCTGAGGTTATAACCACTTGCAACTTTTCTTTTACCAACTTCAACAAAAACATGTCACTGATTCAAACATTTCTAGAATTCAGATTTCTTTATTGGTAATTGCGTTTGAAAGAGTGCCTTTCCTAGTCTTCGTCTATCTGTTCGTATGGTGATTTGTGTATGTTTATAACAGAAATTCCATGTACAGACCAACATTTCTTGCGAATGTCAACTCCGTAGAGTGCACACACACACACACACACACACACACATACAGATATTCCTCAAATTATAGTGAGATTTAGTAGCAATAAAAATAACCCCATCGCCTTTATACTCAACAGATTAAATGAGTTAAGTATTAGTTAACATGGAATCCTTAGTAAAATTACTAGATAATAATATTGGATAATTAAGCGATAACAGTATTGTATGATTAGGAATTAATTAAGCCTAAACATGATTCAGTTTTGAACCACTGAATACTTTTTGATCTTCACACCAAAATTCTAAATTGCCCTCAACCACCAATATCCCCCTTGCAGCCGCCCCCACTTTCAGAATCACCGCTCTTGATGCAATGGCTTCAGAAACATTTCAGTTTATATTGCAATAAAATTCAAAGGAAAAACCAGACATTTTTAGTGATCATTTCCCAACAAAAGGCGAGAGAAGTCACAATCATTGATAACCCCTTTTTCCTATTTTTTCATTGAGCACCCCCAACATGGCATATTGCCAGGAGATGTTGGTCACAAGATGGTTTCTTTTGAGTTACTATGGAGACCTGTCATGATGTAATGTTAGTTTCAGAAATTTACCAAAATCTATAAATTCACATCAAGGAAACATCGCTGATGTACCTCAGAGAAGTAATGAATTGAGCATTTGTTACGATAACATCTATGGTGAGATAAGTAAATAATTGTAGTTGATAATTAGGAATTAATCAGTTAAGCCTTAACATGACTCAGTTTTGATTCACGGAACGATTATTTCTCTCCTCATCAATATTCCAAATTGTACCCATCAAAATATAAATTTCCCACTCGTGGGATGTGCAGTCAACGTTCAGAATCTACGTTCATTTAATAAAATCGTAACAGGAACAAGCTGTCTTTGGAAGAAGCTACTCAACCATGGACCATCTCCATTCAATGAAACAACTAAAAGAGAAAGCAGTACAATATAAAACGCCACTTGCAGTAGCATTTATAGACTCCAAAAAGGCCTTCGACTACCAAGGTTATTGATACTATCACTCTATGATTTGTAGGCTTCGTATATATCAGAGTATTGTAACATATATACCGTCATAGCCCCTTTATCAGGCTACATAAAGACAGCCTTTTCAGTTCCAAAAAGGAGCAAGACAAGCTGATACCAGCTCAGCCGAACTCTTTAAAGCCTGCTATGTATGTGTACTTAGTGATATCTGATACTGATACAAATTAACATTTTAGAAAACTACATAAATGAATAAATATCATTACATATATTTGTTGATATTTATGAGATTTTGGTGATCAAGTGTACATAACTATAAAAACACGTGTAAATTTTGTTTAAGTGTTGTGATTCTGAAGATTGTCGTCTATGGCTCTGACAATGAGCAAGTCTGACCACCTACTTGATATAGACCAAGGAAAGTTTCGACTTGGAAATTAGGACAACAATTCGACTAACAATTAAGTGGTTCTTATTGCAAGAGTTGCATCTATTAGGAACTGTCAACCAAAACTGTCAAAATAAGTTCCTTCAGTTTTTAAATTGGTCTGGCTGGCTTTGTAAGTATATATGCATCGTATGCATAGGCTGCACCGATGGAGCTAGAGGGCTGAAAATTTAAATATTCGCTCCTTATCATATTATAAGGGCATTTTTTTCTTTTGAATCCTCCTCTTGAATAGTTTTTTTTTGGGGGGGGGGGTCAATTCACAATCTAAGTTTATGTTACATTGGTGTCCTAGTTTGTGTCCGGCATCCAAATACGCGCTTGTAAATTTTGTTAGTCTCTAAAACATCTGAACTTTATTGCACGTGACTCTGACATTAACCAAGTTCGTCCATTCCTAACATAAAACGATATCTAGGGCCCATTGCTTACAATTACAATGAATTCGCTTATCAGTGAGTTTTTCTTGTGCCATACTTGGCTAAGTATTGCATGTATGTCCTTTTAGCTTAATCGAGAATCCTGGGAGACGATTGATTTGAAAAAAAAAATGACCAAAGGGCGGGGCAAGGGGGGTTGAGAAACCCTGGAAAGGTTTCACTGTTTATAGTGTCATTTTGCTATTCCACGACACAGGCTCTGTCGTCTAAGGTCCTAACCCCCTCCCAAAATCTTTGTTCGCGAAGCCAAGCCATTCATGACATGTTATGCAATGGAGATTTATTTATTCCTACCGCTTGTCGTGTCCTCGTGTGTGTGCTGGGTCAAGGTGAACGCGTCTGTTCACGCCGATATTCATGCTTCGCTATTCAAAGCTTCCTTAAATCGGGGTGGTATTAAGGGTAGTTTGAATATCCTTGACAAATACTCATCCGCAGCTATTGCATATCCCGGGGGTGGATAGCAGGGTGGTTAAATCCACTTTCAGACATGATTCTCACCAGCCTAATACTTACATATTTATACACATACATGTATATATAGATACAATAAATACACACCTGATCACTTATCTACGATCACATATACATGTATAGGTATACACATATACATATAAATACGCAAACACACATACGCACACACAAACACACGCACACACACAAACACACACACACATATATATATACGGACATATACATATACACAAATATGCACACATGTATACATACCCATACACACATGCATACATATACATACACAGCTGCATACCCACATAGATACAGACACAACACACATGCATGCACATACAGATACGAAGCTGCACATATGCACACACGTACATACATGCACTAATACATAAGCCCAGACACATCCATGTACGTCCATGTTCATACATATACATACACAATTTAGTATCTATTCAACGAATATGGACTAATCAATTTACAGGCTCTTGTTTATGTGCGTATATGCATGTATCAAATGAAGGTGTATGTGTGATGGTACACTTAGGTACTTAATTGCCGGTGGTGGAATAAGCAAAGGGTGAGTAACTATGACCACTGATACAATTTATTAGTATCCTAATGAAACAAAAGAAGGGTGTATAACCAATGCATTCTCCAAATAGTCACATATGGAGCTGAAACATGGAACCCAACCAAGAGACAGATCTGCAAATTGAGAAACACACAACGTGCACATGAAAGAATTTTAACCCTGGGCCTCACATGGAGAGACCACAAGACAGCACAGTACATCCTGGAAAAGACAAGCGTCAGGGACATCATAAAATCCATCAAAAAGCTCAAATGGCGGTGGGTTGGCCATATTGCAAGAATTGCGGACAATCGATGGACAACGTGACTCACAACATGGATCCCCCGAGATCACATGCACAACAGAAGCTGGCAGACGGAGAGACGAGCTAGACTAATTCAGAAAGTACTGGCTCCGCAACGCCCATAATAGAGAAGTGTGGCGAATCCTTGGGAACGACGTACGTTGAAAGACTGATGATGATGATGAATGAAACAAAGTCTTCATCGGAAATTTAATTGTTGGGATGATGTAGACACATGGAAAGCAAAAACGTACAGTATTGACATAAACAAAAGTTTAGGGGGAGGGGAATTGAAATCTTAGTGACCAATCCCCCACCCCTTGCATCGTTTAAAATAGTAGTCTTTTGATAAGGAAATTTTGACAAATCTGTAGTTGCCCTCTGTCAACTATTAAAGAGGTGAGAGTCGGGGTAGACTCTCAAAAATCATCAACAGGGTTTCTTTATTAGAGCGCTGAATGGAAAATTGATAGAGGAAAATTAGGCACCCAAGAGTAGTTAGGAAAACAAAACAGAACTCGCCCTCTTATTCATGAAGAACTCAAAGATAACGTTGTAGGATCGGAAGCTATCTCAGATTGCGAAGCCAGTGTCACCGTACAGCCTGCAAAGAGGTACAAACTGAACATCATTCAAATCTACTCTCCCATTTCACAGTCAACCAAAGAGGAGATAGACAACCTCTACGAAGACATGAACTCAATATTCCAAGATAGCAAAAGTACTCCAACATCATAAAGGAAGAACCTCAACGCTCAGGTAGGACAAGATAAGTGTTGGCAACATTTTCTTCGAGAAACCCAATAGGAAATTAACTGCTGATCACGGAAGCAGGAACGAAATAGACTACATCGTAGCAGCCAAAAAGTAAAATATGAACTTCACATCGATCCAGAAGAGAACATTAACGAGCTCAACAACAAGATAACAAACTGTCCAATCAAAGTCGTTAATATGTTCAAGCCAAGAAGCCAATAAATAAGCAGTAACTTATACTGTAAAAACGCAGAAATCTCAAGCCAAAACAATCGTTGCAACCGAACTAAATAAAACCAGCCAAAGGAAACGATGAGAAGACAAAAAGAATATTCACAAGAGCAGTCATCGAAAAAATCCCGAAAAAGATAGGGAGTTTCAAAATGATTAACAAACCTCTCAAATAACTATTTGACTCGAAGAAAATGGAGACCTAACAACGGATAGGGATCGAATGGTTGGAACATGTACAAGAACTCTACACAAAAACATTCCCCCAAACAAAGGACACAGAAGATTGAACAAGATGAACGAGTTCAAAGACTTGCCAAGCGTAACTCCATTTGAGCTGAAACAAGCCATCACCCGCTCCCAAAGTAAAGGTACATGGAGCTGATAAGATCACCAGCTATTCAAATTATGCCTCAGAGCGGAATATTGAAACAGTGCAAAAATAGTGCTGTTGGTAAGGGAACTCGAAAGATCTGTAGGCCAGTAGACCTACTCAACTGCATGAACAAACTGTTTTTTATCAGAGTGATCAGCGATTGAATCACAATAACGCTAGATGAAAACCAACCACGGGAACAGGCTGGCTTCAGAAGAAGCTACTCGATCATTGTCTATCCCGATTCGGTAAATCAACAAAAAGAGAAAGTAGCAGAATGCAAAATGCTAATCGCTGTAGCATTCGTTGATTTCAAGGAGCCCTTCCACCTGACGGAAATCCCAAAGGTCAGTGACACAATCATACAACACAACGCCGACCCCGTATATTTTTTGAAACATATACACTAAGATGGCAGTTCTTTAGGCGACGTAAAGACTTACAGTCCTACCAACTTGAAAAAGGTGGGAAAGACGAGGTGATAGCAGCACGCCCTTCGGGATGGTCTTCCGAAACCTAGATTCGGCAAAAAAAGGAATCTAAGTCGACGGCGAATGCCTAAGTACCCTGATCTTTTTTTTTGCTGAGGTTGTAATCCCACTACAACAACAAAATGATTTTCTTTCCTTTTCATTCTTTTTTTTGTTCATGCAACTTGATATTTTCCTTCTTTCTTCCTTTCTTTTTACACTTCCTTTCTTTCTTTCTTTCATGAATAATATGCGCCAAAAACATTTTCTCGCTCACATAAAATCCCCCATTTCTCTCACACACGCCTAAACACGTTTTATATCAATCCTACATGATACGCCCGAAGAATTTCTAATATATATATATACATATATATATATATATATATATATATATATTTCTTCTAATTTGATATTTTTTGCAAATTCATCCAGTATCAATCAATGTAAAAAAAAATCAATGAAAAAGTCATCGAAGAAAATTCTGCCAATAATATAAACTTTGAATGGTATTATTCAATGCATAATGAATGGTATTATAAAATATTCAATGGTTGGTATCATAGACTTTCGATGGTGATATGAAATGTGTTTTTATTTGAACACACTTCATAAACGGTATCATGAATCGTTACATGAAATGCATAACGAATTTTATTAGAAAGTATATCTTTTGGATGGTATTTTTAAATATGTAATGGATGGTATCATAAATCACCTTGGGGTGGTACAAAGGGTGGTACTATAAATGCTTTCATTCATCTGCAGAAGATTTGAATCTCCTCCTCTAGGTAAAAATAATATCCTGCTTATCTTTTTGGGATCGGATTATTTCATCCAGGGTCAAAAGGTCGATTCAGTTTACAACAAAGGCGTGGCAGGGTGGGGGGCGTTAGGCTATTTGAGGACGACATCCCAAGGTCCCCAGTAGAGGGGGTCACCAAAAGCTTTATAAATATCTATACATCGCATGAATGAATTACCGTAGTACGCGCGTGTACCTAATTATCTAGAAAAATTATCTATAAATTATCTATAAAAAAAATGGACATTTTTGTCTAAAATTATCTTTAAAAAAATACCAGAACATGAATCGGGCATTATTGGACCAAAATAGCAACGAAGACCCAATAAAAAAAAAATAAAAAAAAATAATAGGAATAAGACATTGAGCTTAATGGTGAGCTCACGCAGATGTTCATGGTTGTAGCTCCAAATATGTGACCAGGGACTTCCAGACACACACACACACACAGACATGCGTGTGTGCGCAGAAATCTCCTATGTCCCCGATTTACAATTACACACACACATACACACGCGCACACACATTCACAACTCTCAGACGAACAAAGGGAGAACAATCTATAACCCACATGGCTTGTTGATCGGGTGGGTCATTTGTTGAGTTCACCTACTGCATTTCTACTGACGTTATACAATCACGAAGATCTACTTGTGCATGCGTGAATAGAACATTTCTATTCATAGCCAAATTTCCTTCTTCATCGAATCTCTCTGGAGGTGAAAGGGGGCCCCTAAAGAAACAATTACTATTAATTCACATGGGATTTTTTTTAGTGTTCCTAGTCCCCTCAGAATGGTGACGATAATATGTTAGGCTGAGCCATTAGAGGTTGGGCAAAAGAAGGTATAGGAGATTCGGATGTAGAGGAGAGAGAGGGGAAAGAGGATGCTTGCAGACTCTATAACGGCTCGCTGCAAAACTGAGTGTCTCTAAATCTCCCATGCCCTTGATTTACAATTGCAAACATCGACATGAATAGCAAAAAAAATAAGTCCTTTTTATGATCAAATAAGGCCTTTTCTTGATGCTTTCACCTTAGTCAGCCTCCGTTTACTTTTATCCTAGAGTTCACAATCCTTCCACTAATCTCGTTTCAACTTTTCCCCAAATCTCTCTCTTCCCTTTTCTCTTATATATATATATATATATATATATATATATATATTATTGGGTCACCCACAGACAGCTGTTTCGTTGTATTACAACTCTTCAGAGTGGCTAAAGACTATCCATTATCCCATCCTTTGAAGGATTGAAACCTTCGCTTCAGACCCGGGGGCCGGTATCCTTTCTCTGTGCCGCGAAACTTGACGGTCAGTAAGGTTAAATATAAGCGATACACTTATTTAACATATATTCCCCATCCACCAGATTGCTCTATTCCTATGGAAGAGCACTATATATAAATGAATGTTTTTCACCAATTAAGTGAGAGTACTTTTCTATTTAATGCAAAATTTCCTTTTTCATAAGATATCACTAAATGTTGGAGAGGTTCCCCAATGAAACAATTAATATATATATATATATATATATATATATATAGAGAGAGAGAGAGAGAGATAGAGGTCAGGGTTGTACCAGTTTCAGATTGAACTTCGACGAACACGCCCTGTACAATAAATAACCTATAAATTGAAGGATAATGTCTGTGGGCCTTTGATCTGATTAATACCTGGCGATCAATAATACAGATTAGCCTATAACAACAAAATCAGATTTTCAACAACACTGTCTTTACTGCCACCCCTTCGACAACTACCGCTGTAAAACCAGAACAATGATGATAACAATATGAACCCGTAGAAATTCCACGGGGATTGATAAGTTAGATATTATCATTATCCTGGCGCGTTCTCTTCATGTTTAAAAGCCACCTTGAAATTTATTGGCTTCTAATAAGGTTGCTCACAATACATGTTCAGTATGCAATAAACAAAATCTAAGGTTCTAAACATTTGGGTAATAACCCATGTTCTACTTTAATCAGTGTATACTTCTTAAAGGAAATGGGAAACTTGACTGACCTTTTAATGACTTTTTTAAAATTTGTTTTTGTGTAAAAGAATTGGAACATCAAGGCCTGAGGAGGCCGCTTATCTTGGGGGTCACATTTTCAACGCCCCTGCATTGGCATACTTATACGATTAAAGCATAGACATATCTAGATCAATTCAGTCAAAAAAAAATCCGTTCTATTCAAAACCACACTGATCAAAGTCTCATTTCGTTCTAATTTATACTAAGCATTTTGTTCATTCGTTTACCTCTTCTCTGCTAAAACTACATGGCCTGATGATCTGATATTTACCGTAGGGGATCAATAAAAATGGAAGTTATTCGAGGCCTCTGGTCAATCTTTGATAACAAATATTGGGAACAAATAATTTTTGTACCAGGGTTTTCTTCAATTATTCATCTCAGGAATGGCAAAAACCATTTCCTAACACTAATTCTTAACAAGTTGTCAATGGTTTTTCCTCGTATCCATCGAAATTATCCAACAATGTAAGTAGCGGTGTGTCAGCCATTGCCAAATTCTGTGAACCCCAACTTCCATTTCCTTCAAACCTTTCAGTCAAAGTCAAGGTCAGATTCTAACACCCTCTCCCTTCAGTTTTTGAAACATACCAGCTGATTTAGTCAGGCCATTTTTGAAAAAATTAAACTGAAAGTAATTGCGCACAGTCAGCCCTCAATATTCGTTAGTTCTTTTTCCGCGGATTTGATTATTCTCAATTTTTTCCTCAATAGTTCAATGGTTTCTTTTTTTGATTTTACGGGCTGCAGTAAAAATAACGGATATCTAAAAAAATGTTAAGTTTTTTAACGCATAAAAGTGTAGGGAATTATATGTACATCACTTTACTAAGTTATATTATTTATATTTACACTTGTTTAATTTAAAAAGAAAGACATTTTTGAAAGTACAGAATTACTCTCTTACTCTCTATCTATCTATCAATACATGTCTACAGTCTTATTCTATGTACAGTATAGTGATGTTTACTACCGAGTGTATTTTATCATTTTCTCTGATGAAATATGATCAACCATTTTTATTCAGGTCTGACTATCATTTGCCGTCTACTTATTCTATTCAGACGCTTTCTTAAATTGAAATGTCTAAAATAATTTCGTATTTAACCAGTTTCCTAAAGTAAACGAATTCTTAACCACGATCATATTCAGGTCTATGTTGTCTGCACAGATAGTTTTGTTTGATAATTGTCTACAATCTCTCATCTTATTAATAATACAAAATTATTAAGATAGAATTAATAGATTACAAATTTCGGGCATTTTTATCGATATACGTCATTTTTTGTCAAAAGTTCGTGGTAACTGCTATATCATAAGCATATATGCATTGATGATTTCCTAAACTTTTACGTTTTGTTTATACCATACAGAGTATTTTCTATGATGCAGTTTTCGTGGCATGCTGCTAAACTTCCCGAAATATTCACATTGAATTATTCATGATTGAACCGCGAATAATTGAAACCACGAATGGAAAACCTACGAATAACAGGGGGTAATTGTAACCACTTCTTCAAAGCAATCGATTGAATACCTGAAAAGAGACTCATTTGGATATTTCCCATACAATCTATAAAGTGCTCGAAGATTTCCACTTGAGTATATAAATGGCACTTTCTGCGTTTCGGACCCCAGTGTCTGGATCCCTGTATTATGATAACACCTAGAGTATAATCGCTCGTTTACAAGTTAATAGATTCAATGTGTTATCACGCCTCAACAGTCAACCCAGGGGAAGAAGATTGGATGTAATTTCACTTAATCTTTTTTAGTAGGTCGAACAGCAATGCCCTTACCAGGATTAGAGTCAGACATCAGATTTTTTTTTCAACAACATCACTTTAGTATACTTAGATAAACACTTCATCTCATCCTTGCGATTTTGCAAAATGGTTTATAGGTGTGGTTTATAAGCTGATGGGGCGGGGAAAATTCGGCTTAGAGGTGATTCAAATTGAACCACTCCTCAGATGACATTGATCTGAATAAAGTTCGCTCGATGAAACAAGGTTCATCTTTTTATGTTATTTGTCAGTATTGATATCAAAATGTTAGAATTTGTTCGGAAAATAATGGCCGATATTGTTTATAACTTTGAAAAGAGTCTCTGAAATTCCAACGATTGTTCAGATATTCAAATCTCTCTTCTTCCTATCCGTGATGTTGTCAACAACTTTTTGCCCGATCCATTCTTCGGCCATCATCAGGGATATAATTCAAGAGAAGAGGCGAACACAAGCATTCCACACACACACACACACACACACACACACACACACAAAAAAAAAATATCAGTAAAGGGGGTGATCAATAAGTAAGTTACTTCTCTCGCCTTTTGTTGGTGATCACTAAAAAGTCTGAATTTTCAAAATTTTAGCGGATACACATTAAGGACCGCTCTAACATAAACTTACATTGCAAACTACCTCCACTCACTAAAACCTATTTAAGGGGATTCAAAAAAATACTGACTTAATAAGGGGTATATGGTGACATTTTCAGCCTTATAACCCCATTGCTGCAGCCTGTGATACATACATAGCCAGCCAGCCAGCCAGCCAGCCAACTTAAACACTGAGATAGTTTTGGTGACAGTTTTGGTTGACGGTTCTTGGAAGGAGAATCAGACTAGCCTCTCATCTTGAATTATACATCAGGCGATGGCTGAAGAATGGATCAGCCGAAACATAGTTTTGTTAATGAAAGAAAAACAAAACTTGGATTGGATACTATTATCCGCTGATCAGGCAGTTTCTGTTTTCCATTTATTCTCTAATTTCTACAACCGGACCACTTTTCCCTACATTGAGCCAAAAAGGTTTCAACTGCCCATTGCTTTTTTATCGACTCTAAAATATTTTTACGTGTTCGTGCATCCGTATCGCACTGCACAACCAAGACATATGCCACTGAATATTGTCTACGCTTCTACTGGTTCAAAAGACATTTCTGCCACTATTAGCTTACCTGTAGAGTTATATTATTGTCATTTCCGGTCATTGTTATTCAAATTAACCCTGGGAGTAAACTCCGGATAGAAAAGAGTGTTTACTCAGCAATACATCAAGCCTTGATACACTGAGTGTCTAATGCAATACCTGTATTTGCACCAAGTGATATTGTATGGCTTGAAGAGAATCGACCGGCAAAATGATGAAAGTGTGATTATTAATACGGTTCACAGCAGAAACATAGCCATTCTCTAACAATAGACTCAACTATCCGCCCTATCGATGACATTATATATTTCAGATACTGTCTGTTCATTAGCTAGCAGCCAGTTAGACGAATACGAATCCCAACCAAGAGAAGGGAAGATAATTCGAGGGCCTCTTTTTCATAATTCATTATTCCCCCCCCCCCCAAAAAAAAACGGTCAACTTTTTTCTTCTTTAAAATTTATGTAATGAGGATATATTTACTATAGGATTCAGTTTACAATACAGTATGAGATATACGGAGTAAAATTATACACATATTCGTACTTGTATGTCGACTTCCGTTTTTTGTTTGATATCTCTCCAAGAGTGTGATTTTTTTAATTTATATCGTGAATAATGTTTATGAAGGAAAAATATTTTCTTCAGATACGATATTCAATAACCAAACGAGTATGCGTATCTGTACACATACGACTGAACATAAATATTTATTCTGTCATAAATATTATACACGATGTATACTGTAAACACTATATCTTATCGTAAATAAATAGCACATATATGAATTTTAGAGATGCTCTCTTTACACAAATCATAAACCTACTCTCCCTGTAATACATTTAGAAAAAAAGTCAATTGGTGTTTTTGTAAATATCAACTATGAAAGAAAGGTCCTCGAATTGTCTTCCCTTGTTTTCATGGGAATCCAGAGTCGACCAATCGGCGGCAAGCAAATAAACAGGTAGTTAGCTGAGATTCGGGAAACTGATACGGACCGCTGCCCTATATATATAGTACCTATGACTATCATCCTAAATTCCGAAAATTGTCTGGTCCCAGGGGTTTCGGATGAGAGATTGAGAACTCGTGATCATTCTCCTCTCCTCGGATCTGCGTTTCTCGTCGATGGCAAGTGGACTCGGAGGTTGGAAGTTTGTAGGGATTACTATGAACTGTGACAGTTTATGACGAGTTACAACTTGAGCACACCCTAGTTCCTTTCCTGACTACTGACGCCTGGGTGTATATATCTTTTTGCAATCCCAGGAGTATATCATTTTGCTCCCCCCCCCCGAGGAAAGTGGCTACGGGCGCCCGTGTGTGTACCTGCGCCTGTATAACGACTTTTATTACGAGTTTTGCACCAGTGATCATCCCTTGCGCTCTGACTGCGCCACGGTCACACATCAAATATCGATAAGAGTCATTGATTAGGCTTAATCCGATTATAGCAGATTTAACCGTCATTTGCCAGTTTCTGATCTGCTGCTTCTCAATCGTTTTAGGTTTAGTTTTTTTTTTTTTCGACTAATTCTTTCTCTTAGGCGTTTATTGTTCAATTATAACAATTTCGACGCCCAGATTGGAATCGAAGCGAATAAAGGAAACACATGTAAGATCTTCAGCATCATCATCATCAGCAGCAACAGCAGCAGCAGCAACAACCATTTAACGTCCGTCATTAAACATGGACCCTCCTCAAGACCCACCAGATCTCTCGATCATGGGTGTCACGGTGCAATTTGTCCCTTGAACTTGTCAAAATCGCCACCAATCTATCTATTTTTAGAACAATTGCTTTCATCTTCATGGCTTTTAATACAACGTTTTGGTTAATATATTCTTTGATCTTTCTATATAGTCTGGATTTCTGATATTAAATATTCTCATCAGTCTATTCTCTTTTCCGGGCTATTATCTTGAAATATGTTGTTTTTAACACAATGTTTTGGTTGATATATTCGTCGGCCTTCATATACTTTACGAAACCCTGTTATACAGTATCATCTGCAAATTGAGAACCCTGCAATATGCACACACGTACATACATGCACTAATACATTAACCCAGACACATCCATGTACGCCCATGCTCACACATATACATACACAATTTGGTAACTATTCAACGAATATGGACTAGTCAATTTATAAGCTCGTGTTTATGTGCGTATATGCATGTATCAAAATGAAGGTGTATGTGTGATGGTACACTTAGGTACTTAATTGCCGGAGGTGGAATAAGCAAAGGGTGAGTAACTATGACCACTATACAATTTATTAGTATCCTAATGAAACAAAAGAAGGGTGTATAACCAATGCATCCTCCCAATAGTCACATATGGAGCTGAAACATAGAACCCAACCAAGAGACAGATCTCCATATTGAGAACTATGCTACGTGCACATGAAAGAATTATGCTGGGCCTCTCGTGGAGAGACCACAAGACATCACAGCACATTCGGAAAAAGACAAGAGTCTGAGACATCATAGATACTATTAGAAAACTTGAGAGGCAATGAGCAGGCCATTTTGCAAGAATTGAAGACAACTGATGGACATGACGACTCACAACATGGATCCCCAGAGATCACATAAGAAACCGAGGCCGACAAAATGCAAGATGGAGAGATGAACCAGACAAATTTAGAAAATACTGGCTCAGTGACGCCCATGAAAGAGAATCGTGGCGAATCCTGGGGAAAGTCTATGTCCAACGACGGACGTTAAAAGACTGATGCTGATGATGATGATGATGAAGAAGATGATGATGATGATGATGATGACGACGATGACGATGATGATGATGATGATGATACAATTTAGCTGAAATGTGGCTTAAGTTATTGAGAAGCTTATGCCAATACTTTGTTAGCTGAATTTTGTTGAAATGCTTGAAACCTTTGCATCAACTCGATAGTATTTCTTTGTTCATTCAGCAGCTAACTGAGTACACTCTAGGCTGTGTAATTAGGATGAAAGTATCCCTTTGGTGGATTTGCATCTTGCCAAGGGATTCTGGGCACGACCAGACTCAAAACTCTCAAGGATCACTAAGGTTACGCATGCAACTGGAACTGAGACTGGGTCACCGGCCTCCATACTTCAATGGGAGTTGTCTCTTTAGAGAAAATACGCTTTACCTTCACGCTTTAATACAATCATACATCGGCTTGTGCCTGGGATGCATTTTGCTATTATGGACACAACTCGCTCTGGGCGTGAGTCGACCATAATTGGTTTGAGAATTGGAACACTGTGAGGTAACATCAGGCTATAATGGGATATAACTACCAGGTTTTGAGCTGTATTTTTTTTTCAATTTTCACTTTCCAAAGAGAAAGGAACAAATGTCATTCATTACGTTCCTTTCACCAAGTCATTGACTCAACCCAGCAAGGTGTGTGCTCTTTCACCATCTCTTCGTAGCCTTCCCTATCTGGAGAACTCGAAGTATTCATGACGTATACACTGTGTTTTCTTAAGCCAGCTAATCATAAAATGACGGAAATTTTCGTCATACGTATTGAACCACAGAACTGCAATGACTGAATTTCCCGTAGTCCGAAGTTTTGTGATCTCTTCTGTGGACGTGTCGGGGATCAGACGTAAGTTGAAGTATGATCATGAAAGGTTTAGTGAAAAAAAAAAGATGCTGGAAACCTTTGCATAAACCCGATAAATCATTCCCGAAACTGACAAGCACAACCAGCAAAACCTTTTTGTTGGACACACAAACCGTTTATTCAAGGCGTGACATGGTTCCTGGAGTGAAGAAAGAAATGATATTCAATGAAAGACCACTATGTGTCAAGATGTTAATGGAAAACACGGAAATCAAGAAAGACCATTAAGAAACAGGAGTGGCTTTTCTATTGGTGAAACGTGTCGCATCGGACGACTTGCTTTGTCAATACAAAGTCTATGTATGCATCTGCAGGAGGGCGATACGTTTTATACCTGCCACGCCCTGCTACTCTCAAGCATAAACAATCCCCCTTCCATCCCCTGCCACCTCTTGATACAACTAGTTCTCAAACATTATCAACCTCCCTGAAATCCCCAGTCACTTCTTGATACTACTAGTTCTCAAACACAAATAAACACCCTTACATTCCCTGCCCTTCTCAATTCTATGAGTCGAATGATAAGCATCATCAATAAAAAGAAGTCTATGTATGTATCTGCAGGGGGTGGTATGTCTTATCTCTATTACTCCCTGCCATTTCCTGTTGCTTCTTAATATTACTATTAGCGTGTTTGGAAAGTAATAACGTATTTTCGTTCAAAGAGTTTTACGGACGATTGAACTCATTCTCGCTGTTTGTTAGTGTTGTACACACGAAGTTTCGGCCAATTCATTCTACGGCCTTCTTCAGGTGCAATATCCGAATGTGATGGTAACGAAACAGAATATTCCAATGGTCGCTACGTTATAACGAAGCTACGATTGGAAAATTCTGTTCACCACCACCATGTTCGGATATTACACCTGAAGAAGGCTGTCGAATGAATCGACCGAAACTTCGTGTGTACAACACTAACAAACAGCGAGAACAACTTCAATCGTTCGGAAACTCTCTTAACAAAAATACTTGATCACTTTTTTGTATGTGTGCACTTGTTTTTGGACGGAAGCACATTCACGTATTTTGCAACGGAGTTTCGATGCTGTACAGTTTGGTCCTGAATAATAGCTGATAATATCCATTTGGATTGTGTAATATTCCAGCAGAAGTCATCAAATCCTATTATGATCTGATTAAAGAAAATTAACTTTCTATAATAAAGAGGTAGTGTAATAATAAATAGACACACACACACACACACACACACACACACACACATATACATATATATATATATATATATATATATATATATAGATAGATAGATAGATAGAGAGAGAGAGAGAAAGAGAGAGAGATTAGAGAACAGGAATGTGCATAACAATTTATGTACACCCTTGCATTTTGTCTCTCTTTCTCTCTTTCTCAACATATATACACAGAGAGAGGGAGAAGAGGAATAGGGAGAAATAAAAGCTAGAAAGAGACGCAAGCTCTCCATATATGAAGAAAGACAGATAGAGAGAGGGGGAAGAAATAGAGTTAAGGTGCGTATAAATTTATAATGCAACTCTGTCTCTTTTTTTTTTCTATCCATCAATCTATCTATCTACCTATCGAGAGAGAGAGAGAGAGAGAGAGAGAGAGAGAGAGAGAGAGAAAGAAAGAAAGAGAGAGAGGAAGAGAGAGAGAGAGAGAGAGAGAGAGAGAGAGAGAGAGACCAAATTTTGTGCTGGTATTTTTTAGATAATTTTAGATAAAATAACCATTTTTCAGATGATCTTTTGATAAGGAGTTCTGGTACACGCACTTGCAACAGTGCTTCATTTAAACAAGATATGGCTCTCCCTTTCTCTCTCAGAATTATTCTAAAATCAGTTCAAAGAAAATTTCTCGATAAAATGAAGCTGTAAGATTATTTGATAATTTGATCCAGAAGAAATAATTTCCAATTAATGTCAAAACCTCCTTCCACTTCTTTTTGTTTATATATATATATATATATATATATATATATATATATATATATATATATATAGAGAGAGAGAGAGAGAGAGAGAGAGGAGAGCTTTACAGCTTTAAACTCTAAAATTGTAAAACAATTTTTCCCGAAATTTGTGTCATTTAAGTCAATTATTTCCCAATATCTGTTAATGCAATTAATGTCAGATTTTCAAAGGGTTTTATATTTTACTCAGAATTATATTTCAAAATACTAAATGCAATTTTTCTCTCGTTGGGATCATCAGTTGTTCAACCTATTAAGAAGCTAGTAGTAGAGTGTCAGAATTAAAATCTATTCAGTGTATTTTGTATGGCTGGCCCAATTCGTGTACTGTTCAACCCAGTGCGATAGAAGGATCAAAAGAAATATCTGTTGTGCCAGGCACGATTTTCAAAAGGAATGTCGTGGATCGGTGGGAAAAACGTGACAACGTTTGACCCCAGGAATAAATCGCCCATCTGTGTTTCGTTCTTTGAAATCGTCCGATCGATTTTTTTTATTGTAGTCAAATGAGACGAAAGGACACTTAGTCGCTGTGCTTACTGAGAAGGTTACATGTACCATTTCATCTTACGGCTGGAGAAAGAAAGAAAGAAAGAAATACAGAAAGAAGGAAAAGTGGAACAACAAATTGTAGTATGAAGAAAGAAAGAAAGAAAGAAAGAAAGGAAGGAAGGAAGAAAGAAAGAGAAGAGAATAAAGAAAGAAAAAAGAAAGAAATACAGAAAGAAGGAAAAGTGTAACATCAAATTGTAGTTTGAAGAAAGAAAGAAAGGAAAAAAAGAAAGAAAGAAAGATAAGAGAATAAAGAAAGAAAAAAGAAAGAAATACAGAAAGAAGAAGTGGAACAACAAATTGTAGTATGAAGGAAGAAAGAAAGGAAAGAAAGAAAGAAAAGAAAAGAAAAGAAAAGAAAGAAAGAAAGAAAGAAAGAAAGAAAGAAAGACGGAGAGAATAAAGAAAGAAAGAAAAGAAGATTGAATGAGTGAAAGAAGAGAGGGCAAAAATGGTTGAAACGAATCATAGAAGAGAGAAATAAATAAATAAAAGAAGAAAGAAAGAAAGAAAGAAAGAAAGAGAAAAAAGAAAGAAAAAAGAAAAGAGGAACAATGAATTGTGGAATAAAGAAAGAAAGAAAGAAAGAAGGAAGAAAGAAAGAAAAGAGAAAAAAGAAAGAAAAAAGAAAAGGGGAATAATAAATTGTGGAATAAAGAAAGAAAGAGAGAAAGAAAGAAAAAAAGGAAAAAAGAAGAAAGAAAGAGAGAGAGAAAGGAAAGAAAGAAAGGGAACAACGAATTGTACAAGAAAGAAAGAAAGAAAAAAGAAAGAAATACAGAAAGAAGGAACAACATATTGTAGAATAGAATGTAGAATAGAAGAAAAAAGAAGAAAGAAAGAAAAAAGAGAGAAAAGAAGGAATAAAGAATGAAAGAAAGGGGAACAAAGGATTGTAGAAGAAGGAAAGAAAGAAAGAAAGAAAGAAAGAAAAAGAAAAAAGAAAAAAGGAAAACAGGATCATTTTATTGTAGAATTAAGGAAGACAGGAAGAAAATGAAAGAAAGAAATAATGAAGGAAAAGGAAAACAATGAATTGTAAAAGAAAGAAAGAAAGAAAGAAAGAAAGAAATATTTGTAGATAAAAGAAAGGAAGAAAATTAGTCAAAACGAATTACAGAATATAGGAGGTAGGAAGATAGAAAGGAAGGAAGAAAGAGAAACTGATTGAAAAGAAAGAACAAAAAGAAAGAAAGAAAGAAAGAAAGAAAGAAAGAAAGAAAGAAAAGCTAGAAAAGCTTGCTAAGTAGATTATTTCGGACAGGTTTCTTCATTTTTTTTCATTCGGCTGTTAAAATAAATTACAGACATTCACATTAAAGGAAGTAGCTTCGGACACAAGACAGCAATCATGAGTCACTCAGTGGGAATCGAACTCAATACTCAGTATTAATATTATGCCAGTCTAGCTCGCCAAACTTCACTTTATGTGGAGACCCCTGCGTTTCAAATCAACTAAAGCTGTCAATCAAAGTTTCTTCAGTTTTTAGATCGGTCCGGCTGGCTTGCTATGTTCGTATGTATCCTGCATAATGGAGTTAGAGGGCTGAAAATCTAAACATTTACGCCTTATTATACATAGAAAAACGTTTCTTTTCTTTGGGAGCCCCCCCCACCTCAAATATGATTTTAGTGTGTGTGTGTGTTGGGGGGGTCAATTTGTAATGTAAATTCCTGCTACATTTACCCCTTGTTTTTATGTCCGGCACGCTTGTTTTGTTTTTTGGCTTTTTAAAAATTTTTTTAATAAGACCCTTTTTTTTTTAGATATAACCGCACAAAGAGAAGCAAGAGAAGTAATTTTATCAACTGTTTTCAATTTTTTTGATTGTTCACCCCTAACATGCTGCCAAAAATACATGACAATTTCTATTGAGTGACTAACAAGACCTGTTATTTACTGCTAAGTCTGGCACAAGGTCAAAACAAAGCATCAATCATCCAACCGTGGGGTTCTTCAATTCCTTCTGTATGATATAAATATCACCTCGTTTCAGGAGTTCAAAAAGTAATTCTGTTAGTTTTTTTTTCTAGATATTCGAGCATCTCTTGTAGTGATAGCCGTCACTGACTGACTGACTGACAGGCTGACTTACTGAAACATTCACCAGACCAATCCTTTCCTCCTCCCGTATATATGTTTGGAAGTGTACGGGAGAGCAGTTTTTCATCTGTGGGTTGATTTTCAGGTTTGTTTGAAACAGTCGACCAAACTGTTACTTTAAACTGTCATCATAGTTATTTCTATTATTATTCGGACCATCCTTATCTTGGTTGTTTTTCATACAACGTTTCGGCCGTTGTACTCTACGGCCTTCATCAAGTAACATCTTGGTAGGTGTGGGGAAGTAACGAACCGAACCCTTTATTTAACCGACGGGGGTATATTGACCGCACCCCCTCTTAGTATTAGTAGTATTATTAATGTCTCACCTAGAACCATCAGATTACTTGCAGTAATTTTGTCTGATTCTGTAACCACTACGCTACGTGTCTCAAAAAGATTTCAGAGATATGCTGTCATCATAGGTTTCTCTAAATTTTCATGCTGGTCTGGTTGGCAATGTATGTATGTATGTATGTATGTATGTATGTATCATACGTACAGATTGCACCAATGTAGCTAGAGAGCTGAAAATTTAAACATTTACTCCTTATTATGTTTTGAACAAACATTTTTCAATTAAATCTCCGCAATGATTTTTTAATTGAGAGTTCAATTTACAATCTAGGTTTACGCTAGATTGATTCCATAGTTTGCGTTTAGTGATTACTGTCCCAAAGAGTCGAGAGAAGTAACTTATTCATTGATCATCCCTTTTCGCAAGTCTTTCATTGATCATCCCCAAAACCACATGCTGTCAAAAGACATCAGTTGCAAGACGGTTTCTACTGGGTGACTAACCAGACCGGATTTTATTAAACAGATGCGTTCGGGTTGTTTCGAATCTGATCTCTGAAAAATGTACCCGGGGTGTCGGAGGGAGTTCGGGGTGGTGCATCTGTTATTTCGTCCACCCGTTTTTTATTATCCTCCATTTTACTCCATCAATTCGTTATAATTCATTTCCATCTTGCTAGGCCCGTCGAAGCTTCACCAAGCCATACCGTCGTACATTTCCGAGACGTATATATATCTTAAGTTGAAAAAAATAGTATTTTGATCAAATTTATCATACTGATTAGATAAATGATTATACTATCATACTACTAACATGTTTCGCCTTTGTCTTTGTCATAGTAGTAATTTTGAATGCAACAATATTGAGACGGTCGGTTTTTTGAAGTAAACAATGTCTTGCAATATCATACCATATCATATCCACACACAAACATGTACTCACACACTCACACGCACACACACACACACACACACACACACACACACACACACACACACACATATATATATATATATATATATATATATATATATATATATATTCCGTTGTCAGTAAGTATGCTTGCATGCCCAAATGATCCAAACAGTTGACTTTGAACGGCCTGGCTGACAATCCTGAGGGGGTGGGCAAAAAGGTCCCTTAATGAGAAGGGGCAAAAATGAAAGAACTGGTCTGGCTGATGGTCCCAAGGGAGTGATGAAAAGGCAAACCGGCACAGAAAACTTTTTTTTTTCGACTAGATTTCGTCATTTTTTTTCTCGATTTATTCGATAAAGATCTACGATAGCCATTTGTATAGACGGATTTTGCTCGACATTCAATTTAATTTACATCACTTTTTATGAACCTTCCAATTTACTGTCAATGATGTTGTTCGATAAATTTACCGTCAACATGATCATTCAAAACCAGCGATGCCCAACTTTTGTGCCTGTATTTTTCACATAATTTTAGATTAAATATCCATTTTTAAAGATAATTTCAGATAATCCTAGTTCTAATTATTCTGGTACACGCACATGTTACGGTCATCCAATTAGGCGAGGTATGGATCTCAGATCTCCCTCTCTCTTCCCCTCCCTGTCTCTTTGTCTCTGTCTCTTTGTTTGTCTCTATCTGTCTGTCTATCAGTCTGTCTGTCTGTCTGTCTCTGTCTCTCTGTCTCTCTCTTTCTCTATATATATATGTAATTATTAGCTGTACATGAATTTGAGCCAGTTATAAATGAAACCCATCGATAATCAACAGAGCTGACTTTCGACACAACTCTGGCGTTTCAGAACCCACTCAAAGGCACACATGGCTTGACGAATATCTCACACATTTTCTCACTTGCACTTCCCGACCCCACTCTGGGGATCACATAACATAATCTGCATCCAGCCACACCTCATTCATCAAATATAAATCCCCATTCCCAAGGGGCGTGTTTTTCCCCCTCAATCTGCCACCACCGTCACCCAACTCTACGCCCTCAACTAGGTTACTTAAACCCCCACTCTCCTTCAACCACTGCAAGGTGCAATAGCCAGCGTACATCTGAACGGGGATCAAATGCTCAGTCAGAAGTTGCTTGAGATTGGTTGATGACGACAGTGATTATGATAATAAACTTTGACTAAATGCCAATCAATCTCTTTTATTCGCCCCGGCGGGTGGCGGGGATTGAGAGTAGGCACCACGCCTCTTTCAATTTCAGCCTCCCTAACGACGTCCTGTGTCGCCAGTGTTCATACAACGCCAATTAACCCATTAGCTGCGAGAAGGCCAGCTCAGTAGTCAGGATCTAGAAACGATGGCAACTTTAATTATGTATACAATTATACAAAATAAGTGCAAGAATTTGTTCCTTTTATAAACGATGGATCCTTCCACTTTTTCTGTTTGTTTCAATGCGTCTGTCTGTAACTCTGAGTCGAAAATCCAATTGTTTACAAAGACAACAAACTGTTTCGCCTTTTTTTCACCACCCTGTATAGGTGTGACTGTCAGATGCAGTTCTATGGCACAACTGCGATTGTCGGAAATTTCTGTCGATTAATGGGTTAAATGTCGCACAGCATCATCTCTAATACATGCATAGGGAGAAAATATGAACACACAAGCAAAGAGAGAGGAATCTGTAGACTATTTGACTGGTTGGTCGGGCGTGCCTTTTGTGGGGCAACAGTGATCCAATTGATAGACAGGTCTGATAGTCACTCAATAGGAACTGTCACGTGACCAACGTCTTCGGGCAGTATACCACATTTGGGTGATCAATTAAAAATATTGAAATAGTGATGATTAATGAATAATTTACGTCTCTCATATTTTGTTGGGCAATGATCACTAAAAAAATCCAATTTCCAAAAGACAAGCATGAGTGCTTGTGCAACGTAAACTGGGGGTCAATTCAGCATAAACTTCCCCCTCAAACTGAACAGCCCCTGCTTGGACCCCATTTAAGAGGTGAGGGTCAATAGATAAAAGAAGAGTTCTTTGTAGATATAATAAGGAGTGAACGTTGAAAATGTTAGCCATTTAGCTCCTTTTGTTCGGCCTGTACTCGTGATTCATACATACATACATACATACATTGCCAGCCAGCCAGACCGAGTTGGAAACGGAAGAAACTTATTTTGACAGCTTGGGTGCCAGTTTTAGTTGACGGTTTCTAATGTACTTGTTTCCTTGTTATTCGAAATTGGAGCTTTCCTATGAAAAATTCTCTCATAAGCGTAAAGCAATGGGGCAATTAACATTTATTCATATGGGAATTTTTTTGAGTGTTCCAAGACCCCAGCCCCACAAATTGTGATAATGTTTTAGATTGGATTGTCGGAAGTTGGGGTAGGAGATTAAAAAAATCTGGGTAGAAGAGAGAAGAATAGGGTGCGCACTGCCTTTATAACGGCGTGAAGTGGACTTTCATAAAGCTGAGAATATCTATGAATAATTCTTCTCATAGTGCAATGGTTAGGGAAGACCAGACGTAAGATGGAGGAAGATAGAAATGTTTGTCGGTAAGACATGGCAGAAGTGAGCACAGTCGCAATCGACATGGGAGTAGCTTGGAAAAGTCCTTCTATTCCAATGCTCTGAGGTGCAAAAACACTACAACAAGTGGTAATAAGGTAAATCGCCCGTCTCTCAAAAGACAACTCCTCGTAGATATAGTCCCGGTCTCTTTAGCATGCGTCAGCACAATGACCTCTGCAAGTCTCAATCCTGGTCGAGACCAGGGCTTTATTCCTACAAGTCTTTGCGACCATTCCCTTGTCAGGATGCAAGTTCACCAAAGGGATACCTCCACCATGATCACACAGCTTACAGTGTACTCAATTAGCTGCAGTGTGCACGGGGGAGTTTGTCTTAATGGAGTTTTCCACACACGTCGTTCGTACTGGGAATCAAACCTGGGACCATTTGCATGTATGGCAGACATTCTGCATGCAATCAAAGATTCGTGCTGCGTTGGCAGTCGGAGGCAACTCAAGTGTTCCTCTTATGTTTGCTACAATACTCTTCGGCTAAGGAAGGGTGAATCTCAATCCAAATTCTTTTCCACAGCTCAGAGTGGACTCAGTTAGATGCTGGGTGTACTGGGAATTTGTCCTAATGACATACCAGGAATCAAACCCGGACCCCTCTGCTTGTGAGGAAGGCGTGCTAACCATTACACAGCAGACAGATAACTTGCATTACTGACACAATAAGGCCAGGGGACTATCATTTTGTTTTTAGTTCTAAGAAAAATGATTTTTATTTGTGATAGAACAACGCAATAATGAACTAGGAGAAAGGATGTAATACTTTGCTTGCATTAATATTTCATTTTTTTTTTTGTCTTCTTTTTACTGTGGAACGGAAATGACATCACCGAACAAAAATAACATTAAATCCACAAGGAAAAGAGCCGGACGCCATGTTGTCTACTTTTTGAAATAAAAACAAACGGTAAAATGATTTTGATTAACGAGGAAAGAATCGAATTCGTTGGGAATTCGGTACAAACAATTCCGGCCTCGTTTCTATTGAGCAACTAAAAAAAGATCAAAGAAAATGGCAGACAAAAATGAATAATTATAATGCTTGACAATGCTTCTTCATCAAATAACAAGAACCATAAGTTCAACGATGCGTCCACCATCAGTGTTAGTAGAGGTAGCAGGAAGAGGAGGAGGAGGAGGAGGAGGAGGGAAGAGGAGCAACTATTCTTTGGAATCAATTCATTCTCATACTTGTAAAATATTGTGATATGGATGTATTCTGCAAGTATCATTTTTCAATAACAATCGTAAATGGCAATTTTTGTGTTTTTGGCCATTTTTGGCTTTTATACCTACCTAGGATATTCTATTTTGATATTGTTGGCAGCTGGTAAAAAAATTGATCAGATTAGATGTTGCCCTTTTAAATGGCATCATACCTAACCCTTCCGATTTCCGTTGTATTATCCTACGGGGACCGAGGAATAGACCAACTGCTCGACTGACCAACCTACCAACCGACCGAAAAGTATCTTATAGAGATGTGAAGGCATATTTAAAAATTGGACAATTATAATAAAGTTGCCGCTACTTACCAGTGTGATAAGGAAAAACAAATATGGCTCCGAGAGGAATCATGGGAGCTGAAGACACGTCTTTGATGTATGATCCCAAAAATCCTAAAAAGAAGAGTATACAACTGTTTCACAACATGGATCCCCAGAGATCACATAAGAAACCGGGGCTGACAGAACACGATGGAGAGATGAACTTGACAAATTCAGGATATACTGGCTCTGCAATGCCCATGATAGGGAATTGTGGCGAATCCTGTGGAAGGTTTATGTCCAAAGACGGACGTTAAAAGACTGATGATGATGATGATGATGATGTAGCTAGCAATGCCTATCTTGTGGCAGTGTACTGTCCCTTATGTTCGAATTAAGACAGGACCTCTACTTGCGTCTTGAAAACGGGTGGATTCAGATTCCTTTCTGGCCAGATTAGCATACTTGTGTGATAAAGTTGAATGCGTTATATTTCTCCCTGTGGGAAAGCAACATGCGTATTTAGAAATTAGTAAAAAAAGATTTCAACTTAAAGAAGAAGAGTATTACCACAGAAAACAAAATGAGTGACGATAGTGAAAAAAAAAAAGAAAAGAAAAAGGTGTTTACCGTTGATGCAGCTGTTTGCGGCCTCTAATGAAGTGGATTTCTCTCACGACGTAAAATCTATTTTTGAAGAACATCTATCACAACTTAGCAACTAGTTCTGAAATATTTTCAAGAAGATAATATTGAGAAGTTCACAAGGATTCAGAATCCATCCAGGGTCTTCAGACTTTTTGAGTTGTCTTGCAACAATAAAGGTAGTCTTCAACTTATTCCCTCCTACTTACGTAAGTCCGTACATAATACCAGAATACGTGAATATGAAAAAAATCATATAAATAAAAACGTTACATTCCTAAATTGAAAATATAAGTAGATATGAAAAAAAAAATGCTTAGTCATACGTGTGTATAATTGCTCATGAAATGCAAAAGAGTACATAAACTATGATTATACATTAAAATAGATACATATTATACGAATAGCGAGGACATTGGATAACTGAGCAACCTCAGATTTGCAGACGACATCACCCTTTTCGAAGAGAACCTAAACGACCTCCAAATAATGCTAGATGAACTAAATGAAGAAAGTTGGCCAACACATGAACTTCAGCAAAACAAAGGTCATGTGCAACAATCATGTCGGAAATAAAAACACAACGATCAAAATTGAAAACGCAGGACTGGAGGAAGAAGACAACATTTACTTAGGATAACGAAGCCCACAAAAAAAAAACAAAAAAAAACGGAGAAATCGAGTGAAGAATCACGCTAGGATGGTAAGTCTTCGGCTGAACAAGCTCAACCTTCAAAAACAAGGAGATCCCATTAATCCTGAAACGAAAGGTATTCAATCAATTCATCTTCCCGATGGTCACCTATGGAGTGGAAATATGCAACTTAACCAAGAGGGCTGAGAAGCATGCAACATACACATGAACGAATCATGCTCAACCTCACATGGAGAGATCACAAGACAGCACAGTATATCAGAAAAAAGACAGGAGTCTGAGACATCATAGAATCCACGAGAGAACTCAAATGACAATGGGTTGGTAATGTTGCGAAAATGGCAGAAAACCGATGGATGTCGCAACTCGCAACATGGGTCCTTAGAGATCACTGGAGCAACCAAGGCCGGCAGAATACAAGATGAAGAGACGAACTGGACAAATTCAGAAAGTATTGGCTCCGTGACGCCCACGATAGGGAGGTGTGGCGAATTCTGTGGAAGATCAATGTCCAACGGCGAACATTAAAAGACTGATGATGATGAAGATGAAAACGACGACTCTCGGTTGTACATTTCTTTTATTTTACGAAACGATACTTTACTAATGAAATACTCAATAATACAGAGTAATGAGTTAAATTTTAAATTTAGGGAATATAATGCATATTTTTCAACGAATCGTTGTTTTGCTGAACTTCTTCCTTCTGGAAAAATTTATGTGCATTACTTTTGTCATTATTTCTCTTTTTTCTTTCATATCTAAAATGCGATTAACAATTCGTTTTCTACTTCGTTTATGAATTTTGTAGAGGAATAAAGGTAAAAGACAAAAAGCAACAATGCAACGGTTTTTAATGGTAAAACGTAGCATAGGAACGCTTCAGAGAGGAAAGAATTTCGCCGACTTCCGCCCGTTCCGAGATACGAACTGCCAGTCGAAACGGAATCCGGTTGTAAGGCGGGGAGTACCTGTTTATTGAAAACAAAATTTGCCAAAATGGGATTAAGTGAGTTTTGGGTATCAATAAAAGATGACTATCCTCTGCTAAGTGATAAAGCTCAACTAATCCTAATTCTATTTGCAAAAGCTTATCTCAGCAAATCTGGGTTTACGGTGATAGCTGTGATGAAAAAGCAAATGTCGTGCAAAAATCGACGTGAAACAGGAAACGAAGGTGGTTGGCTCAAGTAAGATTCCAAGATTTCAAAAACTGTGAGGCGAACGCAGACCCCAAGCCCAACAATCTCACAACTAATCAAGAATAATGTATAAAACAAATGGAAACAAATATATCACTGTTTTTTTATGAATTTGAATTACAGGATTCATTCCGTCTTTACTAACGAATGTAACTCTATGGACGCAAATACAATTGGCTACAGTTTTGAAAAGGGGCATTAACATTCAGAGAGTTTTTTTGGTAATTGAACGTACTCTTTCACGTAGTACATCTGAAGAAGGTCGTTGGGTGGATCAGCCGGAACGTTGCATTAACAACGCAAGTAAAAAAAATGGTGTTCTATTATCCGAAAAAAAAAAAAACATTGAATGTAAATGCAATCGTTCAGTAGTTTCTGACTTAGGGTGCTATAGAAAAAATACTTGTACACCCAGGGTGCCAGGATTCGAGAAAGGTTGGGATCCATTCAAGCTATCCATGGTAATTCATTTTGAAGAAAATACAATGCTCCTTTTATCTCACTATAATTGAGGAAGTGTCTGTCTGACTGGGTGCGACGAGATAACTCGACTATTATACGAAGCTGACAATCACCATATGTATTATTCAGAACTCTAGGAATCGCAGTGTCGAGTTTGAATTTGTTTGGATCAGCGGTTCTCAGGAAATCTAATGAATCGAAATTACTCGACAACTGACCCTTGTACGAAATTTACATTCGACAGTTATATCATTCAGTGCCGAGTTTGGAGTTTGTTTGAATCAGCAGTTCTCGGGGAAATCCAATAAAAATAGATAAACATCATTGAGATCATAGATCCTATATCTAAAATTATACATCTAAGTTCAGATGTAGAATATTTGAATCGGTAATATGTCTGAAAATATCTATAACTGGCAATACTGAAGAGACGTAACCAAAATACTTCCAAGCCGTAGATTCGTACAACGGACAGAAAGTTGCTTAATATGATTATTATGGCCGGCTACTCCATACACCATAAAGTCCAGCCCCTTCCAAGCATGCACCTTTGGTACGGGCCCTGCCCTGATTCCAATGAACTTATAATCCTGAAGCTTTTTGAAAAATTATCCTCTACTATCTTAAAAATTGTCTAAAGATCATTTAAGTGAAAAAGAATCAGTTCGAGATGAAAAACATTATTTCTTATGTCAAGTATTTCCAGTGTAAGAACGGATAAGGAGGAGGTTGCTCCCATACTATACATATTCACGTACACACATCTATGCCTCTACCACATCCAACCACTATTCACTTCTCCCTTTCCTGACCCCAACACTGGGCAGCCTTTTACCTTTATAAAAAGGGTGTACAAATCGACTCCGTGCACCATCAGCCCACTTCCTTCCATTCTTCCTACAAAACCTTGTATTTTACTTCACATTTCACTTTGGATAACGGATGGGTAAGACCTCCAAAAAAGATTACTTTGCAAAATCTGGTCTCCAATATTGTCATCTTGATTTCTATTATGTCGGATAAACCCTATCCAATTATTCACTACATTTATATATATATGTATATATATATATATATATATATATATATATATATATATATATATATATATTCAGGGTTGAGCACTCATTAAGTGAGGTAACTCATTTATTGTAAGCTTATGCAATGCTCTCCCATAGGAATAGAGCACTCTGGTGGATGAGGAGTTTCTGCATAAATGGATATATATAGCTTAAATTCAGTCTTGCTGACCACCCAGTTCCGTAGTCCAGTGGTAGGATATCGGCTTTCGGGTCCGATGTGAGGATACCTCGCTGTACTGGATGGGTTAAAGTCTATAGCCACACTGAAGAGATGTAATACATCGAAACAGCTGTCTGTGGATGACACAATAATATATATATATATGTATATGTATATATATATATATATATATATATATATATATATATATATATATGTGTGTGTGTGTGTGTATGTGTGTGTATGTATGTATGTGTGTGTGCATATATACATTTATATATATATATATAATGTGGATTTAGACTGCGGTGTTTCATTAATACATGTTCAATAAAAAAACCTCAAAGAACGATGTATGTTTTTTAAAAATGCAACTTTTTCTGTTTCCGTACGAGTGAACGTTGGTCATTGGATAATAAATGTATGGACAGTCCAAAAGCTTTTGATCGAATTCTTTGGGCTATTCGTTTAACGATCATCAAGATCCAGAAACTTGATGGTTCGGGAACAGATCTGTGGTTAACGTTTCTACAATTCAAGTCTTGGAAATCGTTGATGCTTAAACGAAACGCAAATGAGTTCCGAGAAACAAATCTTTTCTTTTCTCTTTCTTTCTCTTTCATTCGTTCACTTATTTTCTATTCTTCATTTTTTCCTGTAGTGCTCTCTTTTCTTCATTCGTTCGATCCCCCCCCTTCTCTCACACGTTCGTTTTTCTCTGCCTATCGCCCCAAATCGTTTTTTGCCTTTACTCTGTCTCCTTCTGTCATTTTTTCAATCCGTATGTAAACTTCAATTTGCTCGTCTCTCCCTTTCTCTCAATCGTGCATTCTCTTAATCGCTAGCCCCTAAATCTGTCATCTTCTTCTTCATTTGTTCAATTTTTATTTATTCTTTGTCTTCTTCTCTCTCTCTCTCTGTCTCTCATTTTTACACAGTTTTTCCTTTAGTCCCGAAACTGATCTTCCTTCTTCTTTTTCTCTCTCTTTCATTCATTCATTCAATTCTTACTTGTTTTTTTAAATTCATTTTTGTTCTCTTCATGCGTTCATTCGCTTTGTCCCTGCCTCTCAACTCTCTTATTTTCTTTCTTCCTCTTTTGTTCATTCAATTCTCATTCATTCATTATTCTTTCTTCCTCTCTCTTTTCTTCACTCGTTCATCCTCTTCGTCCTTAGCCCCAAAACTCTTTCTTCTCCCCTTCCATCCATTCACTCTCTGAGACAAACCAACAAGGCTACAACATCTTAAATAGGTCGTTCCACATACGCATAAATATTGAGTACACATAAATACACACAATGTACATAAATACACACAATGTACATAAATACACATAAATACACACAATGTACATAAATATACATAAATACACTTCTTCACACAAACAATAGAATAAATGTCAGTCCTTCCGTCTGCGTTGTTTCCATAGCAACGTAGCAGCTCACATGACCCACTGACTATCGACACACAAAAGTCCGCCATTTTCATTGTGATAGTAGTGATTCGTGATACTCTAAATGGGAGTAGTTATGGTGACGGTGTGGGTGATTCTAAGCGTGGGGGAGGCTGAACAGACATAATCGTAAGCATATAGTTATACGTCGACTTACGCCAGACCGACTAACGCCCGATCGCAGATACATCCCCATAAGAGCTCAAAACCCATAAACTGCAGATGACAGAAATATCAATCATTGCACTTCTACGGAACAACAAAGATTTCCATCAGGTTATTGTTGGCTTGCTAAAGAGAACGTAGTGTTTGTTTCAAGCTCTCCAGACAAGAACTGAGAAGTAGAAGGTAAAATAGTCGACACTTTGCTTGTTTATGCTAAGCACTTGGTGGAAGAAACGTAATGGATGACATTTTTAATTTCTTTTCGGATGGGCAAAGCTGAAAGAAAAAGCAGCAGAATATAAACTACCACTCGTCGTAGAATTCATCGACTTCAAAAAGGCGTTCGACTCAGTAGAAACCCCTAAGGTCATGGAGGCTGTCACTCGACAAGGTGTAGATTCAGTATATGTCGAAGTACTGAAACATATATACAATCGCAGCAGCTCCTTCATCAGGCTACGTAAAGGCTCTGTGATACCAGCTTACCCAAACTCTTCACAGGCTGCCTCGAGATGATCTTTAGAAGACTAAATTGTGAGAATAAAGGAATTAGAATAGACAGCGAGTATCTGAGCAACCTCAGGTTTGCAGGCGATATTGCCCTTTTCGCAGATAACCTACACGACCTCCAACTAATGATAGATGAAATAAATGAAGAGAGCAAGAAAGTCGGCCCACACATGAACTTCAGCAAGACGGATATCATGTGCAAAAACCACATCGGAGATGAAAACACTGAGATCAAAATCGAGGACACAGAACTGGAGGAAGTAGATCACTACATCTACCTGAACCCCCATGAGACCCTCAAAAGAAGAAGAAATCAAGCGAAGAATTACACTAGGATGGCAAGCCTTTGGCAGAGCAAGCTCAGCCTTCAAAAATAAGAAGATCCCATTAATCCTAAAAAGAAGGGTGTATAACCAATGCATCCTCCCAAAAGTCACTTATATAGATGAAACACGGAACCTAACCAAGAGAAAGATCCGCAAATTGAGAACCATGCAACGTGCACATGAAAAAATTATGCTAGGCCTCACATGGAGAGACCACAAGACAACACAGTGCATCCAGGAAAAGACAATTGTCAGGGATATCATAGAATCCATTAAAAATCTCAAATGGCAGTGGTCTGGCCACATTGCAAGAATGGCAGACAATCGATGGACATCGCGACTCATGACACGGATCTCCCGAGATCACATGCGCAACTGAAGCTGACAGAATATTAGATGGAGAGACGAACGAGACAAATTTAGAAAATACTGGCTCAATGACGCCCATGATTGAGAAATGTGGCGAATCCAGGGGAAGGTTTATGTCCAACGACAGGTGATAAAAGACTGATGATGATGATGATGATGATGGTGGTGATGATGATGACGATAATGGTGATGATGATGATGATAAAAAACGATGCGTAATCAAGTAGTTTAACTAAATATGAACATGATGTGTCATGGTATCTTATGGGCGTACATTTCACTTCATCATTTAATGACCGACATATGCTAAGATTGATTTGCGCCCATAGGTAAGTCGAGGCATGGTTGTGTAAACGGAGCTGTTATTGGCAAGGAACGAAGACTAATACGGAAGAAGCAACGAGGGAAGACATTGCGACAATAGTGTCTTATTGATGCAGATTTTAGCGGCATTGGTAACGGGTTGGTTCTATATTTTTAGAATCAGTATGTTTTCTGAAAATATGACCGGAAGTTACGCCAAAAGCGCTTGATCATAGACGTTTGAACGATGTTTACATTCAATGGACACGCGTTCTTTTGGATGTAAACAAGATAAGTTTATTGAAAATATTATATATATATATAAGTTTCAACAAATGTTTTAAATCAAATATTGTATATCAAGCTGAAATATCAATCCAAGAGAAACTCTTAGGGGCGAAATATATAGGAATATCATAAACACCCTTTAAATTAAGATTAGCCAACCATACAGTATCCCTTACAAACGATAAATACAAGAACAATACCTCACTATCCACACATTACTGGAACCCAACAGTCAGCAACCCCACACCCACAGTAAAATGGCAATTATTAAAACGAACACAAATATGCCATGGCATTGAAACTCCATGCTAACTATGCCTCAATGTTAAGTAGAGATTCTCAACTAAAAAATAGACTTACTAAATAGAAAAATGAAGTTGGTGTAAAATGTTGGCGCGGCTCAAAATTTCTATTAAAAAACATATTTCAACACCCCACATACAGGTACACAAAATAAACCACTATAGCCATCTTATTCTTATCGTTATTATCAATAATAATAGTAACAACACTATGATTAACATTATTAGTAGTATTATCATACCCCCACTCACTTTAATCTAATCACCTTCTCATAATTATCTAAGACATATAGATACAAACCCACCAAGAATGTAAAAAGAATTAAAAATAAACTACTAAAATCATTTAAAAGCGAACCCCTACACTAGGGCCGATAAAAGTAGGAGAATAATACTTCCTGAGAGCAAACGAACAGCTGATGGATTAACAACACACTGTTAAAGAAAGTGCCTGAAATATCCCTAGGTAATACAACAGCATGCCAGAACCCACTTCTCCTATGGAAATAAATTAAGATACAAATATATATCTATAACTATACAAGGAAAAGAAAAAACTGAAATAAATAGAAGTAGTATAAGACGCCCCTAATTGTGAACCAATTGAATCGAATCATTCGCTTGAGGTAGCCGAATAGGGCAAAAACATAAACGTGTTTGTGTAGCAAATCCATCATCATCATCATAATCATCATCATTATTATTATTATTAAGATTTTATAGACTCATTACAGGGTATTACGCTGTTTCACTTCACCCGAGATTTTCAAATGATTGACGATCTGCTCCTTCCAATCTTGATTTAAATTTGATGACAGGTAGGTCGGTGGGTCGGTACGAGGGTAACCTGAAATGTAGTTAGCTGAATTTTCGGCTGGTCGATGTTCGCCACAGAATTAAGCGCACTGACAAGGAAGGTGATTTTTATCTGAAAATAAATATTTGCTGTATAAAACGGATGCTCTCTTTTCATAATTAGGCAACGAAATTATTGATTCACTGTGCAGATAAGAACAGACGGAGATAGATAGATAGATAGAAAGATAGATATTGGATTCCTCGAGAACAGCACGTACAGCAAAGATCATGCTTTTGTCCATAGGGATCCGCCCATCTACTCCCCCCCGCCCTTATAACCCTCTTTCATGGTGTGCTAATCCTCAATATCCACTGACCACTGTCCCACGCCTAACCCTTTCCTTCGTACCCGACTGTGACATCATGGAGGAATTACCCCTAAGGCTCATCAGTAATACTCTTTAATTAGCACCGGTAATGTCGTCATTTTGATCCTGTCTCGCCAGTTACGTCAAAAAAGTCTTCTTCCCCGTTTCCATGGCGATTTCTAGGATGTGATAGAGGAGAGTACTCCCTGACAGGGCGGGTGATACCACATTGCTTTCTTTTGGTGTCCTCAGTGGCCTTGCATCCAAGAATAGAACAAAATGAAGCAATTAAATGAGAATAATGAGCAAGCATATCTGGCGAAACCCAGGAAAATGCCTTACAGAGTTTGTCGATATCTATAATGTTGCAAACAGTGTCTGGGTGATATATATATATATATATATATATATATATATATATATATATATAGAAAGAGAGAGAGAGAGAGAGACAGAGAGAGAGAGATCTATAGATAGATGGATAGATAAACAAATAGGCTGATAGATAGACAAATGGACTTATATATATATATATACATAGAGAGAGAGAGAGAGAGAGAGAGAAAGGGAGATGGATAGATGAGGTCATGCTGAAATAGATATAAAAAGACAGACAGATAGACCAATAAATAGATAGATATGAATGGATATATAGATATCGACAGGCTGGAATGACGTATACGACACGGAAAAATAAATTCTAACCTTAGCAGAAAGAATTGTCACATTTTCAAGTCGAATATATTGGTAGAAAATCGATTCGAAGAAGTTTTTCTGTGTAATTAGTATTCTAAAAAAAAGTTCTCATCAGGTAGTTTGCATGCAGTCTGAAATTAAAACCAACATAACAGATTTAATATTCACATGGGTAAGCAATCAATAGAAGTGACACGAATAACGAGTCACATCTGTTGTTATAGTTATTGATCCCTCAAATACGTCTTTTGGTAACCTTCGTAAGTAAGCCATGATTAAATGAGGTGCAGTATAATAACATCCATGTATGATACATTATGATAATACCTTGCATAAAATAACAGACTACTTGTAGTATGACATAAAGTATATTTTGAATTCATGGAATGGAGATGGTCTTTGATCAACACTGCCTCGGAGCCATGTAGATAAAACTATATTGCTTTCAAATCCTTGAAACGGTTACATGGTGAATAACTGATGATCCCTACAAGAAAAAAAATTGTACCATAATAACGAAGTGTATAGAAAACAATTGAAAAAAAAACAATGAAGAAAATTACATAAATTGCATTAACAGATTTGGGGAAATATGTGACTGACATGACAAACATCTATCTATCTTCAGGTCTGTCAATTTCAGTCTGTTCATATCTATCTACGATATATCTATCCGTCTATTCATATCTATAGATATATCTCAGTCTGTTCTTATCTATCTACTGACAGAAAATGATCTGTTCATATCTATCGATCAATTTATATTCATATCTATCCATCTATCTCTCAGTCTGTTCATATCTATCTATCTATCCATAGCTATCCATCTGTTCATATCTATCGGCTCATATCTATCTATCCATATATCTATTTGTCAATCAATCAATGTATCCAACTGTCTGTTTATGTCTATATATCTATCTATTTATCTATCTATCTATCAATCTATCTTTAACTACTCACATCTATATAAGTATCCATCTCTCTATCACTGTCTTCATATTTATCTACCTATATCTATCTATATATCAATCTATCTATCTATCTATTTATCTAGCTATATCAGTTCGTATTTATTTATCTATCTTCCAATATATCTGTCTCTTAATATCTATCCGTACATCTATCTATCTATCTATCAATCTATCTCAGTCTGTTTATATGTCCATATCTACCTAACTATCTCAGTCTGTCCATATCTATCTATCCATTTGTTCATATCTATCTATCTATCTATCTATCTATTTACATCTGTTCATATCTATCTATTTATCCATCTATCGATTTATCTATCTATCTATCTATCTATCTATCTATCTATCTATTTACATCTGTTCATATCTATCTATCTATCCATCTATCGATTTATCTATCTATCTATCTATCTATCTATCTATCTATCTCTGTTCATATCTATCTATCAATCTATCTCTGTTCATCTCTATATATCTATCTATTTATCTCATCTCTATCTTATTCATATATATCCATATATCTATTTCAATTTTCCCATGTCCATCCATCATCTTAAACGGAATACAATTATCCAATATAATTTCAATTTCTTCCATTTTTTGTTAACCGTGTATCATTTCCAATTAATCCCTTCTCCTTCCTTCAGGCATCTTTTCTTTCTCTCCTGAACATTTCACGATAATCATCCGTGGACGTCACAGATCCTGAGTGACATTTCTGACGTCAGACCCTTTGTCTGATCAGTTGGTACGACCCAATAAACGTCACAGTGGTGGAGTCAATGTCTTCATTCCTCACCCTAAGGCCAAATGCTGTTAGCTAAGACCTTTGCTATTATTAACGCTTTATAAAGGTTGACAGTTTCGTCAAACCCTTGAAGAAAAGCCAAGAACGTAGAAATGTCGTCGCTCATTGTACAATTTTACATTTCATAGTATTATTCTTCCTTGGCATTTTATCGTTATAGTTGGGTGGTTGAGGTGAAGTGTCACGTTTTCTAACAGTTTCAACGATCCAAATACTTTTCAGCGATCATTGGCTTACCGATAGAACGAAATTAATGTCGTTTCCAGTCATTGTTATTCTCAAACTCCTCCAGCTGACTTCATCAACGTGAATTCGTCAGACGTTGGGATTTTAGACTTTGAATTCAAGACACGAACGAGAGACAGAGAGAGAGAGAGAGAGAGAGAGAGAGAGAGAGAGGGGGGGAAGTGGAAGAAAGAGTGATATCATGACGTCAAGCCGTATCAACTCATGTGTCCTCGGTATTCTTTCCTCTGTGTTGAATTTCTTTTATGAAAAATATTGTCGTCAAATTCTTCTATTCGAGTTATACTTTATTATTTTCGTCTGTCACATCAGTGACAATGACCTAACCTGAACCAGTGATATCATGACAGCACGACTGAGAATTCACTCTTTCAACTCAGGCCGACTTATTTCAGGAACCACTAATAAAGGGGTTGAAATGGGACACGTGGTTTTGGGGAAAATATCGTATAGAGAACTACCTCCAACTAGATCATAAAGAATAGAGTGTACTCAATTAGATGCTGCGCGAACATGGGAATTTGTCTTACTGGAGGGTTTTCCACTCTCATCTCTTATCATCATCATCATCATCATCATCAGTCTTTTAACGTCCGTCGTTCGACATAGACCTTCCTGAGAATTCGCCACAATTCTCTATCATGGCCGTTGCGGAGCTAGTATTTCCTGAATTTGTCTAGTTCATCTCTCCATCTTGTGTTCTGTCGTCTTCGGTTTCTCATGTGGTCTCTGGGGATCCATGTTGTGTGTCGTCCAGGGCCTTCTGCCAACCATTACACTATCTGAGCAGACTGGATGGTTAAGAGTAATGTGCTTTTAAAACAATATGAACATTGTCCAACATAAAAGTTCATCTTTATTGTCAAACTCTGAAACTGGAGTTTCTTTTAACCTGACAAGAACGATAACAACCCTCACCAAAATGAGACTTGGGAACCAATATGTAAAACCCACGGTCCTCTATCATGATTTGAACTCCTGACCATCTGATTGCCTGTCGTCTATCTCCGTGACTGAGCTCCTAAAAATTATCATGCAGACACGCCTGGGATTATTTCACCTGAATAAGTAAATACATTTTTACATATATATATATATATATATATATATATATATATATATATATATATATATATATATATATATATATATATATATTACAAAGGTTGCAGTAATCATCTTCAGTCGGAATAGAAGTTAGAGTGGAATTTTAACTCTGTAGAAGCCAGTTTTGTTCTTGTTATTGAACAACCGTAACCACCAAAGGTGGTAAAGGGTTCTATCCCTCATTATACGTGCCTCTGTTTTGCGTTTATGTGTTTCTACGTTCCAGGGCTCCTATTCATGACGTTTTGTCTAAAGACGTCAAGATTCGCATCAGTAATCTACTAGCCCCCCCCCCCTCTAATATTTTTTTCCCGATTTTTTGGGAAAAAAGAAGCCCCTTTTGACCTTTTGGGGGCCTTATTCTGACGGGTTTATTTATGATATCTATGTTCTCGAAAATCTAGATATTTCTAGATGTATATGCTCTATTATAGATGTTTTTCAGTGGAAAACGCCGGTGATGTCATAATGGAGTTCATGACTTCGAATTTTGACGCTACGTTTGTTTTATTATTGACTGTGATGGCGAATTATTATTATTATTATTATTATTATTATTATTATTATTATTATTATTATTATTATTATTATTACAGTCGGGTGGTTATGGGTACACCCTCCTGAACAATATAAACACCGTCCAATATAAAGACTCGTCTCATCGTTCGACTTGTTACTTTTTATACTACACATCATTGTACAACGTTTCATTTCGTATTGTCATTCTTTCCTTGTCATCTCTATCGTCATAGTTGGCTGGTTAAGAGTTATGTTCCTCTAAAAGAAGAAAATTCCCCTCAATTCTTATCTTCCGTGTGTATAGCTTTTTACATGAAGCATGTATCTACAATCGAAGAAATCTGTCTATGTGTGTATGTGTGTGTATGCATCACGATTACTCGGTAACTTACAATTGTACGATGTTATATATTAGTCTGTTACGGCTGGCTGCTTATGACTTTTACTCTTTTAAAACAATATAGACATCGTCCAATATTTGGATTAATTCTTATCTCCCCCCTCTCTCTCTCTCTCTCTCTCTCTCTCTATATATATATATATATATATATGTATATATATATATATATATATATATATATAGAGAGAGAGAGAGAGAGATATGTATATATATATATATATATATATATATAGAGAGAGAGAGAGAGAGAGAGAGAAAGATGGATATTTATGATTTTGTAGCGTCCTGCTTGATGTTGCTGTAAACTAATCTCCAACAATAGTTTTGCGAGAATTTAAAAACAAATATGCCATTAGAACGAGTGTGCTAATCAATAGGGATTGAATTTAAAAAAAAAAGGGGGATGTTGGCCAATCCTGTCGTAGTAGAAGCAATCACTAAACTAGTGTGCCGATAATATGCCTACTCTATTAGGCAAGCGGGCAAACATACATTTAACGACATGAATACACAGCTATACGCACCACTGAAAAGGGGGCGAACATTTACATGGACTTTCTTATGTGAGCAGGTCGTGCAAAGACTTGAAGCTTTGCTGTCAAGTGAGAAGGTGACTGGTGCCCTCACCCCGAACTCGAAACGCAACTGGTCACTGATAAAGACTCAGAAGGTGTGGCTATTACGGTCATGCAACGAGACACACACACACACACACACACAAAAAAAAAAAAAATAGCGAATGGAGACCGATCAATTTTACCAGCCGGGCAAAATCCTCAGCCGAGATATCTGCTAACAAGATGTAATGGCTGCGACCAATAAATAAAGAAAATAGAATTCTAGTCGTCTACAGATAGATTACGTAATCGTCAAGATACGAAGCAAGTGTAACAAGAAGCAAGACCGGGTTACAAGACCCTCCTCTCCAAAACGACGCACTACATGTACATTATTCGCACTTCCTCTTTCTAGAGAACACTTCCGTTCAGAATATTACAGTGCCGTTAGAATGAGTGACATCTCAACTGTATTTGGTACCATTGAATTACGCAGTTGTGACATCTCTTCTCTTCGGTGAATGGATCTGTGTGCAGAAAACCTCCAATTTCCTGTTTGCATTTTTTTCGGCCAAATCTCATTGGAAACTCTCGTTGTCGTACTATCTCAACATCTAGCATGGGCAGTATCTAGATGGATGCCCATCTGTTAATACCAGGTCCAGTACGCGACTGGGGATAATGCAAAGAAACTCCCATGGTGATCCCGTCAATGCTCCTCGGAAGGAGACCGATCTCTTCAGTGAGTTCTATGATGCAAGCCAAATGTCCCTCCTCCTCTACCCCGACTGAACTCTCTGACTGGCCTGGCTGCAAGCAACTAGAAATGAATGATTGCGTCGTGCATGTACGTGAGTGTAGTTATTTTCAATGGAGTGAATCACTGGTAGCTATAGTTCCATCTCGACTGTGCGCATGTTCGCTCGCACACACGCTTTGCAATCAGCGCACAAAGGAGATTAATGTGCGCTTAAAAGATTTCAAATTCTGCAGATAGCTTATTGAGTTTTTGTAGAGAAATTATTGATTCTCCATGTCGAATTCATAAGTGCGCATTTACTTCTGTCTTAGGAAAAACATTGGCACAACATTAGATTTTTGCTCAGACTGACGACAAAAAAAAAAAGAAGGTAAGATTACTGCGTATTGATATCAAAGCCGATTGGATTCGATTTCTCGTTAGAATCGAAGCGAAAGGCGTCCATTTTTCTGAAAATAACAAAACGCTGGAAGGGTCTTTGCAGAAAATCGATTTCTTACACTGAAATCGATTGTCTCAACATGATTTTCTCTGTTACTCAATCAATAATGATAATCAGTTCGATTAAGGCGGAGAATGATCTGACCAATTGCTTGGTTTAAATTATCTTCATTGGATATAAATGTATATGTATCCAATGAAGATGATTTAAATCATGCAATTATGTAAACATATGTATCAAGAAATGGATATATATATACCGACAGAATGATCTTCCGTTGTTACCGGATTAAAGTATCACTTGGCCATAGACAACATAAATAGAATGAACAATCAAAAAAAAAAAATATAGGGTTGCTTTAGGAATCGGGCCTGCCACCGATAGGGTAGCTACTTCAACGTGGCGATGTTCTTACGACGGGAGATCATTAGAATTTGGAGTTGAAACAGTTATTTGGGCCTTTGCGTTACCGTCGTTTGTTTAGCTCAATGGTAAGAGCAACACTACATTAAAGCGATTACCCTATTGGTCGCAGGTTTGATTTATGCAGCAGCTAAATTTTCTTTAATTGTTTATTCAATTTGTATTGTCGAGGCCAAATGATACATTCACTGGGTAATAATGAGAAATCATTTCAAATAGGAGTTTCAATATAGCACAATTTGTAGTCATTTAGTCAGATCATATATCCATTTCTCAATAACATAATACGTATACATAAATATATATATATTTACTGAAAAAAAATGGTACGTAGACCCACTTAAAAAAATAATTTGTTACACCTAAATCTGTCAGTTTGTCTCAAAATATATGATTAAGGAGTGTATATATATATATATATATATATATATATATATATATATATATATGTTTGTGTGTGCGCATATATAAACACACAGATGCGTATACGAATACAAAAATGTTCGTTTGTATATACGCCGAAAAAATGATGCATAGAGTAACTTTTAAAAATACTCTAATGTATTACATCAAAATTTATTAGTTTTTCTCAAAGCGTATTTACTCGTTAGTTGAGTAAATATACTTTGAAAAAACTAATAAATCTAGGTGCAGTATATTAGAGTAATATTTTAAAAATTTGTACACGTAATAAGTTTTTCAATATATATATAGTACATATGGTACAGATCAGGTTGTGATCTCTGCTTAAATGAGAATTTCGAAATATTAAATTCTGCTAAAATTACAAAGAAACCTAAAGTACATTTATCAAATAGAAACAACGAAATAACACTAAAATGCAAGCCTTGTTCAAAGTAGTTATTAACGAATATAATATAGAATAGCAATCCATACATTGGAAAATTAAAGGTAATGTAGACAGTTCATTCATATAGCCATCATGCCATAAACTTCTAATCAATATTATCTACTCCCTCATATTTCCAAGTAAATTAAGAATAATACAGTCCACTAGAGCCACAAAGAATACAAACATAGGCAATAAACTTAATGCGAAATATCAAGGTCAAGACAAAACATCCCTCAGAAAACAAGCATCCATTCATAGATAACTCCTATACCTAGCTCACACCCTTTGATGTGTAACTTACAACCACCAACAAAAACATTCATACGATTAAAAACAATAAAACGAAATGAATAACTCTTTCTACTCATAGTGACACCAACAAGACTCTCATCAAAATCCTCAAACTAAAATCTAAAAACACATGCAATTATTCACCTGATGAGGCCACGAGAGGACAGAAACATAAACTTGTTTGTGTAGCGAATCCACTTCCTATTATATAAATATATATATATATATATATATATATATATATATATATATATATATATATATATATATCATGGAAAGCCCTCCAGCATTGAACACTAACTCAGTAGAATTTCTTTTTTAAATTCATATCAATTATTTCCCTAATATCTGTTAATGCAATTAATGTAAGATTTTCAAAGGGTTCTATGTTTTATATAGAATTAGATATTATAGAATCACATGTAAATCTTTCTAGCATGGATCATCAGTTTACAATGTAACTGTTTCGGGGAAAACATAACAGTTATTTTAATAAGGCTCCCCAGCTCCCCTCGAGCTTTTATTTTTATATTCAGCTTGCTATATTATTTCCAGGGGCGTTTCAGTTGGCTATTTCATATAGGATAATCATTATGTATCGTACATTGATGTTATTCTATATTATGCAACAATGAAACAAAGGGCCGACTCATATTGGTTTCCTAATAAACGTATAAATTTAACATCGAGGGATCAGTAAGGATAATGACGGGCGTGACTCGTCGTGTTCGTGTCATATCTGATGCGTGTTTACCAATGTGAATATTAAATCCGTTATATCGGATTTCATCTCAAACCTCATGCAAACCAACTATGCACAGGAATACCTAGCATTTCGCTTTACGTCAATTTTTCGATTTTATGGAAAAAGAAAGAATAACATTCAGTTTTTGTTTTTCAGTAAATCCCTATAGAGGAAGCACACGCTCTCCTCCTCTCTTTCGTTCACTCAAATCTCTCAATCTCTCTCTCTCTATCTCTCTCTCTCTCTCTCTCTCTCTCTCTATATATATATATATATATATATATACGTTATATCAGGGTGGTCCCAAAGCAATACGGTAATCAAAAGTTCTTATATGCTCCTTGATGTAAAAAAATATTTACGCAAAATTCAACATCTACTGTTTGATATTTAAAGGCCGTCCAATTGACCACTTTTGTTTAAAGGAAGGGAATTTCATTGATAAAACACAATTCTCTGGAAAACAGTTTTGAATTTTTTTTCCGGGGGTTGCAGGGTCCTACATGCCGAATAAAAATGTATCATATGAATAAGAATGGAACATGAACATAGGACAATTAGTTTTCATCGTTTCTAGCCCATCAGAGTATCCTTGGGTGGAGTTGGCATTTGTTTTCGGTGGGCGGCCACGACTTATAGAAAGTATTGCTTCCGATCATTGTTTTTGGTTATCATTTCATAGTAACGTTGCGTAAGAGCAAAACCTCACTCAGCAGCATCGGTGACAACTTTTTATTTTCAAGCTCTCTACATTCCTTACTTTTGTTATTATTTGACCGAGCCTGTGGCTCCCTCTGGAGGAACTGATCTGCCTCACCCATATCCATAATCTTCAAGGTCTCAAAGAGGATTGAATTCCTCTTTGTGACGAATGGTACCATATCATTATCCATAAAATCACCTGGCGTATTGATGCGTCGAGGAGAGTGACCTTTTGAAGGATGTTGGAGAATGGAGATTCTGCACCATTCTCCATTTTTTTTTGTACTTATCCTGTCATCAAAAAGGCCACTCCAATCAGATGCTCTAATAAGTACCACAGCTGACGGCTCAGAGCTGCTATCACTGCTTCTCTGACTCCTCTGTTGGGACGTCTCTACAGAATGCGCAACCTTTCAAATTCATTGAGAGGAGCTTACGTCACCAATGGTGATTTATGCAAGTATTTGACAAAATTAAACAGACAAATAAAGCCAGATGAGTTACGTTTTGTTATTCACGTGGTGTGAGCCTGAAGTGGTTCTGGAAAAAAAGTAGATTTTTTTCAGTTTATAACTCTCCTTTTCCATTCACCCAGCACGTCGGGTCGGAATCCGGAGCTCGGATGGAGGTTTGAAGTAAAGAAAACCCAAAGAAGTCCTTGTAATCGTCACGAGGATAAGTTGTCTGCACTGCAGTAGTTAGGTAGTTTACCATTTTGAAAAATCTTATCCTTGGGAGCTGAAGCTCATTGACAAGCTTTCCGGTGGTGTGACAATTATTTTGTTTGAGAAAGATTGCTATTACTTTTTTCAAATCTCTTGAAAAAAACGCTTTCAGAACCAACCGTTGGGCCAAGAATGGACAAGTATGATTTCAAAAATATGATGTCACCTAGCTACCCAAATCAGCTCTTGCTTCAATACCTCTTCAATTCTAACACAGGCTTCAGGGTGTAAACCTGTATTAGTCGCAAGTATATCAAAAACCAGGCCTCTCACAAGCAGTTCTATGTACCATTGTCTTATGGCTTGAATGAATTCTTGGTCCCGTGGTTCTCCAGTTCTCTGCTCAGTCTATGGGACATTTATCCAGTGATTTGTGGCAGTTAAAAAGCTTTAAAGATTTCCTGCTACCAGTATTGATCTGTTGCGTTGGGATGCAGGCTTGGCCCAAGAATTATATCAACCGCTAGCGTGCCAAGTTCAGACTGGTCTTGATTGTTTGCCCTTCATTGACATGATAGTATTGGATTAATAGAAGGACATCTAGACAGGTTGGGAGACTTAATGTTGAAAGGTTACCAGTTTGCTTTCCAGGAAACCATACTTCAAGGCTTGATATTGTTTGAACTATTTTACCTTCGGGAGAAAATATGTGGCCCAAGTTAGCAAATATGATTTATAATCATTCTCATTTTGATAAATTAGTTATGAAATGAATTATGAAAGAATATGTTTATACATTATCTAAATTTACTTATATGGAATTTATTGCTGATGAAGTATAAATTTAAATACTTTTAATAGCTACATATTTTTAAAATCAGAACCTTCTTTTTAGTGATCAAAAGCCCAATAAAGGGTGAGAGAGGTAACTAATTCATTGATCACCCTTTTTCCAACTTTTTAATTGATCATCCCCAATGCAGCACATACGAGATGTGGTAATTCATAATTTCCCTTAGAATGCAAGTTTTCAATGTTTTTCGTTTTTGTTTTTTTTCAATTTGAGATTCCTGTTACAGAAGCAGCAAGGGGGAGTCTCCTATGCCATTTGTTGGTGTAGTGAGGTCGATATACGATTCCAGACTGTTGACCAGCCTTTTCGGGTATATTGACCAGCAGCTGGTCACATGATCAGTATCTTCCTGATTTCCTCAAACAATTTCATTGTTTTACAGTTGCCGCTGTTATCTTTTACGATGTTACGGCCAGATCGGGTTAGTTCTTGTACAATCATTGAAGCTAAGCAACGTCGAGCCTGGTCAGTACCTAGATGGGTGACCGTCTGGGAACACCAGCAGCAGTAAGCTGAGGGGGATCATGTAGATAACCTTTCGTTGCGATCCTCATAAGGAAGACACCGATTTCTACACTATCAAGCCGAAAGCCCCCAAAACCTCTGGCTGTGAACGACAAGAAATGAATGAATATATCTTTGCAACACACACACACACACACACACAACGAGGGTCGATGTTGTGCTACGCACGAACAAGCATCTTCTACACTTCACTCTGTTCATCTCTTTATGTAAATATTTACTTATTTTTGGTAAAAAAAATAAGTTCGATTTCACCTTAGTCACATAAACTTTTGATCGTAAAAAATTGTTGTTTTTATCCCTGTTTTGATTGAATGAATTTAGGATCTGATTGAAATTTTCTATCTATTTTGGTTGTAAAAGTTAATAGTTTTATATCATTCTTTCGATTGAATAAAAATTTCCGATCAAATCAAAACATGTTCCTTCATAGTTTGAAAAAAAAAACCTTACCATTTCAGCAAAATCGACGATTCGATGGACCTCCTACATTATTTGCAAAATTTATAATTATTTGCAAAATACAAACAAAACCTGCGAAAACGAACCAGCTGAGGGCACAAACTTGGGTGAAGTGTATGGAGATCTTAGAATGTCAAGTCAACAGAATAATCCTTTCTCAGCCTTCCTGGTGTACTTCAGGTGAAAGAGGAACGATACATTTGGCATTACGTTTAACCTTTGAATACTTCTAACAATTCGTATTGTTCATAATTAAACAAGAACCATAAGTTCATCGATGCATCCACCATCTGTGCTGGTAGTAGCAGGAGGGGGAGGAAGACAAGAAATAAGTCTTTAGTCAAATGATTATCATACTTGTAAAATATTGCGATATGGAAATATTATGGAAATATTATGGAAATATATTTGTACTTGAAAAAAGCCAAGAATAGTTATTTTTACTAAAAATTGTAATAAATATTTTTTTTTTTTAAATTCAAACTTAATGTCATCATTAGCAGCTGGTAAACACAATTGATCGGAGTAGTTGTTTTAATGACGTCTCATATTTTAATGACGTTACACCTTCTAATTACATAAGACTTCTCCTTTCTTTCCTATTTCAGTTGTTTAACTGGGACCAACCGACCGTAAAGATGCGGACACATCTAAAAATTGACCTTAATTGCTGTACCCTCGGTCTTATCTTTTATTTTCGTATCTGGATATCTATAAATAATCGGAATAGTTTGGTAAACTTTAGAAAAAATATAAAATAATGCGTTTATCCATTCATATTTAAGATGCATTGATACCTGAAACTACCCCCCCAAAATTTTATAAAAATTAATATTTGGAGGTTGTAGTGGTCAATTTAATAGTATATATATATATATATATATATATATATATATATATATATATGCATATACATATATATATATATATATATGCATATATATATATGTATATATATATATGCATATATATATATATATATGCATATATATATATATATATATATATATATATATATATATATATATATATATATATATATGAATCAGGCGAATCCTGATGATGCCTGGAGAGGGCAGAAACATGAGCTAGTTTGTGTAGCAAATTCACATTCTACTATTTATTTCCAGCTCTACTCTAAAACAACTTGACTTTCATAGTATGAAGTTGAATGTATCGAGCACTCTATGAAATAAATCCATCACATATCAGAAGTTGCTTAATATCATTAATATATTATTATATTATGCTATACAGCTAGTCTGATCCGTACCATACATATATATATATATATATATATATATATATATATATATATATATATATATATATATATATATATATATTATTGCGTCATCCACAGACAGCTGTTTCGATGTATTACATCTCTTCAGTATGGCTATAGACTTTCCATTATCCCATCCAGTACTGCGAGGCAGAATTGAAACATATATATATATATACATATACATATATATATATATATATATATATATATATATATATATATATATATATATATATATATATATATATATATATATATATATATATATCGAACTTAAATGTATTTGTTTAATATACTACAATAATACGCTCCCACTCTCTTACTTTCTCCCTCGCTCTCCTTATCTCATTTGTCTATTTACCTTGAAACACAATGACTTTGGGAACAGGAACTTCTTATCTGAAAATTCGTCGATGTTTAAGCATTTTTCTTCCTGGAATTGTTTTTCATTGAAATCATCCATTTTACTATAAAACAGCAAACATGCCCAGAAAGGCCTAAACCTCTCAGAAAACACAAAAGGCTTTTTATTCAGGTGAAACCAGGAGATAGAGAGACATTCCGACGAAATCTCCGGTATCAGCAACCCACTAATTACACAAGTTGGTAAATACAAACTTAACAGACTCTTATTTTATACAATGAAATGACTTTAAATTCTTTACACATAACTAACAAAACTTTTCTCATATCTATCTTAAATTCATGTAAACATGAGTTACCTTCACGTACGAAAACTTAGTTGCTCATTCACTTGTAATTTGTTTCTGGTTGTAATCAAGTACCTTCCTACCTATTTGTAGCTGATTGATAATAGTCATGCTCCCTTCTGGTTAGCAGTTAGCTGGCGCTTAAACATTCTCTGTGGTACCTTCTGATACCATAGAAGAATTGTCTATTCACAACGTAAATTTAATGCGAAAGTAGGCACTTATTTTCTGACATTTTTACGGAAGTGCAGTTTACATGAATCACCTTCTCTTTTCTCTGTTACTCTCTTTATAACTATCCACCCAAACTCTATCTGTAACCCTAACCCCATCCTTGACTCTAACACTAGAATAATTGCAATCATTCAAGTAACTGGAATATACTCGTAAAAACAACAGTGTTATTCAAGTATAGATTTCCGCTATGCAGCATGTGTCATTGCATTAATGATTTGTATCTATTTTAAGAGTATTTTAACAAAACAAAGACAAAGATATATTAATGCAGTTGCAAAATTACACTTAGTAAAATTGGATTGTTAAATTTTGCCTGTGCATCAATATATTGTCTTTTTTATGGTAAAATATTCTGAAGATAGACTAAAATATTATATCAGTAGATAAAATATCTATACAGGCATGTACCCACATGTAACCAAACTTTTAAAAAAAGATTGATCAATCTTGCCCCTACATTAATATTTCTTTGTTCAGAAGATCCAATATGTTTTTTTTCCGAACAACGTTTTGAAAAATCCAACCCCAATCTTTTTTTTTTAAATACAAAGAGGAAGAATTCGCAAAACTAATTTCTCATTAACTTATGTAATCCATTATGCTGCACGAAGATTTTCCATATTAGCAATATTGTAATTATAACCCCCATCCTGAAACTTGGATAAATCAACTTTTCCATGACTAATAAATTCTCTGTAGAAACAAAAAGGCCTTGTGTATTAGGAACAGAAACATCGCTTACGAAATGTTCTGATCTATTTAAGAGAGGCAGAACTGTTCTTTGGTAGCCCCCAATTTTTTCATTACATTACGTGAATTACGCAGTATATATATGAGACCGGTTAAATGCTTCTCAAAGCTTAACTCAGCTATAACCACTATTGCTTTAAAAAAAAAAGTCACTCAGCGAGTGAATTTGGACCACCACTCCATCGATTACAAAACGAACTTTAAACCATCTCAGCAACCATGACGAATTTTCTACAACTCGATTTATTTGCAATTATATACTCAATCTACCTTAGTTTGAGAATTCATTTCCATTATCAACGGTAAAACCCATGTTACGTTTGATAAATTTGAGTATCTTTCTTTTTATTTAATACAGAAACCTTTTCAGCATTTGGGAAATGTGTCTTGAAAGTTGCGTGTAATTCAGTTCGGTGGTTTAAAAATGCTTAGCATTATAGTATACGAAATTTGAAGTGAAAAAAAATCCCTAAAACTCTATCTATTGAATTAAACTTGAGCAATTTTCGTGACTCGGTGTAATTGAAAAAGTTACTCACAATGAAGGTCTCTAAAAGGTGACAGAAATTCTATTGAAATTGGTTGAGTTTGTATGAAAAGTCAAGTTCGTCATAATAGTACAGAGTGCTAAATGCGAGGATGCAAGATCTAGCCGAAAATGGCTATATCTGGTCAATTTAGCCGATTAAAATTTGGATTTTTGATGAGGAACGAAAAGTTAGTAGAATATACCAAAATACATCTGAGCCACGTTGGGGTGATACTAGTGAACGTCAGACATTCATACCTGGAAGAACCGATCTGGCACAGATTCAACATTGAACGCAGACAGGAAAATTTGACAATCAATTCATTCCATTTATACCCCGACGAACAAACAGAAAGGAAATTTGTATGGATGCTCATTACATGGTTTGATGAGAACTTTAAGATTTCTGGAAACCATCAATCCAATATGTCATTGGTTCTCAAGTAGGTCCAGCTATATATATATATATATATATATATATATATATATATATATATATATATATATATATATATATAATACACACAGCACACACCACTGATGATGGGAAGAATCCCGAAACATGTATGGACAATTTACTTATAAGGATTAATAAGCCTTACTTTCAAACACTTCACTCCCGAGTCTGTCTCACTCTCTACAGTACACATTATATATTTATATATATATATATATATATATATATATATATATATATATATATATATATATATATATATATATATATATATATACATGAATTAGGAGTTGCGTTTATATTATTTAAACACTTTTTTGAAATTATGTATCATTCAATTTAGACGATGTGAATAGAATAAACAATAATAAAGAATAGGGCTCTTGTAGGGATCGAACCTGCCACTGACAGGTAACTGCTCCAACGTAGCAGTGCTCTTACCATTGAGCAAAACAGCCACCAGTAAAGCAAATGCCAAATAACTGCTTTCAACCCGAATTTCATATATATATATATATATATATATATATATATATATATATATATATATATATATATATATATATATATATATATATATATATATAACAAACTTTTTTCATTTTAATCCCCTCAATAAGTTTTTAGTTGAGGGGGGTAGTTGCAATATAAATTGATGCTGCATTGGACACTGGTTTGTGTCCGGTTGAGATCATGGTTGTTCAGGTGATCCAACAAAAGACAAGAGAAGTAAATTATTCATTAATCACCCCTTTCACGAATTTTTAATTGATCACCCCAACACGACATGTTGTTAAAGTAGTCAGTCTCGTGATGGTTTTCTATTAGGTGACCAACCAGACCTGTTTATTTTCTATTTTTGCGCCATTTTTCGGGCCAAAGGGAACAGAATTCATGCAAGTCTCAATTCTGTCTGTATCTCCATAAAATAGCAGGAAGAAAGGCTCATTCTAGTTTTATAGTTACATCGTAAATAGAAACCACACGTAAAAAATAATCCTGGATCGTTCGAAGGTGTAAAGGATAGAAATCTCCTTAAATTGAAAACAAAATTATTTACGAACTCAATCTGGTCATTCACCCTTCCTGAAACTGTTCCACGAAAACTACAAAAATCTTTCCTCTTCTCGCAGTATATTTGCACACAATTCGAATCCGAGACACCTGTGTCTACCCGCCTACCCTTAATAGTCCTTTAATTCAATTGCTGACAGAAAAGACGAGCAAACAAAGCGTTTATTAAGAGCAGGATTGGCGTCGAGTAGAGACATGGCTGGCCAACCGGAAATTGCACAGCATTTCTTAAAGGATAAAATAATGGTGACCAAGCGTCGAACGAACGAGAATCAATGGAAAAAGGCGGGAAAAACGGACCAAATATGTACAGAATCTCGAGAAAGTCGTTAAACAAATAGAAAGAAGAGACGACGATGAAACTGGAAGAATGCAGACGACATGATAGCACTGCTTGTTCAGACTCGGTGGTTGGAACAACGACCTCGTGAACAAATGGCCAAGGCGATTTGCAAACAAATCTACAAAAGCCCTCGTCAGTGAAGGTATTTTTTTCGACAATAACCGATCAGCTCTCATCCTGGTGTATAGCTTTATCCTCTACTTAAAGAAGGTGGGATTGTGAGTTCTCTTTCAGAAGTGTTAAAGAGAAAGAATAGGATGGATTCGTACGGTTTTTAATACCAAGAAAAAATCATATGTATATTTATATATACTCCTAGACTTGTTGTGGAGCCTAGGACTGCAACTACATTGCTGTGGTTTCATTGGCAAGTAGATTTTCACAAGATTGAGTTGCTAGCCCCACGTCCAACTCTTCTTCTTTACCAGGGCTTGGCACAAGGTATAGAACCTGTCAAATTGTAGGGTTGTTTTTTATTCGGTCTGAAATTTTTTTTCTCAGATGGACTGTTTTACAAGGCATAAGGGCTCCAACTGTCTGGCTATTTACATATATTGACCCGAGTGATTAATGCCTTCCCCAAGGGCATTAGTGCAAAGTGAACGTAAACAGCCTGGGCCAAAACTCGAACTAAGTCCGCCCATTTTGTTTCCCATGCCAGGACCACTCTGCACCTCCGTCATATACATACTATTCGTAAATTTGCTTTGTGTAATGATATCCATACCTCGTACAAATGAATAGCCTTAGCCCCCGTGTGTACCAGAACAAATAAACTAAAAATTATCTAAAATTACATTTGAAAAAAAATGTTCCAGCACAAGATTGGGGCATTGTCGATCCATAGTGAACAGAGAACAAAAACAAAAAACAAAACAAAACAAAACACTTTTAAGAAAAAAAACGAAAGACAGAGTTTGCAGACGGTGTCTAATGGTGTATTCATGCAAATTTTCAAGGCGGTAGCCCCAAAAATGTGACCAGGAGGGCCCAGAGAGACTTAGAGAGGGAGGGAGAAAGAGAGAGGGAGAGGATTTTGTAGCTCACTTGGCTAGGCCATCAGTGGTGCTATGGTGATTTGATATACCGCAAGAAGCAGGCGACTCCAACGAAATAGACTGAGATAGTGAAGTAGTACCTTTCTGGTAATTGCAGCATCAGCAGTCCTTTGCCCGGGTTTCACATTTCACGTCTTTCTTTGTCTCGACTAGTTCTTCGGGGTTTGTCATATGTCACCCACTTCATCATACGCTGTTTTACACATAGCTGGGTGAAGAGGAAACGGATTCGTGACACCCCCAGGGGCATTTGTGCCAGTCTCAGTCTCAGACAGAGTTTGAATCTGGCTCGCCCCGTCCACTTATTGCACTGTTAACCGCTTGACTGGGATAGATAGGTACACAGATATGAACAGACTGATAGATGTATATATAGGATGCTCGTGTATAGATTGAGTCTAAGATTGCATAAGGGAGATCAAGAGTTCCTCCTGGTTGAAGATATTTTCAAAAGAATGATTAGTAAACACTCGGTGCAAGGCGAAGTGAGGTAATGTGTGTGTGTTTTTTAGAAAATTTTTTAAACTTCGAGTTCATGCCTTTACTAAATAATCTCGTTAACCACTGCTCAAAGGCGCTATATCTGAGCTAACGCCAAGTATTATCCTGTACTTTAAAGTAATAAGTTAAAAGACTGTGATAGGTAAAGCGTAGAGACAATTTCCTTGTGGGTTTATGAAGCCCGGGGTCAAAGTGATGCATCTGCTTAGGGATTCTTGCAAGTTTCAAATCTGTTTGAGACCATGACTTTGCTTTAATTTTACAACCACTGAAAGGATAATTCTATCCGTGTCGTACAGCTTAGAGTGTATTCAATCACCTACCGGGTGCATTGGGAAATCCACAATCTTTGCCTATGCAGGGGATCAAACCCAGACGTGCTTACGATTGCACTATTCGAGCGGACAGACTGGATTTTATTGATTCTGGAAGTCACTCAAAAATTCGAAAAATTAAAAAAGAAATAAAAAAAAAAATATCGTATTTGGTAACACTCGACTTTGAAAGATGGAAAATCTAAAAAAACAAAAATAAAACATCTAAATGTTGTCAACACTGGACTCACAAATTAAAAACAACACCAAAAAACAAGAAAGATCTAAAATGGCAACACTAGACTGAGACCAATTATCTCTAAACGAGTTGGACTTCTCTTAATGCTATGACAATTTTGATTTACGCGTCAATTTCAGACTCTGAAAACCAAAAGCCTTCATTCAATCCACTGGGGTAAAATGATCTCATTCTGCAGACTATGCAAGGGGATATCTTCATTTATTGTCTAACTCCAGGACAAGATAGAGTTTACTTTATCCTCCGTCCCCGTAACAAGAACAAACCTCACCTAACTTAGGGTAATAAACTTTTCTCTGTGTCCCCCATTCCCGTAACAAGAACAAACCTCACCTAACTTAGGGTAATAAACTTTTCTCTGTTTGTCTATCCTGTCACGTTAAACCAAACCGATATTAAAAATTAACATTTCCCTTTCGTGGATTGTTTGAAAGTTCTCTTACCAACTGAGCCAAACTGACGAGTCCCATCTATTAATGTGTAGATATATTTTATATACAATACAAAAAGTATATCTTCAGATGGAATAGAAGTAGGGATGGAGTTTGACCCTGTTGCAGCCATGCTTGTTAGAAACCGTCAACCAAAACTGTCAACATTGGTTTCTCTCAGTTTTTAAGCTGGTCTGCCTGAATTGCTAGGTATGTATTACGCGTACAGCTTGCACCAAAAGAGCTAGAGGGCTGAAAATTCAAATATTCACTTACAATGTCTAGAAAATAAACTTTTTTTTTACTTTCCCCCTTTGTTCCCAGCATTTAGGCTTGTTTTTTTGAAAATTTAGACTTTCTTAGTGATCACAGCCAAACAAAAGACAAGAGAAGTAACTTCATCATTGATCACCCCCTTTTCAATTATTTCAACTGATCACCCTTAATGCGGCATGCTGCCAAGAGACATTGGTTACATGACAGATTCAAGTGAGAGACTGACCAGACCTGTCTCTATGTAACATAATGAATCCTAAAACGAATTGAAACTGATATTTTCAGAGGCATTGGTGGGTGCTAAGATTGTTGGGCCGTCTGCAGGTGCACTGTATGCACTGCCACTGGTAGAGCCCTTGGTATGCACCTGTTACTTCACCTTTGATATTCTACGGCAATCGATTCAAGTAGATTTCAAACAAATATACAGATGAATAAATAAACAGGTCGGGTTAGTCCCTCAATAAGAAATGTCTTGAGACCAATGTCTTTTAGTACCTTGCCGTGTTAGGAGTGATCAATTAAAAAATTACGAAAAAGCATTTGATCAACAAACAAGTTATTTATCTCACCTTTTGGGGGGTAGGGGCAGTGATCACTGAAAAAAAAAGTCTCAATTTTAAAAAAACAGGCGGTCTCAAAATCGGGGAATCAGTTTTGCATAAACTTACATCGTAAATTGAAAACGCACATTTTTCTATACATTTAAGAGGAGTGAATGTTTAAATTTTCAGCTCTCAATTCCCATTGGTGTAGCCTGTACGCATAATACATACGTAGAAAAAAATCCAGCCAGCAACACCAGTTTGAAAACTGAGAGAAACATATGTTGACAGTTTTTGCTGACAGTATTGATTGACAATTTCCTATAGAAAAGCTAAGAGTTATAGTGATTTTTATGTTCGTCTATCTGTGTGCACACAATCTTCAAATATTTTCTGGAAGGGTGGGCCATGGGTTGAGAGAAATTTAATCAAATTTTGCAATGGATCCAGGATTCTTTTTCGATCGGAAACTGTCAGCCAAAACTGTCACCAAAAACTGTCAAAAGGGTATCTTCAGTTTCTCAGTGGATCGGGCCAGGTGGTTATGAACGTATGTATATATGTATCACCCGTCCAGGTCGTACCAAGGGAGCTAGAGGACGAAAATTTTCAGCATTCACTCTTTATTATGTCAACAAAAATGTTTTCGTTTTTTGAAAATTCACCCCTTAAATAGGTTTCTAATAGGAGTTCCATATGCAGTGTAAGTTTATGCTAAATTGGCCCTTAGTTTGTGCCCAGAATTCGTACTTGTTTTTTGAAACTTCGGACTTTCTATGTGATCATTGACCAACAACAGACGAGAGAAGTAATATTCATTGATCACCTATCTAAAAGAAATTTAACTGATCATCCCTAACCCAGCATGGTACCAAAAGACCTTGACTGTTTCTCTTGAGTAACTCACCAGACCTTTTTTTTTTCTATTTTTTTTATTTATTAAGACAACAGTCCGAAATATGGAAAATCGAAGCCTCCCACCCCCGGATCGTAGTTATATATTAATTGATTTACATTCAAATTTCAGTTAGTGCGTGATCTTGGCAGAGGTATGCGCTCTCTGAGTGCTTTCTGGTTTTTCTTTGTTTGGGGAGACTTGGAAAATCGACTTGCAATGAAAAGAGTCACAAATACAACGCAACTACCACCGTAACAATAACCAGACTGATGACGTCATTGTTCCAAATACCGAACTTCCCAGCATCCTTCGCTCTTGCTTAGCGGAGATATCCGGTCACATGACCTGTTCTGCATCTGCGAAAGAAGTTGAGCTGATGTCAGGTCCTTGTAGACGATCACTCGCGCGCAGAATGGCTGAGAAAGGCAGGAAACGCACGATCACCTGCCCCTGATCGGATCTCCACCCTCTCTCTCTCTCTCTCTCTCTCTGTCTGTTTCCTTGACATTATCCCTTTTGTGTATGACACTCTCTTTAATTGTATCTCCCTAAATCTGTCAATCTTTTTTTCTCTTTCTCTCCGTCCTTTTCTCCCCCCTCTCTCTCTTCCCCTCTCTTTCCGTTTGTCCCTCTTTCTCACATTGTCTGTTTGTCTGTCTCTTTCTCTTTGACTGTCTCTCTCTCTCTCTCCGTCTATCTGCGTGTCTGTCTCTATCTTCCTCTCTTTTTCTTTATCTTTATCTTTTAGTTTCCCTCTCCCTCTCTTGATGAGAACACTGCTCCCAAAAGAAATACCCGATTCACTGATCACCCTTTTCCCCAATTTTTCAACTGATCACCCCAACACCTCGTCCTGTCAAAAGACGTTGGTCGTATGACAGTCTCTATTGAGTAACTAACCAGACCTGTTCTATTTCGCTATTTCAATTCATACCTGTCTTAATAAATACAGGTCAAACAAACAAATAACAGACACCAAAACTGCTCAATCGAGCCATTATTTCTTTTTCACAATTGTGATAAATAGGTATGCATGTGTAAGTATTTTTCTAGGCTACGATATTGTGGTTCCCAATGAGGATCGAGTTACCTGATATTGGATTACAAGACTAAACTGCTTAATATCGCTCAACGGCAAGCGTCCTCATTAGATGATTTCTATGTTTTGCCCAATCAGGTTCAAGACCCTATCCGTGGGGCACCCAGTGTGGACCAAACTCACTAACAATCTATGTCTATGAGATTAACTTAATAACTGTCAACACTGCTGTGATCTGGATTATCTCACTTATTTGTTAGAAACCGTTAACCAAAACTGTCAACATAGACACACTTAGAAACAGAAGAAACTTTCTGTCTGGCTAGTGGTCTGGCTGCTTCTGTATGTATGTACCTCGCGTACAAGCCACACTAATGGAGCTAGAAGACTGAAAATTTGACCCCTCATTATGTTTAGAAAAAATGGCTTTTTTTTTGTTTTTTTTTCTAGCGGGTAGCTCAATTTGTAATGTAATTTCATGGTAGATTGATCCCCTAGTTCGTGTCCGTTAGCTTTCACGCTTGTGTTTTTCTTTCAATTTTGACCCCTTTTATAGCGATCATTGTCCAAGAAAAGGCCGGAGGAGTATCTTATTAATTGATCACCCCTTTCTCTCCTTTCTCGATTTTCCAATTCATCCAATCCGATTCTGGAGTTTTTTTCATAGTTCTAAGTGCGCTAGATATAGTGCACATAATTAGAAGCTTCATTTTTCTGCTAAACCATGCGAAATGGGAAGATCTCGGATGGCTGACTCTACTTGGAGATAGAAAGTTGAGGACGTCCCACTTTGGGAAAAAGTTTGTATAATAGACAGGGAACGCTGTTGGAAACTAAAAAAAAATCAAGGAGGCAGCCCCTATCAACATATCGACTGAATTCATAAGTCAGACAAGTGCAGAGTTCAAACCCAATGGGGCTTCTGCTGCTCAACAGAAACACTGTATGGAGATCCGGGCCTTAACAAGGAAACGGAAAGGAAAAGACATCATCCGAAACCAATGATATACCTTTGCTACCATTAGGAATAATCTGTTTACTATAATCACATTCGGATAGTCAACCTGAAGAAGGTTTTAGAATGAATCGGTCGAAACGTCTTGTTTATATCACAAGCAACAAGTTGGAGTTCATTCGTCTGAAAACTCATGTGTTTCTTTGTATTGCACTTTTCTTGAAAGGTTTCCCCAATTCATCATTTCTCAAGTTCTAAAGTCTTCCAGAACATTCTCTGATCTTGAACTCAAAATCCAATATTTTGTTGCTTTGTGAGAACCTTAACAATCTCCAAATGATGTTAGACAAACTAAATGAAGCAAGCGAGAAAGTTGGCCTCCACATGAACTTCAGCAAAACAAATGTTATGAACAACAAACATGTTGGGGACAAAGACACAACGATCGAAATCAAAAATGCAGAGCTGGAGAAATACATAAACCTAGGAAAGCGAGTCTCCATGAAGTCATCAAGAGAAGAAGAAATAAAGCGAAGAATCAAACTAGGTTGGAAAGCTTTTGGTAGAGCAATCTTGACCTCTAAGATCAAGAAAATCCTACTAGTCCTTAAAAGAAGGGTATACAATCAATGTATCCTACCGATAGCCACCTATGGAGCTGAAATATGGAAACTAACCAAAAGATTGACCCTCAAACTGAGAACCATGTGACGTACACAGGAGAGAATCATGCTCAGCTTCACATGGAGATAAGACATCATAGAAACTGTTAGGAAAAAACTCAAATGGTAATGGGTTGGATATGTTGCAATAATGTCAGGAAACTGCTGGATATCACGTCCCAAAACGTGGATCCTCAGAGATCAGGTGTAAGGCTGTGGACGACAGAAAGTAAGATGGCGTGACGAGCTAGATAAATTTAGGGAGTATTAGCTCCAAGGTTCCCATCATAGAAAGGTCTGGTAAATCTTGAGGAAAGTTCATGTCCAACGACGGACGCTAATAGACTGATGATGATGATGATGATGATGATGATGATGATGATGATGATGAAACCATTCCTGACACTTGCTTGCACCTACTGAATCATTATCGTAGCTTCAGAGACCCATTTCTATGCTTCCACTGCAATTTCCTCCAGGATTTGCAGCATCAATTTTACATCTTATATTCAGCCACAGGTTGCGCTAAAATGAAATTGGAATTATTATTTTCCCAGTAATAGTTCGTGGAAACTGGCAATAAAGTTCGAAGACACTTCTGAAATTTCTCTAACATTATGCACTGGAACATTGTCACCGACCTGATATAGAAGTGAATAGATAAATGTGAACATAGATAGATAGATAGATAGATAGATAGATAGATAGATAGATAGAAACAGGGTGAGATAGATAGCTATGAACGGAATGAGATAGATAGATATGAACAGACTGAGATAGATAGATAGATAGATAGATAGATTGATAGATAGATTGATAGATAGATAGATATGAACAGACTGAGATAGATATATATATTTGAACGGACTGAGAGAGATAGATATGAATAGACTGATATATATATCGATAGATTGTTATGAATAGGCTGAGATAGATTTATAGATAGATATGAACAGACTGACATAGATAGATATATAAATACATGTGAATGTGATTAAATAGATATATAGATATAAAAAGAATGATATAGATAGATAGCGTCTCATAATTTGTAGGATGCGGTTGACCTGATAGTTAACGGTAGAAAATGTTATCGGCGATTCGATTTCAAACTCTGCGACAGTTTGTGTTCACTTGGGGAAGGCATGAATCAACCATCCCTAGCTATGGGTAAATTAGAGGGAGAATTGAAGACCTTCAAATCAATGATGCAGTCCATATTGGGCGTTGGGCAAGCTACCCCACCCGGTAAAAACTCACAGTTGCAACAACCGAAGGTAGGGTCATATATAATGTTCGATCTTTTCTACGTGCAGGGTGTGTGAAAAAAAACTCTCTTTTGAAAATTGGTAGTAACTTTGTTATTTATTTATTTATTGATTGTTGTCAAACTATCTTTACTTTGAATCGTACGATGGTAAAATTTGCTTTTGTGTTGGAATTCAACATTATCCACAAATTTCTGCAAGCGTTTCGTTATGGCCTCAACAGACCTTTGCAGGAAGTCAGGTTGTACGTTGGCCATAACAATCCAAATGCCCTCCTCCAGTTGATCCAGGGTTTGTGGTTTGGGGCGGTATAGCTGCTCATTTGTCTAACTACACAGGATGATGTTACAGGGCGTAAAGTCAGGGCTTTGTGCATCCCATTCATTCCTAATAGGGAGATAATTCTCAACCACCCAATATACGTAGTTCATTCGGGAAATGGAGACGGATGATTGTCTCTTGTGTAGTAACTGAGCGAGTTTTCTAATTCCTCTCTCTCTCTACTCCTTCCTCTCTGTCTCTCTATGTCCCCCCTCTCTCTCCCACTCTGTCTCTCTCTGTCTCTCGTGTATATATATAATCTATACAGACTGAGGTGGGCAGATAGATAGATAGGTAAATGGACAGGAAAATAGATAGATATGAACAGATTGAGAGAGATAGATTGATAGATGTGAAAATATTTACAAAGATAAATAGATAAAAAGGAAGAAAAACAGATAAATAGATAGATAAAGAATTTTTCTGTCTGCCTGTCTCCTCGTTTTTTTTTTTTATCTTCCAGCCTTGAACCCGTTCCCTACTGAACTGATTTGGGCTGCATTCGTCGGCAACGTCATCATCACAAGTAGTAGCAACAGCAGCATCAGGTAGAGATCCACACCAACCACCATTACACCACCGTCGCCAACATCAATAACCGATACTACCGCTGCTGCTACCATTACGATGGTATTGGATTCGATTTGCTAACCTTTCAGTTCAATATCGATCCGACGAGTATTGATTTTCTGATTTTGTAGGAGCAAGAAGAGAGAATACGGTGCTCTCCTGTTTGTATAATAACATTATATTATAATAACATTACATATATATATATATATATATATATTCTCAATTCGTAAAAATATAAAGAGAAAGAAATAGAAAACAAATTTTATCCGTTGTAGATGTTTAACCACAATACCCAACATTTAACACAGTAAATAGAGCTATTAATATATAATGATAAGAATAACAAGGATACCTGACGAATGTCAACATTTCGTACCTACTGCACTCATCAGTAACTGGCAATATATATATTTCTAGTCGCCATATCTCCAAAAATGGCTCGACTGACCAACCAGCCAAGTACGCCACAGATTCTTCTCTCTTTGTTCGTCTGTGTGTGTGTGCATGTTTCTGGGCACCCCTGGTCACTTTTTGGAGTCTAGAATCTTGAAATTTGCATGAGTACGCTACTAGGCACCATCTATTTTTTCTCCGAGAAAGTGTTTTTCCGGATCACTGATCCTACATTATTGTCTCTGTATTCCTCCTGGAGAGCCTACAGGCTGAAATATTGTTGAAAAAAAATTGTGTCAATTTATGTATACACGTATGTATTTAGCGTGCAGGCAGCACCAATGGAGCTAGAGGGCTGGAAGGTTAAACATTTACTCGGAAACGGCACGCTACCAAAAGACATGTTTTCGTAGTGGTTACTATAGCTCAATTGACTGAACTCTTTTTCTCAAATTCGTCCTTGTGATGCGTTTTCGGCTAGTTTCGCTGGATTCCACTACCTGAACCAGGGCTCGAACTCACGACTGACCAGACCTGTTTCTATTCGTTTCATCGCCACATAAATATTTAACTGACAGATATTCCTTAAAAAATCTGACTTCAAATCATTGAATTTTTTTCTTTTTTTTTACTTATTCTGTTACATTTATTCATTTTTCCTCTCCACCATTTGTAGTCGAACAATCTTTTTGTCACCGTGGCTCAGTGGTAGAGCGCCCTCTTCGGATTCATTTGTAGTAAGTTCATTCAGAGCCGAGTCATACCAATGACTTTTTGAAAAATAGTATGTAAAGCCTTCCTTCCAAGTATAAAGCGTGGGATTGAGGAGGTCTCAAGACAAGACATATCCGTGGTAGGTGCCAAAATGATCAGTCATTGAGGGTGGGAAAACCTGTACTGGGGTTATGGGACCGAAGGTCAAGGACTGTCACCGACACAGAACAGGCGTTTCCTATAACTTGGCGTGCTGGGCGACTTGCCTGTGCCTGGGTCTAGCTTGGTTAAACGAGAACAAGGAATGCAACAGGGATATCAAACAAATATTCAAGTGTGAATGCCACTACCGAAGCGGATCGATATGTGTCCGATTATTTCAAAAGGTTTTATTGGTTGTCAACTCGAGAGGTCCCTCAGGAGATGACTTTCCTGAATTTGCCTGGGATAATCATGATATCAATTCTCACTTTCTTTTAACTCTTATCCAATCCACGCAATTTATCATTTCGACCATGATAAATCACAAATAAACACACACACACACACACACACACACACACACATATACATATATATATATATATATATATATATATATATATATATATATATATATATATATACATATATATATATATATATATACATAATACGCATGGTACAGATCAGGTTAGTAATATAGCATAATTTAATATAATATTAAGCAACGTCTGATCTATGATGGATTTATTTCATTGAGTGCTCGATGCATTCAACTTTATACTTCGAAAGTCAAGTTGTTTTAGAGTAGAGCTGGAAATAAATAATATGATGCAGATTTGCTACTTAAACTAGTTCATGTTTCTGCCCTCTCTTGGCCTCATCAGCAGAGAGGGCAGAAACATAAACTAGTTTGTGTAGCGAATCCACATCTTATTATATACATATATATTGAAATGATCTCCAGTCATTACATGCTTAATGTATCATATGGCCTAGACAACGTAAATAGAATGAAAAATTAAATGAAATAATTGTTTGTTCTATTTACATTGTTTAGGCCGAATGATATATCAACCGTGTTATAACGAGAGATCGTTTCGAATAGAGTTTCAAGATAAAATCATGCAATTTACAATCATCCTGTCAGATTATGTATCCATTTCTTGATACATATATATGCACATACAATACAAATCAAGAAAACAATATAATTCAATATCATACAACAACCGATGTGTGATGGGTTTATTTCTCAAAGTGCTCGATACATTCAACATTAAGCATTAAGTTCAGCTATGTATATGAATGTATATAAAAGCTATATATCAAAACCATAGCTGAATGGGAGGGGCTGTTAGATCAACACTACAGTTATGCCATGTTAATATAACTGTTGTTTTTTTTTTAAATCCCCGAAACGGTTACATGGTAAACAGGAGAGAATATAGACATTGTGCCATAAAAACAACGTACATGTAAATCAAGGAAGAGAACAAAGATGAAAAAATACTTAAATTCATCGACAGATAATGGGAAATAAGTGACTGAAAGAAGTGTCACCTCAATAACCTATTTCCCAATACAAAACATTTTGGAAAAGTGTTTTTAATGCTCAGTGTTCAAAGCTGTGAAGCTTTCCAGATTATGTAGTTGTCTGCTCGCGTCGGATCTTTGTAAGAAGAACGAAATCACCATCACCATCATCATGAACACCACCTACAGCGTGACCCCAAAAAGGTTGAACACATTTTCAAACGATACTTAAATCCATATAAATTCATTTATGTCTGCAACACACATTAAGATTAACCTGTGTCTATGCAAATAATTTCTTCTCCGCATTCCTCTGTTTTATGGCCTATTACTATTGGCCAATATTTGAAATGAAGCAATAAATATCACGCTGCTTCGAATTAAACTTGTCTGGAGGGCTCGGCATGTATGTGTTTATGAATCTATCTATCTAATGGGAAAGTGCACAACCTTTTTAGTCCACCCATTGTACATATATGATTATTTGCAAACGGATATAACACACACACACACACACACACACACACACATATATATATACTTTTCCAACTCTGGAATGGATCACTCTTGTAGGTGGGGAATTGTGCGTAAGTAAATATATCGCTTATATTCGGTTCTACTAAGTGTTTCAAATATTCTGGTTTCCCGCTTTTGTTCATTTCGTACGTTAGTAGCAGTTGTAGCAGATACGTAAGCCAACGTAATCGGTTACCTACCTTTGATAGTTAATTTACGAACCTCTAATCAAATTTGTATTACAGGCAACCATTTCATCCTCATATATTATTCAATCAAGTGTCTATATTATCTTATGTTAAGCATATAGTTCTTCTGTATTGATTACAGCACGAAATTGCACATATTGTTTATGTCTCTCCCTTGATAACATCATGTAAGACAATTAGATTCTTTCTGATGCATCATGAAATTCGTAAGGTTTCAACTTGGATATTTTTCCAAGTCTATAACCTTGTTGTGAAATCACTCTTTTCTTTTCTTTTTTAAGGTTCGTCTCGTGCATCAATTCACTTCTGTGATCGACCCTCTTCTTCACTACAAGAATGGAAACAACATTTTTCGTATCTTCCTTGAATTCTGACGGTTCCTTTGAACTACAACATCCCGTGCCTGTTTCAGATCTAAGATCGAAAATCCCCCCAATCAAAAAAAGAAGTGTGCCTCACGTAATATCTGGTTACCACATGCAAAAATCACGTGAGCTGATGTGACACAAGTGTCAATCCGACTGCTGATTTTCGCAGTTGGGGGAAGGGTCCCATCGAGCTTGCATGAGTTCATGTGACTTGATAGCAATGTATTCCCGCCTTTGAAATTCTTTCATAACGAATTTGATATTAAGATCTGTTTTTATTATAAGAGGAAACATCCCTATATTATATCATTTCTTTGCAGCCCAGTAGCACGTTCTCCGTTGCCCGGTGATTGGGGACCACTGGCCTGGAGAAGATTTTATGTCTGGAAAGACTTCCCATCCTAGCCTATGATCGTTGGCAGCATCAGAAGCGTTGTCATGCGGCAAAATTACCGGTTGAATTCCTTACCCAGGAAAGGTTCTGTTCCGTCCCATTGAAACGGGCCATTTATTATCCGTTGCTTTGGGTCGTCATATTTTGTCCAGCTTCCAGCAATTCATTTTTTTTTTAATCTCAAAAAAGGGAAGAACACCTCCCACCCCGAATTTAGAGAGCTTGGTGCCGCTACACGTGACAATAAAGGATGGAAATGATCCAGACAGAACCAATATTTAATCGGTAAAAGACACAATATAAAACAATCAACCTATAAGCTGGCAATAGTATCTATGAATTTTTGTGAGAAAACTTTGAACCTGCACCCCAACCCACTAAAAAAATATTTTGGAGTGAAATTAAAAGAAAAAAAACTAAAAAGTATTTTCCTTACTCATTGAAAGGAGTGTGTGTGCAAAATGACAAGTTTCTACCATGAAATAAATGATATCATTTATTTCAAGAGGAATAAAAATAAAAGTTCAACCACACATTAAATGGAAGGTTATGAAATAGGGATTTTACTGTCTTTTTTACCCCGTTAAAAGAGTAGGCTGAGTTAACTTGCAGTTTATCTTTTAAAATCCCAAAGGATGTTTCCACGTGTTTATATATATGTGTGTGTGTGTGTGTATGTAAGTTTTTTGCATGTGTGTGTATGTAAGTTTTTTGCATGTGTGTGTATGTGCGTCGCATAATGGAGTAGTATGATGATGTATAGTCATGTATGTCTAGATATGTGTACGCATAGGTAAGCTCTTCAGCAGGAGACAAAGTGTGTGAGCGTGTGTATATATGCAGCTGAGGAGTGGACATCCCACAGAGAGAAGTTCAAATGAAGAGATAAGCCCTTAGACTTTAATGTCTTCTTTTTTTCTAGAATTAGATTTCTTTGGACGATTTCAACCCATTGATAGGATCGGTGAGTGCAATCCCCTAATTAAGGTTTTTGGTCAGTTTGCTTTGAACATTCAAAGAAAAGAGTGAGGATTTTTCAGAAAGACTTACGTAACACAGAGAAAGATATATAAGAAAGACCAACAGAAAAGGCCAGACCTTTTTTTTCCATTGAATTTATGTATTCGTCTATACACAGTCCACTAATATTAAACAGTAGGGTTGTCGAATTTAATCCATAGTTAGAAGTTTGGGGTCGTGTATTTCAGAGACCACAATACAGCACAGTACACCTGGAAGAAGATAGGAGTCAGGGACACCACAGAATCCATTAAAAATCTCAAAAAGCAGTAGCCTGGCCATGTTGCAAGAACCGATGGACATCATGACTCACGACAAGGATCCCAAGAGATCATATGAGAAACCGAGGCCGATAGAGTATTAGATGGAAAGACGAGCTAGACAAATTCAGAAGGTACTGGCTCTGCGAAGCCCATGATAGAGAAGTGTGGTGAGTCCTGGGGAAGGTGTATGCCCAACGACGGACGTTGAAAGACTAATGATGATGATGATGATGATTTGACAGAAACATACACTTAAAATGTCATGAGATCAAATTCACAAAATTGACAACATCTATCTATGATATAATATCCTGAATCTAAACAGTAAGATAAGACAGACCACAAATCTAAATAACAGAAGAAAAGAAATCTCAAATAAAACAACATCCACTCGTAATTATGATAATACTATAAATCTAATCATAAACATAAATGTGGACCGGTTGCGTTTGATCAGCCCAGCCCATGCCAGGATAAAATGCCTGAACTGCTTTTTTAAATTCCCAAAAGAGGTCCATAGTAAAACATCTGATGATAAGCCGCAGGGGAAAATTAAGCTTATAACATTAGGATTTAAATGTAAATAATAATAATAATAATAATAATAATAATAATAATAATAATAATAATAATAATAATAATAATAATAAAAAAATCAAATTATGTATGAAACATTGGAAACTCTGAACACATCACATTAAAAGCTATCGGAGAATGACAGACTTGCACGACATTACATCGTAAGGAGATTTGGGACGAATTAAATTTTCTGAAAGAAAAGTTCTTTGTCAGCGTTAACATGCTAATTTTCTAAGACACACACACACAGACACACACACACAGACACACACACACACATATATGCTGGCTTGCCTTGGCAAATATTAATTCTTTGGAAGCGTTCTCCACAACAGTTGGGCCATAGACGGCGTACCTGTATGTAGAGTAATCTTCGATCTCTAGCAATTTAGTTTTAAGGTGGAGTGCGACTTGCCCGGAGTTGAAGATATATGTGTATATAATTGTGTCATCTGCAGATAGCTGTTTCGTTGTATTACAGCTCTTCCGTGTGGCTACAGACGATCCAGTATCCCATCCAGTACCGCTAGGTACGGTCGAAACCCTCGCTTCAGACCCAGAGGCAGACGCCCTACGCGGAACTGGACGGTCAGTGGAACCGAATAAGGCAATATATTTACTTATGCATGATTCCCCATCTACCAGAATGCTCCATTCTGGAGTTGGAAGAGCATTGCATAGTTGCTTATAGTAGATGAGTGCCCTACCTGATGGTGCTCAACCCTGAAGGAGGGAGCATTAATTAATATATATATATATATATATATATATATACATTAGCATCTAATAGTTATCTCCCTTGACAAATATTACAGAGAAAAATATAGACAATCACGTGGCGTATTATTTAAATAGATTCACAATAGTTGAAAATTCATAGACTTTTGCACAGTATTGTGTTTCCAATCGAACTGGAATATTGATGTTTTTTTAACGCCAATGCGGTATGTTCAGCCGAAGTTGGAATCTCGAAATCACTAAATCGGAAATATATAGAAAGGCTCCAAGATAGGATGGAGGTTACATCTGCATCATCTGTCGTTGCTCCACTGCGATGGAAAAAAACAACAATATCTTGTGATATTGAAAGGTATTGCTGTGGCGCTCTGGGTTAGTATGATTATGTTCGAATATCCATACTATACCAAACGCTGGAGCCATGAAGGTTTTATCTGAAGCACTGCTTCAACAGCGACTGTATTCTTCCCCTCCCCCATATCAAGGAAATAAGAAAGGTTCAAAAGTTGGAGATTCGGTGAACAGGATGAAATGCTCCATGACAGTGCCAGAACCCACAACGTTTAGCTGATTGTTTAAGTTTGGAGGGTCAACCAGAAAAAAAAATTGAAAAAGTGGTGGTCAATGAATGTTACTTCTCTAGCCTTCTGTTGGGCAGTGATCATTTATCCTTAATTTTCAAAAAACAAGTATGAATAGTGACACAAACTGGGGATCAGCTCAGCATAAACTTACACTGCAAAAAAATCCCCCCCACCACCACCACCACAACCACCACAAAAAATCTACTCTAAGAATTAAAAAAAAACAAAAAGTAAGTTTTTCGAAGACATCATCATCATCATCATCATCATCATCATCAGTCTTTTAACGTCTGCAGTTGGATATAGACCTTCCCCAGGATTCACCACAAAATTCTCTATCATGGGCGTTGCAGAGCAAGTATTTCTTGAATCTGTCTAGTTCATCTCTCCATCTTGTGTTCTGTCGGCCTCGATTTTTAAATGTGATCTCTGGGGATCCATGTTGTGAGTCGTGTTGTCCATCAGTTGTCTTTCATTCTTGCAACATGGCCAGCCCATTGCCATTTCACTTTTAAAATAGTTTTTATGGTTTTTCGGACTCCTGTTTTCTTCCTGATATATTGTGTTCCCTTGTGATCTCTCCATGTAAGGTTGAGCATGACTTTCTCATGTGCACGTTGCATGTTTCTCAGTTTGTTAGTCTAATAAGGAATAACTATTGAAAATGTCAACCGAGTTGCTCCAATATTGGGACCTGTAAGGAATACACATGTAGCCAGCCACCCAGCCGGAGCGACTCAAAGACTGAAGAGACCTATGTTCACAGTTTTGGTTAAAGGTTTCCAATTGGGAAACCATAACAAAGCTTTTACTGAATTTAAAAAAAAAAAAAATTATTAAGATAGCACATTATCATTAAAGATTGTTGAAAAAATGTTATTGCTTGAAACTGATTAAAAATCTAATGTTTCCTGTGACTTATATAATCTTTCATCTTGATATTAACTATCTTACTACCATAACATGTCATATGGTACAATCTAATATCAAGTGTACGTTTTTACCTGCTGAGCAACAGTCTCTTTTTTCAAGTGTCTGTACATCTCAGACAGACGCTTTTCAGTCAGACGGTTGGTCTGTTGGTTGGTTCTGTTTATGTTAAACAACAGAAATAGGAAGAAAGAGGTTTAATGTCATTAAAAGGTGTGTTGTCATTAACAGAACATCCATTCCGATCAATTTTCTTTTACCAGCGGATAGTGAGATTATAATAGAATATTCGAGGTTCGAATATTCATATTTAAAAAAAAAAAGCAAAAAATGGCCCCAAGCCCAAAAATGGCCAAAAAAGCCAAAAACGGCCAAAAAGGTCAAAAATGGCCCAAACCCTTACGATTTTTATTGGAAACAATACTCGCAGAATATTTCCATATTGTGATATTTGACGAGTATAGGGATCAATTGACTCAAAAGGAAGACTAATTGCTCTTCTCCTTCCTCCTCAACTTCCTCCTCCTACTACTACGATCATGGATGGTGGTTGCATCGTTGAACTTAAAGTTCTTGTTGTTAAGTCATTAATATATTTTTTGCCAAAACTCAAGGACTGATTAAGAAATCCTACGCTTAAACATTTTTTCCCGTTTATCATCCGCATTTAATAAGCTTCAGTGTGTCTTATCAATCGGCTTCTTTGTTTTATTTTCTGGTCTCTCTTTTCCTTTGTGTAAGTATTTAATAAGAAATAAAATAAAATAAAAGATCTTAATTTTAAGCAGACAAAAAAGAAACCTGATAAGTCAACTTCACAAGATCCGTTCAGACAATTTTACCCCCAAATAGATTGACATGTTGGCGAAAAAAAACTTCGTTTACTTTATTAAGTAAAAATAAAAGAAATATTTTTAACTTCAACTTTATCAAACAACACTGGCGCCTCGCCGTACTGTTATGGTGAACAAGTCGGGCTCGTTGATCATCACGCTGCATGGTGAATCGATGTTTAAAGCGCCAGTGCTGTGACCCACAAAAGAAGAAATCAAAAGACGAATCACCTTAGGATGGCAAGCCTTGGTCAGAGCAAGCTCAACCTTCAAAAACCAGATGATCCCAATAATCCTAAAAAGAAGAGAATACAACCAATGCATCCTCTCGATAGTCACTTATGGAGCTGAAACATGGAACCTAACCAAGAGACAGACCTGCAAACTGAGAAGCATGCAACGTGCAAACGAGAGAATCATGCTCAAACTCACATGGAGAAATCACTAGACAGCACAGTATACCAGGAAGAAAACAGGAGTTCGAAACACCATAGAATCTATTAGAAAACTTAAATGGTAATGGGCTGGTCATGTTGCAAGAATGGCATACAACCGCTGAACATCACGACTCACAACATGGATCCGCAGCGATCACGTGTGCAACCGAGGCCGACAGAATACAAGATGGAGAAATGAGACAAATAAAAAAAATACTGGTTCTGCTACGCCCATGATAGAGAATTGTGGCGGATCCTGGGGAAAGTCTATGTCCAATGACAGACGATAAAAGACTGATGATGATGATGATGGTAATGATGCTGTATACTCGCCTAAAGTTAGAATATCCAGAAAAGAAGATGAAAAACGTATGAAGTGGTTTCAAGATGGTATCATCGGTCATTCCCAAAGTAGCCCATGATCGTTAGCTGTATTGCCTTTGCAATTCAGGCATTATCATGCAGCAAAGTTACCAGTTTAATTCCTTACCCAGAAAGAGTTCTTTTCCACTGCATTGCTTCATTTAAACAAGCCAGTTACTCACCGTACTTTTGCACCGTAACGGTTAGCCTAGATTTCTGTAATTCATAATTTGAAAAAAATGAGAAGACCATTACTCATAGATTTTACTAGCATTATTCTCACGGAGAATTGTGCACTTCCTCTCGACTGATTCTTTGTGCCACGAGCTTTTGGCTTAGTGCCATAATTCAGCTAAGCTTACCAAATTATAACTTCATTGAACAACGTACTTACTGTTTTTGCCCCTATCTTCTGCCATCTTCAAGGAAACTCCATAATTCCATCTTCCGAGAACTTTTCATCTTTCTTTGCAAAGAACTACCTGAGGTGCTTTTTGCAATCTTCCAGGAAATTGAATTAATTTTTACCTCTCGACGAAGTTGACGAGAGCTTTATGTTTTTGGTCATGTCTGTTTGTTCGTTCATTTATTCGTCCTCTGGTTCGTCTCTCCGCACGAGATCCCAAAAAGTGCAGAATAAATTTCAATGAAATTCTGAGGGAGGACGGGCAATGGGATAAGCGAGATGTGGTTTCCGGAATTTTTTTCTGGGTGAGGGATATTTTTCCCGTTTTTTTTTTTTTTTTTTCAATTGCATTTATGCAATCGCTCGTCGCTTTTCACGTGTTATCTCAAAAAGCTCTCCGTGAATTTCTATGAAATATGGAGGGGAGGAATTCATTAGATTTCAGAGCGGATCCATGCATAATTATCTCCATTCTTTGTAATCCTTTTTCCATTAAGAAATTCTGCAAAGATCGGTATAAATGGTAATCCGAAGTTGTATGATCTGTTTGATAGTGGGCAAATGAAACCTTTCAGGTCGAACAACGTAAATCATTCCCTGATCATCAAATAATGACTGATTATCGGGGCCCTGTGGTAATCTGTTCATCTCCAGTTTGGTAGACTGTTGTTCAGTACAACGCCGTGCCATACCAACGACTCTAAAAAATGGTACTCAATGCTTCTCTGCTCAGTACTCAGCACAATGACTAGAACTGAGGAAAAACCAAACAAAAACAAAAAAGTCATTATTCCTAATTGTTACGGGTACAGCAAATGTGGTCTAGAAAGTAGGAGTTGTAGGCTTAATTTATTGTAAGTATTTTTCCTAATTGATTGGGATTTGTGCTTAAAAAGAAACAAAAAACACTATTCTGCTGTTTCTAATTACGGAATGCTTGTCACAAAATTAAAAGGGTGTTACTTAAATGCTATTAATACTCTAGATATAGACGTTGAGAGGCTGATGATGATGACTTTCGATATCTGCGAAGATCAACCAAATGCATCACAAAGTGAAATAAAGGTAGACAGTTTATGTTACACTAATCTTCTTCAGTTTATGTTACGCTATGTTAAGTTTGTAGTACAACATTATCTACAAACTTTAAGAAACCTTCAGAGGCTCCAAATAGGGGTTCTACGTGATCTCACAGAAACTAACACCGGTAAAATTCTTGTCTTTCTCTCCATCTTCGACACTGAAAAAAAATGCCATCTCCGGACAAAATAGTCTCTGGCGGTGAAAACAAGATTTATAACAATAAGGTAAAGTTACTTGCAGAAAATCGGAACTAAATCAACAAGGTGAGTGAAAATTAACTCCTCATTAAAAAATAAACGTAATTTTTTTCTCCATATTATAACAGATCTAGAACAACAATCAACCTGAACCAATTCTATTTTCTGAGTATTTGGTGGAATTCAAAGGGATTTTTTTTATTACTTATTGCTAGAACCTGGACAGATTATTTCTGCATAACACTACAATGAGCAATCGACTCGTTTGAATGATGCATTTCTTTTCAAAGAAATTGACTGGTGATTTTGCTGCACGACGCTACAAATCCTCCCGTCGCAAATGCGATGCAGCAAACGATGATGGAGCTAGAATGAAAGCTTCCTCCAAGTGAAATATATTTTCCAGACCTTTAACGTTCGGACTATCATTTGGTCCGCTCCAGGCAACACTTCTTGTCTGGCCAGTCATCGAATCAAAACGAGAATCAATCTCATCTTATAATTTAGCTGAAAAGAGGCGTAAGGTCATAAAAAAAACGTCTGGGAAAATAATTCTATGACTAACAAATTCAGATCTCGTCAAAAATATGCTAAAAATTCTTGCATTAACTTTGAGCATTCGGAAACCCAAAATTTTTGGTGATATCATTTAAGGTTAAATGGTCGGTGGTTCGGTTGGTTGAAGGGACAGAAGCCTGATGTGTGTGTGTATGTGCGTGTGTGTGTGAGAGAGAGGGGGTGAGCTGCCTCTAAAACGCTGCAAACCATCGTAAAAGCGAGAACGTGGCGTAAAGATAGACCAAGACTGACCGACTGAGGAAGAGATGGATCTTTTTAATTAATTTAAAAAAATTTTTTAAAAAGATTGTTTTAAATTGATCTTTCTGTGCTTACTGTACAGAACAATTTATGCTTAGTCAACAGCCGTCTTTATTTCCACCAAAACCATTTGGATATTGAAATCTGGGGGAAATCTTACGTGTGTTTTGATTGGATGTCAGTCTGGCCTATCAAGTAACACGAAACATGATATTTATCGCGGCCAGGTCAAGTCTTAGAAAAACAGAACGGGATCGAGTCCGGCTGTTGATAAGTGTTTAGGGCTTCACTTACCCGATTCACACCTTTCGCCTTTTCACACAAAAAAAAGCTGTCCAAACATGGCGCCTGGTGACATCTCGTTCAACTCTATCCATGAAATAGAAGATTGTGTTTCCTTGGGTTATTTGAACGAGTATTCTCATCCATTGGGTGGCGTTTGGGCATCAACGTGAAGAATGGACTCAGCGAGACGTGTTCAAACACCGGCTATGGCAATCTGTGTTCAATTTGCTCTGATACCCTGCAAAAAGTCACGAATCCATCCATCAACCTGGCCACGTGGAACAAACGCTGAATGCTATTTTCACTTTTCGTAAAAGCGAAAAAGTGTCGTAAAGAGTGAGGAAGAGGCAGACTGTCATACCTTTTGTGTTTACTGTACAAAACAATTCATGCTTTGCTAACAGCCTGTCTTTATTTCAGGTAAAGTGAGTGACGCCACTCCGAGTGCTTGTCACCTCTAAGTCTAATTCACACATCGCGAATGGGTTAAGTAAGTAGTTATGTGATATGTGGAACCAAAACAAAGGACAAGCTGAGGCCGTAGCCAGCATAAGGGTGTCACTCTTCTCACCCGTCTTTTTTTTCTTTTCTTTTTTTTTTGCACAACGTTTCAACCGATGTGTTCTCTGATACTTTCCTTTATTTCATTTTTTCCTAACAGAGTCAGTTCTGCAATGATTTGATAAACATTATATGGAAGGGATCATCGTCACCATTTAAACAAGTTATTTGGACGATTGATAGAAGCTGTCAATCAAAACTATCAACATGGGTTTCCTCAGTTTTTAAGTTGATCTGACTGACTGGCGATGTACGTAGATAAATATGTATCACACGTACAGGCAGCACCGGTGGAGCTTACTCATTATGTCAATAAAAAAAACTTTGCTTTTTTCAAATACCTCACCCTAGGTAGGTTTATAGTAAGGGTAGTTTGCGATGTAAGTTTTGCTAAATCGGTCTTTAGCTATTAGACTATTGCAATTTTAAACACATCATTGTTTTCTTTTTACACAAACACACACACACTGAAGAGTTGTAATACAACGAAACATCTGTCTGTGGATGACACAGTAATATATATATATATATATATATATATATATATATATATATAATGTGTACTGTAGAGAGTGAGACAGACTCGGGAGTGAGGTGTTTGGAAGTAAGGTTTATTAATCCTTATAAATAAATTGTCCATACATGTTTCGGGATTCTTCCTATCATCAGTGGTGTGTGCTGTGTGTATTAAAATGTCCCATGTGGAACCAGAGTCCACTGCCAGGGGCTATGCATTGTGGGTAAATTGTGTTGTCAGGGCTGCTATATATATATATATATATATATATGTGTGTGTGTGTGTGTGTGTGTGTGTGTGTGTGTGTGTGAATAAAACTTAGAATGTTTTTACTTTTCTCAAAAATTTTATATTGTTAATCTTAATTTTCGGAGTTGGACGGAAGAGTACCACATTGGTGAAGTCACATTCCTAAAATCAAAAATAGTATCAAATGTTCCATCTGATTTATAATTTCAGTCATAGTAACACACATCCATAGCTTCTCTATATTGAAAGTATTGTTAACTTTGAAGCGGTAACCTTTCGAATTTCGGGCTGCTGCAATTGAAAACAAAGCAGAATATTGTTTCTCGTTTCTTAACATACATCCCCGTCAATTAAAAAACAAATGTATGTAAAAAATTAAGTCAACAACAACTGCCTTTTTTATAACATCTGCTGGGCCTGTGATGATTATATATACAGACGTTTTTTCGAGGTTTTTTTGTTCATTTGGGCATAGCATCATCACCTTTGGATAAACACCAGCTTTTGGTACGGTTGGTGATGGATCATTTTCCATTCGATCTGTTGCGTTGCACGTTGTCGTAAAGGATCCACTTTTCATCCTGCGACATAATTTGTTTTGAAAAAAATGGAACGTTTTTATTTAGTTCAAGTTGCAAATCGCATACGAGAATACGGTCCAGTAGTTTCCTCTTATTTTTTTTTAACTGCTGCATAAGTCGACGGTTTTAACAACGGGACAAATTTAATGTTAAGACTAGATTTGTATCGGTAAACGGCGCCTTTAAGGAATTAAGTGACCCTAAGAAAGAGAGAGAGAGGGAGAGAGAGAGAGAAAGAAGAATAAATTATCTCTTTTTTGCGTCACTTTTTCCTTTGCCAATGAATCATATTATATTTTCCTTTTGTCTCTGATGCAATAATAATTTGTGTTTTATTCGGACGTTTTAACAGGGATTAATTGGTAATAAATCAATTGGAAACGAATATTTTTTAGAAAATATTATTGATCTTTCTTTTATTACAAAAACAAATGTTGATAAAAATTATCCATACAACAGTACGGGTTTCAAACGAAGTCTGTTCTTTTTCTTGTTTTGGTTTATCTTATGTTGAATCGGCACAGCAAAGTGACAAACATAACTCAGCTGATGGATATTATTTCCAACACATCATTGATACATATATATATATATATATATATATATATATATATATATATATATATATATATATATGTGTGTGTGTGTGTGTGTGTGTGTGTGTGTATGACACAATAGTTAATACTCCTCTATCCAGGGTTGAGCACTCTTTAAGTGAGGTAACTCGTTCATTGTGAGCTTATGCAATGCTCTTCCATAGGAATAGAGCAGTCTGGTGGATGGGGAATATATATACTAAATAAATATATCGCTTATATTCAACTTTACTGATCGTCCAGTTCCGTGACGCAGATGTAGGATACCGGCCTCCGGGTCCGAAGCGAAGGTTTCAATCCTACCTTGTGTTACTGGATGGAATAATTGATTGTCTATAGCCACACTGAAGAGATGTAATACAACAAAACATCTGTCTGTGGATGACACAGCAATATATATATATATATATATATATATATATATATATATATATATATATATAAAAAGTTGGTAATTTTCTGGGTCGTTATCATCTGGTCGGATTCCATTGACTCTGGCATGCTACCATCTCAGCCCTGCACTGCATTTTGTGGGTCGACCTGGTCACATCCTAGGTCTGCGCATAGGTGGTCGATGTACGTTCTAAATGGGCGAACAGCACTTCGTTGTCCATGTTGTGGTGTTCAAAGAAGCGTTGTTCTGATGTTTTGCTCTCGAGTAATGTCCATCAAAACACAGGTGCCTCTCTCTGATGACCTGATATCGCAAGAAGCTGTCCGTACAGCCTTCATTTCGTTGGGTGTTGCTCCCCAAAGGTATCAAGAACTGCTTGCAGGATGGGATTACAGGTGCCGTTGAGCATTGATTCAAGATGCTTGGTAATAATCCAGGCTGTGGATCCGTACAACAATATTGTCTCTTCTGCAGCTTGGAAAAAAATCTCTTTCGGATATTCGAATAGTGATGATTTCCAGACAATATTGAGACCGCCCAGGACAGCCAATGATTTGTACCAAACGTACATACACACCTTTCTCTGTTGATGTGATGTCACTGCCAAGATAAAGGAATGTATCTTTAAAGGGTAACCCGCAATTTTTTTTTGCTGATTGTTCCCTCCTGATTGTGGCTAATGTTTTCAGTTTTGGTGGCGTTTTCAAACAGACCAGAGTGTTCAGTTGCTCTCTCAAGGCTATGAAAGATATTGGTGGCTTGACACATAGGATCTGACAAGAGCCCCAGGTCATCTGCATAATCTGCTTCTATGATCTGTACAGCTATGTAGTTGTGAGAAATGGAATTGGTTAATGTGAAGCCGCTTTCTTTAATTAGTTCTGATTTTGTCGTTAAAACGTTGATTATTCTCAGGTAAAGCCTCGGTTTGATCATCATCGACGCCAACAGGTTTGCTCAATAGGAGAGAAGTCATTCATCAATTAATCTCCTGCATGGAACTTTGCAAACCACTTTTGACATGTTTGATCATTCACATCACCTTCTCCCTCCGTAAACTGCACAAATCCCTTCTTGACTATGAGCTGCATTTTCTCCTTTCTTAATTCAATAACCATAATATACCAAAACTGTCAACATAGATTTCTTCAGTTTTCAAGTTGGTTTGGCTAGCTGGTTATGTATGTTTCACGCGTACAGGCTGCACCAATAGAGCTAGAGGGGTAAAATTTTCAACATTTATTCCGTATTATGTCATGATAAAAACATTTTTTAATCTCCTCCACGAATAGGAGGGGTCAATTTGCAATGTAAGATTATACTAAACTGATCCCATAGATTATGTCCAGCAACATTTACGCTTTTTTAGTGATCACTGTTCAATAAAAAGCAAGAAATGAAAGAATTATTCTCGGCCTCACATAGAGAGACCACAAGACAGCACAGTACCTCTGGGAAAAGACAAGAGTCAGGGATATCTTAGAATCCATTAAAAAGCTCAAATGGCAGTGGGCTGGCCATGTTGCAAAAATGGCAGACAACCGATGGACAACGCGACTCACGACATGGATTCCCTGAAATTACATGCGCAACCGAGGCCGGCAGAATATCAGATGGAGACACGAGGTAGACAAATTCAGAAAATACTGGCTCCCGCAACGCCCATGATAAAGAGGTGTGGCAAATCCTGGGGAAGGTCTATGACCAACGACGGACTTTAAAAGACTGATAATGATGATGATGATGATATCATCTCAAGGTAGGCTATGAAAAGTATAGGTGAGCTGACATTGCCTTGTACCCATTTTTTGAGCTGGAAGCCTGATATAGGAGCTACTTTGACTGTATGTATATAGCAGTACTCTGATAGATACGGGGTCTGCACCTTGTTTATTAATAGCCTCGATGACCATATATAGTCGTGGACACTTTAGAGCTATGTACATATTGACTATATATGCATTTGTGTATGTGCGAATGCTCGCTTGTGCGGGCAAATGAGTTTATGTATGTGTCCATCCATGAATTTTTCCCCCTTATATGTTTATAGACTTATAAGCCTATATGTTTTTTACCAATGCTCAATATTCTCTCTCTCTCTCTCTCTCTCTCACGCACACCTGCCCTATATATATATATATATATATATATATATATATATATATATATATATATATATATATATATATATATATATTCATATATATATATATATATATATATATATATATATATATATTGTATTATTTCAGTTGTACATAACTCATACGTTGGAGTAATTGATAATGCGTGCCTGGAATATTTTTGCTATCATTTCCAAACGGATTGTCTTACGCATGCGCGAATGCGTGCATTTATTCCATTTTTTTTTTCTACCGTCGACATGGACAAAGTACAGACCGCCTTCAAGGCCGACAGTCGTCAAAGCTGGGCGATAATTCCTGTTTTTATCATTTCGCACTTTTCCGAACCAATCTTTTATAAAAGCCAGAACGAACGACAATAGAATTGAACATAAATCATGAACTGACAAAAAACAAAAAACAAAAAAAAACAATACAAAACAAACAAACAAACAAAAAACATTTGAAATGTTTGCTTTTGGGTGGGGGGTTCTCTTATCATTTTCAAATCCACTCATTTCTTGCCACTCATAGACAAGCCAGTCAGAGAGTAGGGATGGATAGTTCTTTAGCTTGCGTTATTGAGCTTAGTGTAGAGATCGGTATCCTTCTAGGTACTGAGCAGGTGTGAACCAGATGTTTATTCTTATAGGGAATCACACCTATGAGGTCTTTCCAGAAAAATATCTAGCTTTTCGGATATCTCTTCAACAAATCAGTGAGGACCTTACTGCGCATGTATAAGCTGGCATTCTCTCGTGTGGTTACTAAGTCGGTGGTGAGACGTTATTGAGTGAGTTTGTGAGCATTGTGACCATTGCATTCACAATGGCTGTCACTTTTCACGTCACTTGTGGGGTTTATCAACAAAACATCACATCATTCAGGTCTCCCCCAACTGATTTGGCACCCCTGCGACTCCACTTTTATTGGACCAGATAGTCGCATATATGGGCTTCTGCATCCATTTTTCATGGGGGTATTCTGATGGGTTGGGGATACATTACCATATGGGGAGCAAAACGATATATATTCGGAATACATCTCAGCGGCATCCCTGCTACCAGCGAAGAATAATACCATGTTTTTGAATGGGAACATCAAGTTGTGGTTACCCAAAACAATTGTGCAATACCATTATCCTTTATTGACTATAAGGTTCCAACATTCAATCCCCTCACTCCGGCTGCGAAGTTCTGATCCAGGGGAGGTGCAACTACCCTGTTTGTCCTCACTAGCAGACGTTCAGGGTAGTATATTTCCCGTTGCGATCAGTTATCAGTGGCTTAGCCAGTTGGGAGCCAGTATTTTGAATGCTGCCTTTGGAGTCTGGCCATTCCCTACTTAGAAAAATGGCGCAACACGATCTTCTTCACCTTCTCCGCAGCACTGTTCCAGATTGATCTAAGTTTAGTAATTGTCTACAGTGGTTATCAAGCCCCATCGTATGACCAAGAAATTCACTTGACTTACGCAGCGCACTAACTGCAAAATTGAAATTAATTAGGACATTGTAAGATCCAAAGATGCATCTTCGGAAAGAATAGGACTTTAAGGTATTTGGAGCAGTCTGCCATAATTGACAAGTAAAATGATTTTCCATTTGTCGTACGAAACTATGGCTCTGAAGTATTTCGGTTACTTCTCTTCAGTGCTGCCAATTTAGATATTTTACACCCGAATTTAGATCTATTGCCAATTAGGATATTTTGTATCTAAACTTAGATCTATAATTTTAGATAAAAGATCTATAATCTGTAACATTTTTAAATATTTTTTATTTGGTTTCTCGAGAACCGTTAATCCAAAAAACTTCAAACTCGACATTGCATTATGTGCTGCCTAATGTATCTGGTGGAGTTCAACTTCGTACAGTGGCCAGTTGTCAAGTAATCGCAGTGCATACAAGCAGACATTTATACAATCGTGGTTAGATAAGGCAAAAATAATTCAGTATTCAATGAATGAAACCTTTCTATCAGCATACTGATATAAATACACATCACCTCTTTTTCCTTTCATCTGTCGCTACAAAGACTGTGATAAAACTACTTGATTGGTAACCCTGTGGTGGATGTGGAACTGACAGGATAGCTGTGCTGAACACATATCTTGGTCAGGTACAAGCCAACAAGTTTAGAGCACCCAGGGAGCTTTCAACTCAAAAATAGTAATAGTCTGCAAGATTACAGATATTTATGAAGGGGTCTGAGACATCATCGTATCCATTAGAAAATTCAAATGGCAATGGGCTAGTCATGTTGCAGGAATGGCATACAACCGATGCACATCACGACTGACAGCATGGATCACCAGAGATCAAAGGCGGAACCGAGGCCGGCTGAATATAAGACGAACTAGACAAATCAGAAAGTATTAGCTGAACGACGTCCATGATAGAGACGTGTGACTGATCCTGGGGAAGGTCTATGTCCAATAATAGACGATAAAAGACTGATGATGATAATGATGATGATCGTGTCACGACACACAGATTGAGAGCCACTGGTCTATGAAATAATTTTTTTTCCCTGGGAATTTGGTGCCCGCCATATCCAACGCTATTTTCCCCTGTTGACGAATCTTGCTCAAACACAAAGCATCCATCTTTCCCCAGTCCACCATGTTCGCGATCAGACAATCTAATATCGTTCGCGCTTGGTCAGAGACAACAAGAAATTTGCCGATACCAACAATCACACAAGAACTTCAACACATCCATCCTCTCCGTCCTCCCCACGCCCATCCCTGACAATCTCCCTCTCTGACGTTTCCATGACTACTGCCCGCATTGATCTGTCCTTATGAATGTGTAGAAACGATAAATACAAAATGGCGGTCTAGTTTCACGCTGAGCATGTTGGGAGAACGGTACAATTGGCGGTAAGATAAGAAAAACATGGAATTGAAATGAAGAGATAAAGAGAGAGAGAAGAGAAAGATTAGGTGGAGGTTAGGAAATGGGGGGGGGGCTGTAATCAGGAAAGATTTATGAAAATTCTTGGTTTGCAAAGGTAACATATCATAGCCATTCTTTGTTTGTCAGCAACGCTTGCTTTAATTCCTGGTCTTTGAAAAAATCACTTTTTTTCCTAATTATGTTATACATTCCTATAGTAAAATCATTTGTAGTGCATATCCATTATTCAAATAAGTCGTCATCGCAGTCAATAAATTGAACAACCGTAGAGCCAAAATTTGAAGTGAATGATTTAAAAGCAATTCATCGAAGAATAAATATGGCCCAAATAAATTCAATTTATAACATCCCTGGCATTTTCTGTTGGAAAACATCTAGAATAGAGTAAACAAAAATCTAAAATCTAGATGCCATAAATAAACTCGTCAAAATAAGGCCCCCAAAAGGTCAAAGCTTTTTTTTGCCCCAAATTTATAAAAAAAATTCAGAAGGGATCCAATGGAGTATTGATGCCAATTTTCAAATCTGTGGACTAAACGGTATTGCCAGGAGTACTGGATGACAAAACCACATAAACAAACTCACAAATATATAAAAAATGATAGAACCCTTCGTCACTTTTGTTGGCTGCGGTTGTTCAACTATCTGACAAAGGTCGAGTTTTCAGCTAGTATATATAATAACCTTATACTCTCAGTAATGCATCAACTGTTGTGTATGTGAAAAAAAAAAAACAGTAAATAGGTGATGTTCCTGTATTAGGTTGATGCAAAAGTTTCCGGTGGCATTTTTGCACAATATTAGGGATATCTTTGAAGTGTCTTCGAATCTTACTCAACTCTTTATTTCTCATGCAACCAGTCAACTGTAGCACGTCATTTCAAAGCATCTGGAAAAAAACGTCAAAAGATACCCAAAATGGATCTGCATAAACACACAGAAACAAGGATTGCTTTAAAGACTTGTCTTTCTCTGACAAAACACAGAAAATGTCATATTCGGAAAAATATTTCCGGCAATGAAAAGTGGATTTATTACGAGAATCCAAATTAATGAAATGGTAGTTAGATCCAGGACTGCCTTTTACATCTTGACCGAAACAGAATCTGCCTGGAAAATGTTTTCTCTCTCTTTTCTATTTGATCCGATTCACCAAAAACCTTTTTCTTTATTGTGAACTGCTGGAACACGGACACAGTTATTGTGCAACGTTACGGTGATCAACTAGTTTGTTCGAATGATACACCTTTTTTTAACAAGAAAGATGATCGGTGATTTTGCAGCATGACAACGTCCGGCCTAACATTGCAAATATGATGCAACGAGCCATCATACAGCTAGGATGGGAAATTTTTCTACGTTTGACATATCCTTCAGACCTGTCATCTTCAGACTGTTATTTGTTTCGTTCAATGCAACAGTCCTTGTCAGGTCAGCGGTTCCGACTACTTAAAGACATCGGAAAATGTCTCAGCGACCTCATCGAATCAAAGCTAGAAACGTTCTCTTATGAGGAAATGCACAATTTAGCTGTAAGGTGGAGTAAGGAAATAAAAATGAATCGATATGAATGAAATGCTTTGTGAAAGATATGCTGGAAACGTTTGCATCAACAACTCTGTCACACACCTTCTGTTTGCTTATGTGTATGAATAATGAAGAAACGACATTTGGGAAGTAAGTTTTTGCTCAGGCCGATTTACTTTCGATAGTGAGCGAGCAGCGTTGATCAGAAAATAAAGAATGAACCTTAGGTAGGAACTCACAACCTTTACAGGATGACTGTTAAGCCCAGACTGCTCTCACCGATTGAGCTATCAGGACCATCGAGTTAGCCAGGAGTCTGATTTACACCCTCAACTCATTTCTCATTTCGATCAGTGGTCTAGTTTGTTTATATACTGTTTGTTTAAGAATTGTTCGTATTTTACGTATTGCAATGTATTATTTGTGTTGTTTGAGTGTGATATATGAATAGATTATAGTATCTGGAAGAATGATGTAAAAATGACAATTTGAAACCAAGTTTGGGCTCGGACCTATGTACAGAGGATTTTTAATGCATTCTCGCCAAATCTGTCACAGATTTTTTGAAAAAGGTGTAAGGGTTATACTTAAAAGATTATGTTGTTATATCTAGCTGGTAGCAGGCAATAGGTCCTCCGCTGACAGAGGAAAAATGACGGCTTCGAATTGGTTGTCAGCCGTTGGTCTGCCCCACCCTTAGTCCTGGCGTCAACTGTTGAGGCTAATGTGAAAGGCTTTCAATTTGATGGTATGCTTGACAGCTTATGATCACTCATTTCTCTTTCATAGAGTCCTATAAGGGCACTCGAAACATCTCGCATACCTGCCCTAAATGTCCTTCCAAATTTAAATAATACTTTTTTTTCGTTGCGTCCTCTCTCTATAAGAGATTCTGTACGTCTGTCATTCGACTGGTCTATCCCTACATTGTTTCTCAGAGGTTTCAAGTTAATTTAATTGTAACTCAGAAGAAAGGTGTCCTGTGATGAGATGCTCCTTGCCTAGAGAGGGCTTCCACTCAGGAGCACGTGATCTATCATTAATGGCGTTTGAACTTTGTTTTTATAATCGATTTTCTCCAGCCAAATTTGTTTGAAACTTGATAGAAAGGTGTCCCTTGATAGAATGCTTTTTACCAATAAAAAAGTCTTCCATTCAAGGTCACACAATCTGTTAATAATGGTGTTTTAACTTGACAGTTCAAAATCGATTTTAGCAGCTGTTTTTAGTCAGATTTACTAGATAGAAAGGTGCTTGTTGATAAGATGCTCCTCACCCCAACATATGGTCACGTGATCAGGCGATAATGGCGTTTAAAGTGGTTCATTGCTCGAAGTGGACGCCTCACTGAACTCTCGGTTCTAGTTATTTATTGCAGCTCGAAATTTCTCACAGAAATTCTCACGCAATATTATTTTGGCGGTTTCAATTGTTTCCCCTTATAAATATATGAATGGTAATTACTTATTCGTATCATAGAAAGGCTCCCTGTTCGGATACTGGGGCAAACCTATAGAGCCGTAACCCACCTTTCGAATTTTTTTTTTTTTTTTTTGCTTTCACAAAAAAATTGTGAAAAGACTAAATAGCGTTGAGCGTTTGTTTTTTCCCGCAAGCAGTTATAGAGGCAAAGCGTACCGCCTTTCTTTGTCTTACACCCCAGCCATCAGTGACAGCCAACATCAGATAACTCAACCTAATATACCATCAAAATCACATTTTGAGTCTGGGAAAACTCGAAAAATGTTTACATAAAAATTAATGGTAAATACTTATTTGCTTTACACCAATTTAGCTTACGGGAGGATTTCGGTCAGGCAGTTGGTCTGTTTCAGGTATGTTAATCAGCAAAATTAGGACGGAGGAGGTGTGATGTCATTAAAAGTTATGACATCACTAGAAGAATACTATTCAGATCAATTCAGTTGCTAATGATGTCATTATAGAAAAAAAAAACACCACAAATGACAGTTTGCGATTATCATTGAAAATAATACTCGCAGTATAGTTCCATATCGCAGTATTTACAAGTTTGAGAATCAATTGACTCAAAGAAAGACTACTTGGTCTTCTTCTTCCGGTTTCTCCTTCTTCTATACGGATGGTGGACACATCGTTGAACTTAAGGTTCTTGTTATACGAAGGAATGGGAAGTGTACATGATTGAATACGTGTGTGCCTGCGCGTGTGTGTATGTGTGTCCATGGAAAGGAATACCTGTGTGTGTACATGCAAATGAATTCCACTTCTTTTTGACACCTGCGTATTCATTGGCTTTAAATTATTTTCTATCTTTTTTTTTCAATGATGTCTTTTTTTCATTTCTTTCTTTTTAACTTCCAAGATTTATTTTCAAACTCTCATCCAAGACACTCGACAAGGAAGAATATTCAACACACAATAAATCTTCAAGAAGCCAGCCTCTTCAGCTCATACCACCCCATCGACATACGTTAACAGTATTGTTGATCATTGCTTGCTTGCTTGGAGCGGTCAGTTGATATCGACAATAACGTCCTCAATATCATAAAATCCTTTAGAAAATCCAAATTGCTATGGGGCTGGCCAAGCTGCAAGAATGTCAGTTAACCGCCGGGAAACACAACTCACAATGTAGATACCCAGAGATCATATGCGAAATTGTGGCCGGTAGAAAGTAAGGTGTCATGACAAACTAGACAAGTTCAGAAAGTACTGGATCCCCGACATCCACGATAGAGAGGCTTGGCGAATCTTGGGGAAGGTCTATGTCCAAAGACGTGTACTAAAAGGGTGATGACAACGATGATGATAATCCCCCTTCTTGAGGGGGGGGGGTTATCATCATCGATTTGAGTTGAGGGAAAATAGCAAACATGCTTTTTGTTGAGTAGAGTTGAGTAGAGTTGAGTAGAGTTGAGGGAAAAGAGCAAACATGCACCGGAGAGGAGATTTCAGGCTTGGAGAGGCTGCACAAACCACCAGCAGGTTGATCTGGGCTCCAAGAGTCAGGTTGCACGGGGAAATTGTTGCAGGAAAGTCCCGTATGATCCATCTCTCGGTGCCCAACTATCGTAGCTCCCGACGGCCTTTGGTCTACAGTAGTGTTTCCCTAAGTTGGTTCCGTGAAACAACTCTGGGGTTTCTCTAGATAAGGTGTCTTTGAATAGAAATTGATACAAATTTATTTCATGAAAAAATGTCATCCACAATTTTCAAAACAATGAGTTAGCACAAAAACTAAGTATCACGACAAACTAGACGATGCATCATGTTTTCGGATTCAATTATCCAATATCAAATCTTATTTCTAGAGGAAATTGGTGTCCAAGAAGCAGCAACATTTTTCACATGGATCTGTTTTTAATAACAATTACAAATTTATAACAATTAAAAGCAAAATTCTTTCTCTAGAACAATTTTTGTTTCTTTTAATGTCTTTCTAAAATTAGTGTGACGGGGATGTTCGTAAAATATTAGTATGGATTCAGCAATTTTTGGAAAATTGTAAAAGGGTTCTGCGACGAATATGTTTAGGAACAACTCGTCTAGGGTTGTCCCCCCAAGCATTCAATCATCCACGATCAACCCCCCAGGCGGTTGGATAGGGGTTGGTATACAATAGCATATGTCTCATAACCTTTTTTTTTTCTTTTTTTGACAACAACGTAAAATAGGGGTCCGCCAGAGTATTTCCTTTATAGAAAGGATTTTTGAGTTTCCAAAGCTTCGGAACCACTGGAGTATAAGAAAGAAAAAAAAAACTGTGCTGGGTAGGAGATTTCGGTGCCGGCGAGGTTGCTCAGACCAGTAGTAGTACAGTCTCAACTCACCAAGTCAGAGTCTGATGGCAAGGGGAAATCTGAGCCAAGAAAGAGTTGCAGGAAAGCGCCGAGTAACCCGTCTTTCGATACCCACCTATCACAGCTCTCAACTAAAGTTTGTTTTGGCCAGTGTTTCCAAAAGTGGGTTCCATGAAAAGATTTTAGGAATCCGCGAGATTTCTTATTTCTTCCTACCAACATGACAGAATACTGGGAGAGACAATCCTAGACCGGTGGTTACTACACTTTTACCCTTTTATGATGTTCCAAAGATCGCGTCATGGTGATGATGTTATTAGGAATGACATGCACTTACGGTCGGGCAGAAATGGGAATAGGCACCGGCCAATCGGGAAATGTGGACCCCCATTCTCATCTGCTTAACTTACTTCAATGTATTGAGAACTTAATTTTTAACTCTGAAAACTTTAAAACAGGTTTTCTTATTTCAATTTAGTGAGAACCTGATTTTCAATTCTACAAGCTCTAAAACAGTTATTTCAATGTATTGGGAACCTGTCATTCAATTTTAGAAGCTCCAAAACAGTTATTCAAATGTGTTGAGAACCTAATTTTCAATTGTAGAATCTGTAATCTATTTCAATCTATTGAGAACCTGATTCAATTATTCCTAGTTTTCAATTCTGCAAGCCCTTTAACAGCTATCTCAATGAATTGAGAACATGATTATTAATCGTATAAGCTGTTGAAGTTATCCCAATGTATTGAGAAATTGATTTTCGATTTTAGAAGCTCTAAAACAGTAATTACAATACATTTAAAATCTAATTTTCAATGCTGGAACCTACAAAATAGTTTTTTCAATTAATTTATCTTTAATTCTACAATCTCTAAAAAAGTTATTTTAATGAACTGAGAACCAAATTTTTAATTTTAGAAGCTCGAAAATTGTTATTTCAATGTATTGAGAACCTGATTTTCAATTCTAGAAAGTCGAAAACAGGGAATTTGATTCATTGAGAACTTAATTTTCAATAATATAATATATATATATATATATATATATATATATATATATAGAGAGAGAGAGAGAGAGAGAGAGAGAGAGAGAGAAGGGGGAAAGGATAAGACCCTTGGCCGCCTTTGGTGGCTACAGTTGTTCATCAGTATTACTGAAATATTTAGAATATCTGTCATACTGTCTAGCTGCATAGCAAAAAAAATCTTCCCGTGCTATGCAAGTAAGAAAGTGATGTTCTAATATTTGCATACACATGTACACGTGTGTGTATGTGCGTTTAATTAAGGGCCCCCCTTTACACATGTTACAGAACTTGCCCTACCATAATCCAACATACGTATCCTGACGTTGAAAGGCACAGATAATTATGTTTATCTAAGAATAAAATACAGGTTCAGTGCCCCTTATCCGAAACCCAAAATACCTAAATGTTCCCGAATCTTTTAAAAAGCTGACATGACATCACAAATGGAAAATTCCATAGCTGTAGTATGATTCAAAGACGACAGACATGCATTAATCACCGTATCTTTTGTTTATTCTATCATCTGTACGAAGACATTGTTGAAAATGTCAAAGGAGTCTGCAGGTATGAGTAATAATGATAAGAAAAAAGAGAAAGCGCTTATATTTATGTACGTGCGAATATTCCACAATCCAAAATACTTCAGGTCCCAGGAATTTCGGATAAGGGGTGTGGCGCCCCCTTAACTTTTTGTTGAAATTGAGTACGAAATCCTACTTTTAGCTAAATATCCAAAACGTCACTTTCGACTCCTCCTCCTCCTTATAAAAGCTCTGATCACACGTGTTCACTTACTGCTTAGCCGGTCCCTCTCTACCTTTCCTCCTCTCTAAACTCACGACCGACGTAGTTTCTATTCTTTGGCCGTGGCTATATATATCGTCTTTAGCCGCAAATCTTTCTCGGTGAGAGAATTTGCAAGAGTTTTACAGCTACTGAATGCAAATACTGCAACTACTTCACTAATCTCATTTTGGGTGACAACTTAAACGCTGCTCTTATTATTTCACCCCTTTTAGCTCCTTCTTGCACCTAACCTCAACTAATTGCCTTTTGATAATCTAGCTTGGTCGAATATAACAATCATAATAGGCAGTACCAACCAGGCTCCATTCAATGGATGAACCAAAGGACATTAGAACAGTTGTGTCACGTGTTCTTTAACTACGCATTCTTTCCTATGTCTCATATTTATGTATAGGAATAACCCTCTAAACTAAACAGACCTCTTCTCTTCTCTACACGATCGATCGTATAAATGTTTTATTACATGTATTCTTTTTTCAGTCTTGTATTGTCATAAATGTCCGTGCATTAAATGTACGTTTCATTTGTTCGTTTAAATACTCGTATGTGTCCTCTTTACTGTGTTTAATCTCCACGTCCACGACCATACTTGGCATGCATACTCTCCGTGATGTCATGGCAACTATACACCTCCCTTCCTCCTCCAACATTTCCGCTGACGTCCCAATGTAGATTCACAAACCTACCTGTAGTGGTATTCAACCTGTGATAACAATTTATTGAAATGTTTATTATTATTCAGGGCATTAAGTTACAAATCTACTGTGAATTGGAAAATTACTTTTAACTGTCGATGATGATGATGATGATGAATTCTGAATCGATTGACTATAGGGTCATTCAGTGACTAATCTTACCTTTAGTAAAAGTGACTTACAACAAAACTTTTATTCATAGTAAATCGCAAGAAGCCAGGAAGGGATGCAGATGTGAAATAGGAATACAGGTTTCCATTGACATCCGCTGTCACTTTCTTGGGGAGGGGCAAAAAGATATACCCGGATTTTTTGTTGTTAGGTAACTCATCCGAAGCTGTCACCGGTTATAGCGACCCAACGATTAACAGCCCCTGTAAGGGTCTAACTTTCTAAACCACCTCATCCTCAATAAGAAGACCTGATCCAGGGGTAGACAAATGCCCTGTTCACAGCCGTTTGCCCAGCGTGTGCCCAAGTAAGTTTCATTATTTAAAGTTTCCTATTTCCCCCATAAGACTGGGGAAAACAAATGAATCTAATCTAATTCTTCGTGATGGGAATTAATTGTTGTGAGTACTTGAGGACTTGGGATTATTTTAATTTCTTTTTTTAAAATCTAAATTTCTGACTTGTGGGGAGACAATTCTCGCTCCCATTTTGAGGTCCATGACGAAAGATCGAGTGATTTTTTTTGTTCACGGTATCATGCATTTAATTTCCATTTAATGTCCAAGGGGACAATTAGGCTTATGGAAATCCTATTTTAATTTTCAACCTCGCGAATGGCTATCAGGATTATGTGTAATCCTATTTTAAAATTTCTACTTCAAAGATGGAACAAGGAATGTTACTGTCCGTGACTACGGCTCATTCCTGCCTCAGTCAAACCAAATGACTTCAGCCTATCACATGGCCCAGATGTCACATAACAACAGGATCCCCTATTAAGTTTGCCCAGATATCACATAACAATAGGATCTCCTAATAACTTAGACCAAATGTCACGTAAATACAGGATCTCCTATAAAGTTTGTTCAGATGTCAGATAACAAGATCTCCATTTAACTTAGCACAGATGTCAGCCACATGATCTCCTCATTAACGCAATCCTAATGACTCAGTAATATCCTTGCATTCCCAAAGCTGTTGGCGGAGAGAAATTTACTAAAGCTATTCCAGGTTCTACCAGAGAATCCTCTTTGCTGTTTCGTTAACATAAATCTATCATAACCTTGGAAGGTGAAGGTTGCAGTCTGTAGTATCGCATACTTCTGCCATAACTTATCCATAACTTACCCATAAATTACAAAACAGATATCCCGTACTTGCAAGGCTTCATCAGCCACTATTCAAACGTGAGTAGCAAAGGAGAGTAAGGAGAGTCCACTCCTTTTCCCAATTTAAAAGAAATGCCAAATTGAAAGGTCTGCTGTAAGAGAGGCGAACTCACCACTTTTCCGAAAACGTGTTATCTATAGTCTATCTGATGTTATAATCCACGCGTTCCTGGTTCACCTCTGATACTTCTTGTTCCGCCATTGTTAACGATTTTTCACCACGTGCAAAGCCCTGGTTTTGTGGGTTTCTCAACCTCCCTAAGAGATCATCGAGGCGAGAACGGCCAATCAGTGACTATGTATACCTATACCTTAATAGATTACTAATAATTAGCCTTTTCTTCTCTCTTGTCACATCGGACAAGCACCGAAACATCACATCTTAAGGTATTTTCCTTTATCTTTTTCTAGTCTATGTTGTTTTCATTGATATTTACATATTTCATTATTTTAGGAATTATGTGTAGTTGTTAATGCATGATATTCGGTAATTCTTTTGTAATATCATGTAAAAACAATATTATAGTCATATTCTGCTGAATATACTGAAGTATTATACATTTTTTTTATGAAAATAAATCCCAAAATGTGTTTTGCTATGCAGTTTTAAAGTCTCCAACTTTTGGTGCTCATTTCCTCGAAACCATGTTCTGACTAGATACTATCTACTCTTTCGTGATGGGGCTATTAACAATCTTTTTTTTTTTTTTGTTATTCAACACGACGTTTCGGCCGACCTATTCTACGACCGCCTCCATGTGTAATTCCCGAATGTGATGGTGGTAAACAAAACATTCGAATGGCAGCCACGCTACAACATTGGATTCGGGTATCTCCTTCTATCCTTGTTAGCCTAGGATTTCCATACCTTGTCCCCGTTGAGTCAGTGGAAGGCACATCAGGTTGAGCCTCTGTACTTACCTGACACGTATTCAGTCGACATGTTGATATAGGCTGCGTCCTTGATTTTTCAACAGCGCTCCTTATTTATGATACGAACTCCTTCCCAGAGACAGAAGTATTCGTCTTTTTCTCTCCGAATACAGGAGAAGGCCGTGGAATAAATCAACCGAAATATCGTGTTAATACCCCAAAGAACAAGGAGGAGTTCAATCGTCTGAAAAACATTTTAGTTAGTTCATCATTCGGTCCGTCCCTCCGTCCCTCCGTCCCTCTTACGACAGACGCCTCATTTATATTCTTTGATTTCATGCAAAAAGTTCGTAAAAGATATATGTATATTTTCTCTTAAAAAGAAACAAACGTGAAAATATTCAGTATCTTTTTAAAATGTCTGATCCTGATGCGTCCAGCAGGTCATGATTCAAACGTTCTTCATCTTTCATCTAGCTGGCAAAAGTTGGTCGACAATTCCAGCTCTTTCAAGTATTCTATAGGAAGCATCAACACACAGAACGGAGCTTCGACGGTTAATTCGTCTTTGATCTGCACCGGAAGCGCTTATTAACGCAATTGTCCAATGAAATGAGACAGAGGGATGCCATCACCACAACTTTCCGAATAAGACCAAGATCAGTCCTGCTTTTCTCGCAGGAACCTTTCATCTCTTAATTCGTCGCTTGTTTAACAGTCTCTGGGTTGAATGAAGATTATTGGTCTGCATCTCAAGGCGGGAACACGTTTCTATCACGCCTACGTAAACTTATCACGCGTGCGTTAGTAGGGCGTAGGCCCGTTTAACGCTTATTTGAATTACACTGATGCGACGGCTGAAAGTCACGTCGTGATGTCACGAGTCCTTTCTGGTCTGCTGACGTGGCTTTACGTCTCACACTCTCTGTTTCTGCTCGCATTTGCAGGGAGCGTGATAGCGTGTGATTTGTTCCAGATCCGAGATTGACCTCATGTAAAATCACGTGAGGTGATGTGACATTCGTGTGAATCCTACAGCTGATTTTTTAATATTTTTTATCGTGGTTTTGAGGCTTAGTGGGTTTGCGTGAGTTCACGTGATGTGATAACAATATGTTCACGCCTCCATGTGACGTTGTTTCACTCTCTCTTTCTCTCTCTGGTAACTGCGCTCACCTACTGGTACCTATTTTATTCTTCACCCCAATACCATGTTCGGGGCCACAATAAATCTCCAGGATTGGTTCAAAGGAATCTAAACTTTCTAACACCTTATTGTCATTAGTACTCCACTGGACTACTTCTAAAAAGTTTTTAAAATTTTTTTTAGGGTAAAAACGCGTTTTTTAATCACTTTAGGGGCTTTATTTTGTCCGGTTAATCAACAGTAACTAGATTCTTCAGAATAGCATTTATTCTGACTATATTCATTCTTCGATAGAATTCTTGTTACATGATTTCAATTTTCGACGGTTCAATTGTTCAAGTATTTCTATCAAACCTTTCCTCCGCTACGTTTCGTAAACCCCTGAAAAAAAAGAGTCTTGCTTCGTCACCCACGGGGAACCTTCGAACCGGTGGCTCGTTTTTTTGTTTTTTTGTTGTTTTTTTTTTTTGCATATCCTTATCTTTGTTCTATGGACGTTGCTTGGAGAAATCGAGACTCTCGCAGATTTCTTCGGTGCGTTGACAATTCGGTTCCCATCGGTTGTAAGGTCTCCATTCTCTTCAAACACTAGTAATTTACTTTCTTCTTGCACTGAGAGTTCTGTTGATAGTTTCGAATCCTTTTTTCGAGAATCTTCTCGATTCCTACCGTAGTACGTCTTCTGTTGTCTTCTATTTGGATTTAATTGTTTTCAGGATGATTCTGCTTAGTTAGATCGCTCCAATATTCTCTATTATCGGTCGTTAGAGATTTTTGCATTTCACCATGAGATTTCTAGATTCTAAGATTTTGTGGATGGTTTGATTTTTCTTCGGTGTAAACAAAATGGCGACTTCAGTCAATATCTTGTAGCAAAGATCATTGATGTTAGTGTCACTGTTGATCTCTTCTGATTCTTTGAAAATTTCAGATCTATCTTTCTGTTTGAGCCAGAAGAATTGGGTGAGCTTTTCTTGCACGTATGGTACAGAATAATTTTTTGCGTTCTCTCTTGGTGTTAATTTGAATTTTATATCTCACCATTCAGTTGTCATTTTCTACATTGACTTGATTTAAAACCTGAATATCTTTGATAGGGTCGCTTTTGTCCTCTATGATATATTTGATTTGGTTTTTGGTTTCGAGGTTTGGGCTCGAAAAAGGAAAGGCCCCTAGACCAGATACCATCACCATCAACCTACTCAAAAGAGCTGGCAAAGTCTTCACTAGGGAAACTAGCCATTCTGTTAAACTTATACATCAAACAAAGTAAAGTCCTAGAATATTGGAACACTGCAATCATAACGCTGCTATATAAAAAAAGTAAACCCAAAAGACCCCAGCAACCATAGACCAATAAGACTATTCAACTGCATCAACAAATCTTTCACCAAAGTTATCACTAATCGTATTACCCAAACACTAGATGAAAACCAACCTCAGCAACGACTTGGCTTCAGAAAAAGCGACTCGACCATTGATTATCCCTATTCGATAAATCAACTAAAAAAGAAAGAAGCAGAATATAAAATGTCACTCGCTTTAATATTATTCACTTCAAGAGGGTCTTCGACTTAATGGAAATTCCCAAGGCCATTGCTGCTATCTACAAGGTGTAGACACTGCATATATAGATCCGATTCATAGATTTCAAGTTTAAAGCGTTTTCATCGACACATGTCGCTTCTTGCCAACAGTCCGTGAGCGTTGATAATATTCACTTACATATGATGCCAGTAATAAGAAATCAGGGTAAAAATTAGGGAGGGGGTACATTATATTCGAATGTAGAAGATTTTTCTGTCATAAAATAAAAGATATATGGTAATTTTGTTCTGTTGAAACGGTTCATACAAAAAAGGAGTTTACAAATAAAATATTGTTATTAACGCCATAACGCCAGTAGTCAAAATAGGTTTAACGCTTAAAATCTCACGCCAGAACACCAACTTTAAAGGGCTTCGACAAAATGATATCAAACCCGTGGTGAGAACATGAAAATGGACACCACAACACGTACCAAATTAAATAAGATTCATCATATATTATTGGGTATTAAAAATCAAAACACAAGGAAGATATAGTTTTAAAGAAAGTTCATAGTTATCAGGTTGTGTCTAGAATCAAATCACAATAGTAATAATGATGATAATAATAATAATAATAATAATAATAATAATAATAATAATAATAATAATAATAATAATAATGTTGAGGCACTTCAATTTTTTTGCTCTTTCGTGTGTTTGGTAAATCTCCCTCTAAGCAGATATTATCCGGAGCTTATCTTTGGTCAGCCAGCGAGACAATAGAATATGGAATTCCGGCTAAAAACTATCCTTTTTGCTGTTTCAAATATTCTGAGACGTCAGGTACCACTCTGCCGTGTGAGTTCGGTCATTTATACTGATCGATACAGATTCTGACGCGTCTTAATTGCAAAGTCAGGCAATGACGGATTCTTATCGTAAATATGATCTTATCATCATCATCATTATCATCATCATTTTTTAACATCTGTCGTTGGAGATAGACCTTCGCCAGAATTCACCAAATTTCTCTATCGTGGGCGTCGCAGTGCCAGTACTTTCTGAATATATAATCCGTCCTAATTGCCAAGTAAGGCAATGACAGACTCTTATCGTAGAAATGAACTTGCAGTAGTCACTAAATCTTCCCCTGGTGGTAAGTTGGCAGAATAATACAATGAGTCAAATTCTTACAAGACCATACGATAAAGTAAAAAAAACAAAACATGATCAATAAAAATAATGAAATGCAGCTTTTATCGCATGAACGAAACTAAAGAGTTCTGAAAAATTCTTGGAAAGGCGCAACTTTTGAAGAATCTGCTCCCCCACCTCTAGGATGAGTTTCAAAGTTTTCTGCCTACTCAAGAGAAAACCCGAAGTAGGTATGGATAATCCGTTTGTTGCTATTATCATCAGCCTTTTAGAGTCTGTCGTTGGCAGAAAACCCGCCCCAACATTCGCCAGATCTCTCTATCAGGCGTCGAAAAGCCAGTATCTTTTGAATTTGTCTAGCTTGTCACGTCACCTTACTTTCTGTCGGCCACAATTCCGCGTATGAACTCTTGGGATCCATGTAGTAAGGCGTCATGTCCAGCAGTTGGCCAGTTGTCTGCCATTCTCTTAACATGTCCAAGCCCATTGCCATTTGAGTTTTCTAATGTTTTCCTTGATATCTCAGACTCCTTTATCTAATATTCTATCATGATCTCTCCATGGGAGGTTGAGCAAGATTTTCTCATGTGCACGTTGCATAGTTCTCAGTTTGTGGGCCAATCTTAGAGATTGGTTCCATGCATCTTTTAAACAACGTAAAACATGGCATTGTATTGAGATTTCAAAAGTAGGGGATATCTATGTATAAAAAAAATTCCTGCTAATCATTTTTTTAAATAAGAGTCTCTTAGCAGATAAATTCAATCGTAGTTGTGATATTATTTCAATTTCTGTAGAATTTCGAAGTGAGGGAGTTATCAGGCGTTCGAACTCTAATTCTTATCGCTGTCTCTTTGAGAACTCAGAAATTCTGAGCAAGTATCGGTGTCTCTATTATTGATTCGTATTCATCAAAGTTGAAACTTAAGAACGCTTTGAAACCCTAATACAACTTTATTTCAAAAAAAGTAAAAAACACTTATGTTAATCACTAATGTTTGATTCATTAGGTAACAATGAGAAATGCTGCTCAAACAGATACTCGATAGTATAAAGGATTTCAAATAGGTTTTCCAATCTAAAGAACAGTTTTATCAATTCTTCAGTCTGCATTCAGTAATCTTATATGATATGATAAAAAATATTACTTTTTTTATTAAAAAGACACCAACCGCATAATAAAAAAAATTATACGGATCGTTTTTTAAACCAGAAATTAAAAATCGTACCGTATGTAACGTAAAAAAAAATCATTGGGTATCATCATCATCATCATCATCATCATCATCATCATCATCATCATTCTGTCAGCGTCTGTCGTTGGACATAAACCTTCCCCAGGATCCGCCATATTTCTCTATCATGGGCATCGCAGAGCCAGTATTTTCTGAATTTATCTAGATCTCTCTATCTTGTATTTTCTCGGTCTCGGTTTCGCAGGTGGTCTCTGGGGATCCATGTTGTGAGTCGTGATGTCCATCAGTTGTCTTTCATTCTCGCAACATGACCAGCCCATTGCCATCTTAGTATTCTCATGAATTCTATAATGTCTTTGACCCCCGTTTTCTTTCTGATATATTATGCTGTCTTGTGATCTCTCCATATGAGGTTGAGCATGATTCTCTCATACGCACGTTGCATGCTATATTCTTGGTTAAATAATAACACTTTTGCTGTAACATCGTATAGTAATTTAGTTTCATAAAAGCTGTCTATACAGACATACTTACAAATAAAACAATGTTCTTATCGTCATAACGCCCATCACTAAATGGGCAGATGCCAAAGCAGGTTTGATGCCTAAACGCCCACGCAAGAACGCCCACATCAAATCTACTTCGCCAAATAGTACTGGACCCACTTCGGCATCCAGATTTAAGACGATATTTCGGTCTGGTCTGTAAAACTCACAAAGATTATTTTTAAAATTGTGAAGATATTTTTTGTTTCTTTGTAACCCGACGGTTCCAAAAAGGTATACTACTCCACACAGCTTTAAAAAAATTGAGCGGGATTACAAATCAGCCCCCACTAGATACTTTACAAGTTGACCTTAAGGAAAAGAAAGATAAGTTTGTAAATTTGAATGACCCTCAGAAAACAATATGAATAAAAAATTTTGGGAAATTTTGAGGGTCTTCCGGAAGATCCTGAAATATTCTTTGGGTCACCCCTGGGACCTCGCCTGAGCTTGACTAGATAAGGCATTCAAAAATTTGGTAAGATTGAATTTTTAATTGGACTTGGATCGCCAGAAGAGAAAGAGAAGGTTCACATGTGTTGAGACGATCAAATACTTGGAAGACCCTCACTAACTTTCCAAGAGATAATCGGATTCATTTTTTTTATTGGGCTTTGATTGCCAGAAGTGAAAGAGAAAGTTCTCGTATCTTCTGACACCCCAAATTTGAAAGAGCCCTGTAAGAAATTTCCAAGAAATGATAAGATTCATGTTTCATTGAGCTTTGATGATCACTGGATGAGAAAGAGAAGGTTATCGAGACGAAAAATAAAGCCCTCAGAAAACATAGATAAAAATTTACGGAAAATCTGAAGGGACACCCGCTCAGATCCGGCCGGGTAGTATCACAAATGGCCTGACCATTCAGTCTGTTGGGCTACAGGTTCTTCTCTCTTTGAAGATCTGTGGATGTCACAGTTTCGGAGGTTCGATTTTGAAAATTTCAATGAGTATACGACTTGGCTGAAATCTACCCCCGCCCCCCAAAAAAGGACTTCTGCAGTCTCTACAGTCACTTTAGGACTAAAAATGCATAAGTCTTGTGCTGGTATTTTTTATAGATAGTTTCAGATAGAAGATCGATTTTTAAAGATAATTTTGTCTCGTGTTCTTGATAATTAGATCTGGTACACGAGGGAGCTACGGTGATTCACTTACGCAAATTACAGATATATATATATATATATATATATATATATATATATATATATATATATATATAAATAATTAAACAATTGTGTCATCCACAAACAGTTGTTTCGTTGTATTTCAAGTCTTCAGTGTAGCTATAGACTATCCATTATCCCATCCAGTACCACGAGGTAGGTTGGAAACCTTTGTTTCACATCCAGAGGCTGGCATCATACCTCTACCCTACGCAGAACTGGGCGGTCAGTAAAGTTGAATTTAAGCGATATATTCACTCTTGCGTAATTCTCCATCCACCAGAGTGCTCTATTCCTAAGTTGGAAGAGCATTGCATAAGCTTAAAATGAACGAGTTACCTCACTTAAAGAGTGCTCGACCCTGAATAATGGAGCGCTAATTATTATGATAATTAAATAATCATGTATATATGCACACACACACACATATATATATAAGATATTTCCAATATTACATTACAGATTGTACAATCTATATCGCTAAAAAACGTAGATATAGATCGTAAATAATCAACGCGGGAATTTTGAGTTGAAACGGTTATTTGGGCTTTTTGCATTGACTGTTAAGCTCGCTGGTAAGAGCAATGCTACGTTTGAGCGTCTTCCATATCGGTCGCAGGTTCGATTCCTGTAGCAGCCCTGCTTTCCTTAATTGTTTATCGTATTTACATTGTCTAGGCCAAATCGTACATTCACCGTGTAATGACGAGCGATCATTTCAAATAGAGTTTCAATACGATAAAATGCAATTCATAATTATATATATATATATATATATATATATATATGGGATTTCTCGGTTTATCTGATTACGATGAATTGACATAACGCCAAATAAACTAAGAAATCTTATTTGTACACTACAAGTTATCATGCTCGGAGTCTGCTGCAGGCTTCCTTCTAAATCTAATTATTGTACACAGACCTGTACCATATATAAGGATTCGAATAAAAGTAATTCAGTCAGAATAAATGTGATTGTCTATCGTTGCAGTTTATGGATTCCAGACTAAACACTAAATAATAGAAAGAGGTGCCCGCCTGAATATTCTCTTTGAAGAAAGGAGCCCTCAAGTTTTCAAACTTTGATATATGTGTGCGTTTGTGTGCGTGAGTACATCAATAAGTCTGCTGTCTAACGATCGAAAACTCGTTTATTTTGCTCAGCAAATATTCATTTTTCGACATAATCCCCTTTCTTATCAATGCACTTGGCTTCTCCATTAATCACATATCAAACATTACACAGCGATAATATCAATTCAGAATTCAGTTAATAACTGTGTCAGGTTACGGACTTATCGATCCATTCTCGTTTATAGGTCGGGGATGTGTGTGCGGGTGCAAGCAAACAAAACAACGACACCTATTCTATGGCCATCGTGTTGTCAGAAACTCGGAGTGCACTAAAAGAGGGAAATAAATTTGAATAATGACAAACAGAAACCTATGACTAAGAACAAGAAAATCCCATTAGTTTTAAAAAGAAGGCTCTATAACTAATGCGTCTTCCCGATCGTCACGTTCACCGGTGTGGGGCAGTGGCGTACCAAGATTTTGGGGGCCCTGAACCTTCAATCGATATGGTGGGGAGGGGTCCCTTCGCAACCAGCAACGATAGGTCAACCTCCATTTTTTTTTTAATCATCTTAGCTTACTTTATAGCAACTGCGTGACAATGCTGCTGATTTATATGTTAAGAGAAAACGGTTGTGGAACGTAGGTCGTATCTCATCAGCGCTTCCAAGCGCCCATAAACGGAACGTTGCTACCGCCAAGAAGCGCTTAGCAACCGATCACTTATCTCTGCGCTTGACCTGTTTAAATACTGTATCGATTTTGATGAAAAATTCGCTCATTAAAAAAAGTTTCTTCTAGGGCCCCCGGGATTAAGGGCTTCATTAGTTTCGTTGTAGATGCGTGAATTGGGTATGGTAACTCGTCAGAATCGAATTTGGTATAGTAACTAGTATGTGCCTGTCAAAAATGACGGGTTATTCATCTATGGATCAGCACTACAGAGCGTAGAACTATTTTATCAGGTAATTTATTTTTAACAATTCAAGCATCATAATTTTGATTGTCTTTGAAGTCTTAACTCAACTCAAACTGTTTTAATGAGAGATCTAAGATGAAGTTCAAAAGCATTTCTTTGACGTATCTTCCGTTTTTCTCTCATTTCATTACAACCCTTCAAATTGATCTTTAGCTATGTTATTCTTTTCCACAGGGACCGATCCATTATAAGATTTAGGTTATAGCAGGAATCGCGCAGGACAACCGTTCTGCGAATTATACAATTGATCATATTAACTTGCACGAATAGCTTTTATGTGGAGAGATTATGGTAATAATATAGTAGTAACAGTAGAAGTGGAATGGGGTTTGGGGAACAAGGGGTAGGGGTCCTGAGGCTGATGTTGTGAAGAAAGGGGGTTAGACGTTATATCTGTACCACGTTCCATACCCCCCCCGTTCACCTCCATTTTCTGGCCTCTATATTGCTATATATATATATATATATATATATATATATATATATATATAGGTTTGTCCGAGAAGTATTCAACCAATGGAAGCTAAGGAAAGAAAGATAGGCTACCTTGAGCAATAGCTCCATCATCATCATCAGTCTTTTACCATCTGTCGTAGGATTCGCCAGAATTTTCCACAACTCTCTGTCGTGGGCGTCGCGGAGCCAAAACTTTCTGAACCTGTCCAGCTCGTCTGGCAATCGTATATTCTGCTGGCTCCGGTTCTGCATTTGATTTCTGGGGATCCATTTTGTGAGTCGTGATATCTATCGGTTGTCTGCCATTCTCGCAATATGACCAGCCCATTGCCATTTGAGTTTCCAAATGATTTATACGATGTTTCGGACTCCCGTGTTTTCCCTATATACTGTACTGACTCGTGATCTCTGAATGTGAAGTTGAGCATGATTATCTCATGTGTGCGTTGCATGGTTCTCAGTTTGAGGGTCTGTCTCTTGGTTAGGTTCCATGTTTAAGCTCCATAGGTGACTACTGGGAGGATGCATTGGTTGTATATTCTTCTTTTTAGGGCTAATGGGATCTTCTCGTTCTTGAAAGTCGAGCTTACAATACCGAAGGGTTGCCATCCTGAAGTGGTTCTTCGCTTGATTTCCTCTTCTTTTGGGGATTCTATAGAGATCCGTTGTCCGAGGTGGATGTAGTGTTCTACTGTCTCCAGCTTTGCATTTTCGATTTTGATCGTTGTGAGTTTATTTCCGAGATGTTTGTAGTACATGACCTTCGTTTTGCTGATGTTCTCGAATAAGCTAACTTCCTTGTTTTTTTTTTCAGTCTGTGTAGCGTTAGTTAGCGGTCCTGAATGTTCTCTGCAAAAAGGACAATGATGTCGTCTGCAAATCTGGTATTCACCGTCCGTTCTAATTCCTTTGTTTTCCGAGTCTTACCCCTTTTTGGAGCTGAAAGGGATCCAAGACTTCATTTAGCCTGATAAAGAAGCTGCTGTGACGGTATGTATGCTGCAATACTCCGACGTATACGGGATCTATGCCTTGTTTTATGATAGCATCAATGATTTTAGGAATTTCTACTGAGTCGAAGGCCTTCTTAAAGTGGATAAATGCTACTGCAAGTGGCATTTTATATCGTGCTGGTTTCTCATTCAGTTGATTTATTGACTACAATAGAGATACAGATCTTGGTTATGGGATATGTTTTTAAAACAATCTGTATAGATTTGGAGAATCGATCACTCAGTCATTGTGAATGCCACGGTCTCACAGTACACACACTCACTCAATGGCTTATCACTGCTGGTTGAGCAACCCTACAGGAGAGTGTGTGTTCAAGCATGCACAGTAGGGACCCTCTGATTAGTTGCCAAATCATATCAAAGCTGTGCAAGCGGTTCTCGGTGTATTAAAGACGACATGAGCTAGTTTGTGTAGTGAATCCACAATGTACTATTTATATATATATATATATATATATATATATATATATATATATATATATAAGACTTTATATATATATATATATATATATATATATATATATATATATATATATATATAAGACTTTATATATACATATATATATATATATAAGACTTTATATATATATATATATATATATATATATATATATATATATATATATATAAGACTTTATATATATATATATGTATAATACAAAAGTTATTATAATCATCTTCAATCGGAATAGACATTGGAGTGGAGTTTGACCCTGCAGCAGCTGGGATTGTTTTCCTCTAAATCTGCACATTCGCTGCCTTTGAAAGTTGCTATTCTTGGTAATGGGAGAGTGGTTTGCTCAAGGTCACGCTCATCTTCCATCCTCTTCGTCAACCATCGTGGCATGCCGACGATGAGGCAGGTCACGGAGAGAAACGGATTCATACCTTTCTAAGGGACATCAATGCAGGAGAAATATAGGCAGCTGCTGTTGGAATTCGAGCCTAGTCAACCATCATCCATTTTCCGTGCCGATGAATCTTGACCAACCCTACAGCTTCATCCTTCCGTCGAGACATAAGCGAATGTCTGTCTTCGGATCCGAATGAGTTCTGACGTCAGATTTTCCTTAAGTCTTCGCTTGGTTTCCAATTAATTAACAACCGTCAACCGAAACTGTCACAAAAAAACTGCCAACATAGGATTATTCAATGGCTGGCTATCTATGAATCACGCACATAGGCTGTACCAATGGAGCTAGAAGGCTGTAAGTTTCAACATTCACTCCTTATGTCTACAAAAATAAAGTTGTTTTCATTTTCAAATTCACCCCTTAATAGGTCCTTAATGGGGGTTCAATTTGCAATGTAAGTTTATCCTAAATCGGTCCCTTAATTTGTACCCGGTAACGCTTACGCTTTTTTTTATTCAGAATTTTTTTAATAACCTTCGACCAACAAAAGACGAGAGAAGTGATTTATTTATTGATAATTCCTTTTTCCAATTTTTCAATTGATCACCACCGACGCAGCATGCTGCCTAAAGACACTGATCGTGCGATGCTTTCAATTGGGTGACTCAACAGACCTGTCCTTGTTCTCTATTTATTGCGTCCGATTCGCTCTCGTTGTCAAGCGAACAATACTATCAGATGATTATGTCGCTGAGGGATATTTTAGAATTCCGAAGAATATGGAATTCATCTTGATTTCATTCACTTCTGTCAACGGGGTTGAAAAGAAGTACAGGCTCTGTTCATTATAACGTCGTTTTAGAAATCTCTCATATTTTCACAAGAGTTACTTCCCTTACTTTTGAGAAAATCTCTTCATTTTTGAGATGAATATAATTTTAGTCTCATATCTAAGTTACGGTTATATTAGATTTTAAAAATTGAAATAAAAAAGAATCAATCCTAAAATGCCGTTGTATAATTCACGACTACGATTGAAAATTATACACTTTCTCAGCTTGAGATCAGCAGTAGCTGTGGTTGTTGACGATTTGAATTTTCGCACGAAAACGCTCTGTTCGGACCAGTGAGTTAAAATGATGAAAAGCAAGATGAAAGAAATGTTATTCTATGAAATGGTGGGGGGGAAGGGTTGCAACTGCTCGTCTTCGTTCTTCTGGCGATTATCTTCTATGTAAGTAAAAGTAGACACGTTATAAATCTTTCAAAAGGGGTGGAGTATGAATTCATAGGACAGCTTAAAGGATCCGTAAAGCTGGATTAACGAATCAAAACAGGTTTGGTTGGTCGCTAAATAGAAACCGTCACGTGACCAACGTCTTTTGGCAGTTTGTCGTGTTAGAGGTGATCAATTAAAATTAACTTTAGAAAAAATTGGAAAAAAAGGGTGATCAATGAATAAGTTACTTCTTACGTCGTTTGTGAACTTACAGTGTAAATTGACCCCCCGACTAAAAAGAATATTTTGGGGGGATGGGAATGAATTTTCAAAAAAAAAAAAAAAAACAACAAAAAAGCCTTTTTTCCCTAGGCGTGATAAGGAATAAATGTTAAAATTTTCAGCCTCCTAGCTCCATTAGAGCGACCTGCACGAGCGACACTTGGATACATAGATAGCTATGCCGCCAGCTAGACCAATTTAAAAACCAAAAGAAACCTCTGTTGATGTTTGAGTTCGCTCAGATGGTGCAATGGTTAGCACGCCTTGCAGAAGGATTCGGGTTCCATTGGGACAAATTTCCCGATGCACTCAACGGCTACCTTTGTACACCCTAAGCTGTGTAATTAGGGTGGAAAAAATAGGGAATGGAGTCGTGGCCACTCCTAATTCGAGAAGGATAGTTCCTAACGAAAGAGGGGCCTTCAGGCCGCCCCCTGACTGCCAGCACCGTATAAGTCTTTTTCTTCGACTGACATGCGTCAACTTGCATGTTGATGTTGACAGTTTTGGTTTACGGTTTCTCATAAAGAGACACATCAAGTAACTGTAAGAAGAAGTTAAATCTCATATCCTCTAACACAACTCCTCTGCAGTATAAAGCAAACCCAAGAAACGAATCTTAAGTCTAATTCTAGAACGCGTCAGTTGCTGAAGATGTGTGCGCCTGTGTTTAAATTTCCTTCATCTTATGTGAAATATTTAGACTAGCATCTCCATTTTTAATCGCCGCTATCCTCAACAGACCGATTCAAACAGTGTCCCTGGTTTTAGCCTATACATGCATTCTATCATCAATATATGCATCTATATATGTATCTATCCGAACTTTGCTCAGCCCTTACCATACATTGTAGGAACTTGAAATTTTGCGCACACACCCCACTCAATGAGTAGGGAAAATAATTTTTGTTTTGTTTTTCGTTTTTTTCAATTCCCCCTCAAAATAGTTTTTTAGTCGGGGTTCAATATGCAATGCAATTTTATGCAAAATTGATCAGTGTGGGCAGGGTTAAGCTTTGGTTTGCGCTATTGAGCTTAGTGTAGAGATCAATATCCTCCTAGGATGGTTAACAGAAATACCACGAGGTTCTACATGATCCTCAGCTGGTCACTCATCTCGGTATCGACCAGGCTTCACGTTGCTCAACTTCGAATATCGTACGCGATTTGGCCGTAACAGTGATGATAGCACTTGTGTCACTTTTGTAAAAAGCCGTTATTGAGGTAGCATGTACCTCTATCTCTCTCCTACATCACATTCCCTTGTGTCATCCAACTTCCCCGACCTCGTAGATTCATATTAACACACCATGTGATTGTTCAAAACTTCTCATATAAGTTAATGGCGATTGCTTCTTCAACTCAAGCCATTTCGGCTTAGAAAAGTTTTTTTTAATCGAAACGCTCAACTTTCTGATAGCAAAGGAACCCGTATTAATGAAGCTGAGCCATGGCAGAGGTTCTTCATGACTAGAAGTATGTTTCCCTACAATACTGACCAAGGAGATCGCGACCGTTACGAGAAATTATAAGATTTCTGACCAATGGAGAATCTCTGGAGCTCCGCACAGAATGGAAATATTCTTATGAAATAGAGAATAATGTAACAATTAAACATCGTCAAATAATTTAGCAAAGTTTTAATCAACCAGTCTCGGCACTTGTTGGATAAGCGATTATAAACTGATCAGAATGCAACTTGACAAATTAGCCACTCTCTAGCTAAATCTGGCTGATTTTTTTCCGATTTCAGCCGATGAAATTTACGAAAGCCAAAAATCTGGCCGACTTCAAAAAAGTAATTAGAAAGTTTATAAAACTATTTGTATGAATCTTTTAATTGATTTTATGGCTCGTCTCTAGGGGATAAGCTGACATTTCATAGTATGGCTCTAATGAAATCTACAAGATGGTTAATATTGAAGCAAATTTCGGCACCACTTCATGTGATAATCCAATATTTAAAAAAAAGTAATCATTCGTTATCTTCAATCATTGACAGGCAAATTAATGCATTGATTTTAATCTAGTTTGATTTTTATTCGGATTTTAAGATCAGATTTTTTCTTACGAGTGTGAAAAATAAAGATTATAAAATGAGTATTTCACCTTTATCACTTAGGTGTCCGGGTCCAAGAAAGATGACCACGTTATATCAGAACCAGGTATTATAAAAAAATCAATTAAAAGTTCACCAGTAAACGAAAGTGTTCTTTTTATCACAAACTCAAAGTTATGCGTAAAACATCACGTAATTATAATTTGATTGAGTGTAAATTGAAGGTATTTTGATATTTTAGTGATATTAAGTGTTTTTCTTCGCGGTTTTGTGGACGAGTGAGTGATAATACGTTTTGGTAAAGATGTTAATGGCCACCGACGAACCGCCTTATATCGCAAACCATGTTATATCGAACTGCAATATATCTGAGGGCAACCGTATTAATGATATTGATGTATACAAAAACGTTTTTTATAGACCGTTAACCACGACCAACATAGGTTTCTTCATTTTCTATGTTGGTTTGGCTGGCTATGTATGTGTGTATCACGCGTATAGGCAGCATCAATAAATGTAGAGAGCTAACATTTTAAACTTTTACTCCTTACTATGTCTAAAAAAAACTTCTTTTTTTGTTTATTCAATCTCTTTTTAGAAAGGGGTCCAGTTTGCAACGTGAGTTCATGCTAAATTGATCCCTCAGTTTTTGTCCGCTTGTTTTTTGAAAATTCTGACTTTTTTAGTGATTACTAACGCGAGAGAAGTAACTTATTCCCTGATCAACCGTTTTTTCATTTTTAAAAAATTGATCCCCCTCCCCAACACTGCATGCTGTCAAAAGACATTAGTTGCCTGAAGGTTTCTATTGGATGACTAACCAAAACCGCTTTCTTTTCTTCTCCGAATATTTTTTACTTGGTTCAAAGAATCAAGCGGCTGATCGATGAACCTTGGAAATAATGACGTCAAATTTACGTCACAACTCAAGACTCTCTGCTGGTTAGGTTGTTGAAACCAGTTTGAAGACTGAGAAAATGGCGTTGAAATGTGTTAATAATCGAAATGAATTTAAGGTGCGGTCCCAAATAGGAAATGCGTACGAAATTACTGCCAACTCATGACAGTCAGGATCCGATAATAATTAGTCATAATGATAAGGGTGGTGATTGAAGGGGGTTGGACGGCCTAATGGCGGGTGCAATCTGGAGGGCACTCAAGCTGCTAGATGAGAAATTGTTTCGGCTGTTGTATAAGGGACTGGTGCGTCCTCACCTGGAAACATCGGTGTGTGGAGCTCTTATGTCCTGGAAATGATCAATGAGATTGAATCAGTACAGAGGACGGGCAACAAAAATTGATTCCCAGGGCATAGAAAGAAAACATAAAGAAAGAAATAGATCACTGGAATTACCTCCACAAAGATCGTGGATAGACACAATTGAAGCGTTTAAAATCACAAGCAAAATGTACGAAACAGCATGAATACTGAAGGTGAAATTAGGAGAAAACCCGACAAGGACGACGGGAAACGAAAAATCACTTCAGATGAAAGATGTAAAAATAGAGCTAAGAGAGAGCTTTGCACAGCGCATAGTGTCAATTTGGAACAGCCCTCTTGAAGATATCCTAACAGCACCGAACGTTGGCAAATTTAAGGTGAGGATGGGTGGGCTATGTAAGAATCAGGCCGTTCATCATAACCACGAAGCTAAGATTACTTAAGTAAAGAAGTGACCTATCTTTGCGAAAAGGACGAGCCCAAGAAGCTGGAGTAAAATCTAAACTGATCTAATTAACGTCACCGAAATAATTTCTTTCAATCAGTCTTCTAATGAATGGGACAAATAGTTTTTACAATACAATTAACTACTATACAAGTTTTGGGCGTTTTTCGTCGGCTATCCATTTTCTGTCAAAAGTGATGGGAGATATCTGTCATTATTTTAAGCACATTCTTATAACTTCTAAAAAACCCCAATCAATACATTAACTTCTTCGATTAATATGCTTTTACTTTGTTAATTGTAGTTCACCAAACCCGAAAATCGGGGAAATGCAAAGACCAAATGAACATAAAATATTTATTACATTCTAGTAGCTGAGACTTTTTATGCTTGACGTGTTTTTGTAACATCAGAAATTTCCAAATCTTATTCAAAAAGCTTGAAGTTGTTATATGTTTCTGGATTTAAAATCCAGAAACCTTTAACAACATAGGTATGATAATACTAACACAAATGACCTACGAAATCAAATTCTATTAAACACAATATGTGATTTAAAACCAACTTCGTGAAGTTTCGGTTTTCTGGTTTAGTTGTCTTGACTATAGCAGCATAATAATTAACACAAAAGAATATTGAGAGAATCTTTTTTACGCTGGTACAAAGATTCCTCCTACAGCACTTGAAGAATTGTTTTGTTTTGGCGCATGTTATACTCCAACAGTGATGGTATTTCTGTTGAACACTTACTTTTTCTCTGCGCAGAAGCTTATTTTGGCTCTAACCTACACGGCCTTGGGGACAGGATGTCATTCATTTGATTATACAATTGATAATTTCCGCACTAAAATTGCACATGCAGACGCATACAACTGATGTCAAGTGCAGTAGTTTGCACAGTTGCCGGGGCCGTACTTGAGACAATGCAAACAGTGCAATGGCCATTGGGGTCCTAAGGTTAGAGGCGCCCTTAAAATACGTATTTGAGATATTTCAATATTATTTTGCGGGCAAAAAAAAGTGAAATATCTCTAAACTTGTTTGAAGATTCATTCTCTTACATAAAGATAGATTATGGGTCCATGAAGGACTTTGTGTTAAATTGAACGTCATCCTTTTAATGACTTCCATGTACATTTTGATTTGTTCAAAAATAATTGCTGAATACAAAAAAAAAAAAGAAAGAAATGCTATGTTCTTGGTTGAATCAATGGTAAATTCGGCCCTGTCCGTATCAAAGAAGTGCGGTCTTCTTTTCATTCTTCTTCTTTTTTTTTTTTTGCTTATGGAATTAGGAACCGGTTCTTTCTTTCCCTCAGGCCCATGCATACTACCAGATAGATCCACACAGACCCTGAGCATCCTCAGACAGGCCCACGTGTTCCTAACCTTCAGAAAATATATTTCTTAGTGTGTCGTCTTACTCCGATGGCCAACTAAGTTACAAAGAAATGAATAAGAGAAAAATTAGAAAGAAAAAAAAAAGATTGGAGTTGTCGGCATACTTATGCACGTACTCATTATCCATTTTCCCTTTCATCTGTCACTAAAAAGGTTGAGATGTCACAAAATCTAGTGATAAAACCATTAGATTAGTACTCTGTGGTGGAAGCGGGACGGACACAACACTCGTATAAGACACGTCCAAATCTTGAAGTACGTGTTTACGTATTTGGTAAAAATTTACGCGACACACTTGGGAGATATTTACGTCTCACTATTGTGTTACGGCACATAGTTTGAGAACCATTGGCCGACTGACTAGGCACCTGACGGCAGCAGACGGCACCACCCCACAGACTGGCCGGCTTACCGGGATTTTGCTCGTTTGCCTAGCGGTTCAATCCACCCCTGCTCAGTGTTCTGTCACGTAATGAAGTCTGAAAACCACTGAAATAGTGTAATGGCGGTGTTGAAGGCGGGAAAAAAATTTGTTGTATTTGCTTCAACGATGAGAATTAATTGATAGGTCAATAGGGAAAAAAAGAAAGAAAGACTGAAGGGCAAAAAGAAAGAAAAGAATATGGTAATAGAGATAACGAAAGTGAAAGAAATGAGTAAAGAAAAAGGATAGATTAATTGGGAGAAAAAAAAGAAAAAGAAAGAAAGAATATGGAAGCGTATCCGTAGGAAAAAAGGCGAGATCTTGCCTTCAAGATATCCAGTACGTTGAACGTTGATGTTAAGGAGGTTCTAACGAGAATAGATGGGAAATAACATTCTGAGATCTGGTTTGTGAAAATGAATCACGGTACAATCGTAAATCTCGAAAAAAAAAACAAACTATTCACTCCTTTTGTGATCACTTTAGTTTAATGTTAGCATGAATATCAGTAACTCGCATAAATGAATCATCGTTGCCCGCACGAGTACCAGAGATAATTACCTTAAAAAAATATCTAAAAATGAATACATGTTTCTTTCTCTAAAATCATCCTTCCCCCCCACCCACCCACCCAAAAATACCAGCACAAGATTTGGACATTTTTGGTCCAAGGTAATCATAGAGACTCCAAAAAGCTCTTCTTCGAAATGAAAAAAAAAACTCTTTTGATGTTGCCTAGTGGTGTACTCATGCAAATTTTCACACACACACGCAAATACACACACACATACACGAACAGTCAAAGAATCTGTAATCCACTTGGCTCGTTGGTCAGACCATTTGTGGGGCTACGGTAATTTGACGAAAAAGCTGTGATCCGTTGTGTGATGCTACGTGAGGAAACTAGTGCAATCTGATGTGACCAGAATGAACACTAAATTTGAAGACCTGATCGCACCCATACTTTTTACACTTTCGAAAATGAATAGAAATATAAAGGAATCTACTCAATAATTATCATTCAATGGTTATCACCATTGAGGAATCGTTTTGTCTTTAGCCGATGAGCGTGGCATCAGACCCCACTCTATAATCATTAAGGTACAAACTCAGATTTTTTTTCGAATTCTTTAAGCTAGACCATTTTAGGGATACCTTACTTCAGTACATCTGGCTACAATGCACTGTTTCAGCTACTTAGAGTTCATAAACAAATGAAGTAAATCAGACCATTATGATTGTACTGGACACACCCTTTGAGAGAAAATTAATGCAATATGAGGTGACCTGAATGAACACAGAATTT